>OW679201.1:49008395-49114315 GCA_940337035.1 Agriotes lineatus | reverse complement strand
TTTTCAAAATTCCTGAAATATTTGTACCAAAACTGTTTTCTTTACCATATATTGGTATACAAGCATACACTATGAGGTGCACGACGTACAAACACTTTAGTTGCATGACTGCTATATTGGTTTATTGAACATTCCCCGGAGTGTGGCTGGTAAACAGATTTTCAGCGCTTGTTTGTTTATTGCGGCCGCAAATGGGATTTTTTATAAATCCTAGCGGAATTTACTCTTCCACTCTTTACAACCCTTTAAATGTGATACAATTTAAAAATAATTCATTCCGGCTACGTGCACCTTTCACCTATTTGAATATTTCAGACATGAGGCGAGGTCTTTAAAGTAAATCGCATTGAATTGTCCAGCTTTCCAACTGTGTAACGTTTAGTAGAATGACGTATCTATATACCTACATTTGATATTTTATTTACAATTACTGGATTTACACACTTTCGGTATAAGAGTTAGGTAGGACTTGGCATTTGCGATACGCATATTTGTGTTACAGGTATTACTGTTTTTATAAAGCATTCTATGGATGCTATGTTTAGTTCGTGGAGAGTTTACTCGTTTTGTATAAACCAAAGTGCATTTTCTACCAGTCTGGGAACTTTGTTCTGAAGGACTTGTAATTTCAGTATGTACGTTTTCAATGTGGTGCACCACACCACACATTCAAACGTAAGGGCTGCATGCAAGATTCATTTATATATCAGCAAAGCACATTCTATTGTATTTATTGGGTGGAGTAATGGCATCTTGTTGTGGAGGTCGTTATCTCTGTTGCGTATGTAGATAACCCATGGCAGCCAGGGGCGGATGGGGTAGGGTAAACCGGCCGGGAAACCATTAACACCGGCCCGGTCCATTTTTATTTAAAAAATTCGTGCACTTCTTACTAAGGGAGCTATAAAAATAAGTACATGCTTATTCGTATTTTTCAAACGCTTTTAATATTTCTCTAAGCAAAAATACATAATATGTACATGTTAGGATAAATAAAAACTAATGGCAACTAGTTCCTGGTCCTGTTCATTAGTATTGGACAGAAAAAAATTGTGAAACACATCATATTTTTTGAAAAAGTTGGCCCACATATCCGCTTATATTTTTGTTTTCATAAATATAGATATTAACATGTCGGGTGCTTAATATAAAAGCGAGCCTTTCAACGAATCGCTTTCTTCGGCCAAAACATTGATTACTTCGTCCAGGCCCGCATTGGCTCCTTTGGGGGCCCTCGGCTAGAGACCGAAGAGGGGCCCCGTTGTCGGGGGGGGGGGGATATGGAATACCCCCCAGGGTAGGGAAGACCCCGGCTCCCCCGGAAAATTTTTGAAAATTACGTGCTTGAAAACCACATTTTCTGCTATTTTGGCACTTGAAAAGTAGTTGAGTAAAGGCAAGATCTTTATCAAAAATTAAGGTTTTCTCTTGTAGTTTACTTACTTTTACAAGACATTTTTATATTATTTTTATTACATCTAAACTAGCTACAAGCTGGAAAATAAGAACTCATTTTATCATAATGATCACTTATTATATGTAAGTCCAAGTAATAAACTGTTTTAAATATAACACTGTAATGGTTAAAAGTGACAATATTTTCTTGTGTTTATTGATAATAAAAAAAAGTTGAAGAAAAAAATCTTAATGGTCATTTACAACAAACAAAAAAACTTTAGATTAAAAATACACACTTACTCTACATCAACAAAAACGAATGTTTAATATTAATATATAAATATATTCAAAAACTTGATATTCATTTTATAGACTAAACATTTTTACAGATACAGCGAACTAAGAAACTGAACTACTGTGTGTTGATTTTTTTTACTAACCTAACAGCTTTTTGGCCAGTTGTTCACTGGTCCTGACTACTTCATCTATAATTACATCTTTATCCAAGTTGTAAAATAAGTCTATTTCTATGTTCATGAAAAGGAGATTGGAGATAAGGTCTTGGCTTAAAGTAGATGTAAGTCAATTTTTAATTATTTTAAGTTTAGAAAACACCCTTTCACAGGTGACTTGTGTACAAGGTATAGTTAGTACAAATTAAGCTACATACAGGTTGATAAATAGTCCAGATTGTGAGAGTTCAAAAACAACAGAAAAGGCGCATGACAAAACGACTCTGCCGCAACTATTTATAAATGTAGTTAATCAAATATCTTACTCACAAAAAATTTAAACCTTAATTTATTTTCGGGATCGGGAGCCCCCTTGAACCGGGGGCCTTCGGCGATCGGCGACCAGCCGACCTGGCCAGTCCGAGCCTGACTTCCTCATTATTTATTTTGTTTAAGACTGGAGCCTCAATATTCATAAGCATGAATGTTATGCTACTAATATTATTTCGGTTAAATCTTTGATTTTTTTTTGTGTGCTGCGTTTTTTTATATATTTGTTTTTCAAGGGTCATAGCGATGGACCGGCCCCCGTTATGGCCGAAGCCAGCGGCCCTTCGGGAAAGTTCCCAAAATCCAGACTGGTCCATCCGCCCCTGATGGCAGCCTTTGGTCCAGTGAATTCCCAAATACCTTACTACCATGTAATGTGCGGTGAAGTTGGACTGCTGATATCGCTGTAACTAGGTTCATGCACAAGGCACTTCTGGTATGAACGATATCACCAAAATAACTATGTCAACACCCAAGCAGCAGAAACGGATCCTGGATGGCTGACCCCGGTGTATCTTCCAAGAATGAAGATTTTGCTGTGCATTTCGTAGAGTTTAAAACAATGTTGTTGAACCATGTATGTATTTCGTCTACAGCGTCTTTGAAGAGCTGGGATAGCCATGTTTATGTTGGGCATTGGAGTAATGATTGCTGCATAGTAAACGAGCAAGTTGTCGCTAGAAATATATTGCTAAAATATATTAACAGCAGAGACCCAAAGACAAATACCTTTTAATTTCAGATAGTTAGACCATTAAATGGATTATTTGCGCTAATTCGAGGCAGCCGACCGGCATCTTCAGCGAGCATAATCTTCTAGTCGTCTTCGAGCAGAGACTTTTACGCCCAGGTCGAGCAGCTGGAAGTTATCTTATGATTGTAAAAATGCTTTTGTTGTTCCGGATTCTCAAAGCTCCGATAGTGCTTAAGTCCTTGATGTTTCGCTTTCGTATATGAGCTCCCAGCATTGCCCTAAACCCTTTCATGGGTTCTTGCATATGTATATATATTACTTACTATATTGCTAACGGCTATGAGTTGGGAGATCACGAAGGAAGTGGGACAGACAACCAACTCTTCAATGTATATGATGAGTTGTGCGCAAGCGCATCGTCGTCGTCCGCGCGGTGGGGAAGTGGTCAAGTTTAAAATTCGCTTCTAAAGGCGGAGTTCGAATGCTCACGCATGCGCACGAGAAGCGTAATACTCAGGGTGAGACTATGTCGGCGCCGTAATGTTTTCGGCCGTTTCCAGGCCCTACTAGCAATGTATGTATAATACATATATGGGTTCTTGCTTCCTCTTTGATATGTGGTCAAACTTCGTGGGTTATTTCGTCAGTCTTCCAAGATACCTTCTTGGAGCTAGAGTTCAGAAAATCGCCGTCCAGCCTGGACTGGAGGAACTGGTAAAATGACTGCATTATGCTATAATCGCCCCGATACTGTATATGTAATTACATGTGTGTATTATATCACCCTTTATCGTAAACACCATGATTGAGCTTCTTTCATACAGTTTACATAGGTGTTATTGGTAATTGAAAAAGAAAGCTTATATGAAATATAAGTCGATGCCCACCGCTCAAACACACGAAGAGTACAAAACAGTAAGAAACAGAGTTAACGACAATATTAGACAAATCAAAGAAAGTTACTGGTAAAAATACTCCAAAAACTTAGAACGCGATTTTTATGGGCAACAGAAACAAATCTGGAGGATGATTCGTAATCAGAAAAAGGAAATAAGAGAAGATATAGAAAGCAGCAAGATAAGTGAAGAAATATGGATAGAATATTTTGGAAATCTATACACAACAAATTTACAAAATCAAACAGCAAACATATTAGAGGATGAAGTACAAATCCGGTTAGAAGTAAATGATGATGATATAAGGGAAACTCCAGGTGAAAATAATATTACTAACGAGATGCTGAAATATGGCGAGAAAGTTTAATGTTTGAAATGATAAAATTAATAAAACGAATATTCGAAATTTCGAGAATACCAACCCAGTGGAAAAAAGGTATAATAATACCGATCTTTAAAAAAAGGACAAAGACAGGTCCCTACAAATTATCGAGGGATTAATTTACTCAGTACCACCTTAAAGCTAACAACAAAAATTATAACACAGAAGCTTACAGAAATTATAGAAATAAGAGATGAACAAAGCGGGTTTAGAACTGGTCGGTCATGCAACGACGCTATATTTATTATTAGACAAATAGCTGAAAAAGCATTTGAATATAACAGACCAGCTTATTTTTGCTTTGTCGACGTAGAAAAAGCATTTGATAATATACAACTACATCACATAATACAAATACTAGAAGAGAATAATGTTCCACAAAACTTAGTTGCATTAATCAAGCACATATATGAAAATAATACTAGTAAAATTAAGGTGAATGGTAAATTAACCGCAGAAATTCCTATAACCAAGGGTATCCGCCAAGGAGACTCGCTCCGCTCAGTCCTTTATTATTCAATTTGATCATGAATAAAATAATTAAAGATCTAACACCTTTACAAAGCTACAAATTGGCAAATAATCACATTAAGATGAGTTGCTACGCAGACGACGCGGCATTAGTCGCAGATAACGAAGATAAATTACAAAGACTTCTGTTCCGCTTCTCGCAAAGCTGTGGTAAATACAACCTAAAAGTCGCTATTTCCAAAACTAAATGTCTTACAGTTAGTAAAGAGCCACTAAGATGTAAACTTGAGTTACAAGGACAAGTCATTGAGCAAGTGAGCAGTTTCAACTATTTGGGAATTGAAATAACCAGCGCAAAATGCTATATGAGAAGGTACAAAAACAAACTAACAAAGCTCTAAAAATATCGGGGTGCTTGAACGACTGCATTTGGAGAAATAAATACTTAAATGTGGAAACAAAAACACGAATTTACAAGTCAGTTATAAGACCTGTACTTACATATGCAGCAGAGACCCTCGCAGATACAGTAAAGACCCAACAAACCTTAGAGACAGCTGAAATGAAAATCTTACGAAGGATCACTGGGAACACCTTAAGAGACCAGAGAAGAAGTGAGGAGATAAGGGGCCAATGTAAGATACAAAAAATAGGAGACTGGGTGAAAAACCGTAGAGCAGAATGGGACCAACACATATCTAGGATGGAAGACACTAAAGGTGGCCAGAGATTATGTTCCACGAGGAAGGCGTAGTCCAGGCAGACCAAAGAAAAGATGGAAGGATAATTTAAGTTAAAACAAGCTGTAAGCTTATATACAAGTGGAAGAAGAAGAAGTTATTGGTAATTGTTTGCCTAACAAACACAGGGTTTAAGTTTTCCCCTTCTGGGAAAGCTTAACGCTACTGTAACACGTAGGCTATGTTGTGGCCAGTGCAGTAAAATTACTTTCCTATAAAATGTGCTATCGTAACCTAATCCTTTAAGAGAATTTTCCTGTAGTACTAGTTTGATAACGGGTCAGCCTCCTGCTACCCGTTGAGGGTTTTTTACTTGTGTTTTTATAAAAGTTCAATTCAGTCACATTTATAAGCGGTATAAGCACGAAACAGATAGGAGTAAGTTAAAGACCACACAGAAAATATGACTCTACAACTTCTACGACGCCTGGGACGTCTTTTTCTAAGTTGAAAGCGTCGCAACTATCTTCAGGCTAGAGTGAATAACTCAGTGGTGCCTAACAAAGAATTAGGCTCACCTTCTCCGCCTCTACCCAGGTAAACGTTACACACAACCAAACTTATATGAAACCACCCAATATTTCCGATGTTATTCAGTATTTCTGACAAATTCCTTATAGAATGTGAGAAGGATTATTATTATAACGTAGTTTATTACATTACAAGGAGAAAAAAATTACAACAAGGATTTAAGATGAACAAAAACAATAAAAATGCGAAAACTAAAGATGTAGGTAGTTGGTTAAACGAAAGTTAGATACTTTTTTTCGGGTCATGTTTTTCACTTTAATAGTCAGTGTTACCACCTCTAGCCCTAATACAAGCTGCAATTCGACGAGGAATGCTTCTAATCAACGTGTTAACTTGTTTCTGACGTACGTTTGCCCATTCCTCTTGGGCGGCTGGAATGAGCTGTTCCTTTTTCTTGGAGCATTTCTTCTAGCCCTAATCCCTTTTTTTACACAGTCCCACACATGCTCAATGGGATTCAGGTCTGGTGAAGAGGCAGGCCATTCTAGAACCGTCACAGCTTTTCTTTCTAGAAATTCTGTAGCAACTCGGATGGTATGTACAGGGGCATTATCATGCATAAAGACGAAATTGTCTCCCACTGCACCTCTCCACAGGCCTAACTATTGGTTCTAGCACCAAATCAACGTACCTAGGACCTGTTAAAGTCTGGCGTAGTAGAACCAAGGAGTTTTATCTCCTATCATGATACTGCCCCAGAACATTACCGTTCCTCCTTTGTATTTTGGGGCAGATCAATTGTTATCACGACATACGTGATGGGCAACTTCAAAAACCTTTGGTATTTTCAACAAAACACTTTCGTTATCTTTATCTCTTATCTGCATGAAACATTTTCATACATTTCGCAATATTAGTAAGAAATACTAGGTGAGTCCATATAAGTTTGGTTGTGTGTACATACAATAACCTAAGATTTCAGAGTAAACCTCCGCCCAATGTGACACTGAAGCGAGTCGTGTGCATATTTTATTTTGTTACATGTTGTAAATGAGCTTTTAGATGTATGAAATGAATAGAAGTTTGCCTTTTGAAGCTCTTATGCAATCTTATCTTAGCAGTTACTTTTTGAGTATTTAACACACGTAGTTGAAGTAATTTCTGGCTTGTCCATAACGTTGACATTTTTAACACTGAGGTATATCAATAGACTTTCTACAAAGTTTGACTGATACTATACAATGGAGTAAGCAGACAATGAAAAATATTACTGAAAGCAATTGCAAGTTACCAAACATAGCCCTCACAAAGAAATAACAAATTGGCCGCAGGCGCATGTATGAACCTTTCCACATCAATCAGCAAACTTTAAACATAGACAGCTTCACGCAAAAAGTCCAACACTCGTAACTTATTTATATTGTAGTCTTTTGAAAAATTCAAGCACAAAGCCATTAGAAGCAAGTTTGACACAATTGATGTTGTTTTTCTCCCCCAAAAGCTATCAATGAGAGAACAGCGTTTATTCGGAGATTCTGCAGCTTCTATTTCAGCGGGATGGAGAAAACAACAATGCGGCAGGAATTCCAGTTTGTATACAAACCTGCTTATGTTGAAATTCGTCTCGAAAAATTGCCATTGTGCTCTCTCCCCGAACTAACAGCTTATTATTTGGTGAAAATGTGCACACAGGGCGTGCTGCCCTTTGAAAATACGAGTATATCGTAAACACCCTTTCAAAGGTTGGTGTATTGAAGCCTCGTACTAAGCTGAAATTGATATATTGCATCTGAAAATTTTGTGCTGTGGTACGTCGCAAATTTATTAAAGAGATTGAAACACTTAAAATCTATATATTTTAGTGTTAATTGAACTTTATTTATAAACTTTGAGATAACCAGTAACATTAAACTAGAAAATTAGGTCCAAGCTTAATTAAGAATGTTTAAGTCTCCTTTCGAGCTTAAATGTAAAGCTGGGAGACCAAATCAAAACTTGCATATTAATAACAAAATTATTTTAGTCGATAACCATAATTTAAAGCGAACATTTCTTTAATTTCAATGTATAATCACCCAGCTGAAAAACTAAATCGTAAGGAACAATCAAGTCAGAATCTAAATAGAAAAAGTGTTTAAAAATTTCCATGTTAATAGCGGGTTCAAACATAACTTCACAGTTTAAACTGTAAACCAAAGTTTGATAATTAATAAGAAACTGTAATTGTGCTTTAACATAAGGACAAAAATAGATCCTGAATTTACCCTAATTTGTTTTTAATGGTACGAGTAAAACATTCGGCATTAAGGTTCAAATGATGAGTTCCAAGTTAGATCAGAAACTCGTAAATTTCGAGTTACTAAGCTCTTAGTACTGCGATAGCATTTTCCCTTTGTAGGTTAAAAACCAACTTTGTTAAACTTGCGAGCCCAAATTGTACTTTTCAAATAGAACAAAAATTTGAAAGACAAAATAACTCGGTGAATGCAAGAAAACATTGAAAGGAAAGAAAGGCAAACCAGTCTGTTTTTGGCATCGATTATAAAAACAAGAGGAGTCTGTTAACATAATTTTGTTTAGAAGTAAAGTAAATAAGGGATTGGGTATGGTTATTTTGATTGTATTTCTAAAACCAAAGTAAAAAGTTCATAAATTTGAGTGTAAGGTAACAGAGTGTGATTCGGATTCGCTTGTACAATTTAATAATTGTGGAATTAAGCAGAGTTCCATACTGAGGCATTTAGTTTATGAAAGTAGATTCCCAGGAAAGTAAATTTCGGTTACAGGAGTTATTACTTCAGCTAGCGACCACATCGAATTGATACCGTGCACTGTAACACCAACTACGGGTATTTATTCTAAAAAAATAAAATTACATCGAATTGGATCAGTATTATCTGCCTCAAACTATAAATTCATACGATTAACTGGTGGTTTGGTGAATATCGTTAGTTGGTTGTAAGATAAGAATTTCATTTTGACAGACAACGAAAATTTAAATCTGGATCAATTTTAATAAAAAATTAGAAAGTCAGCATTCAACATGCTACAAGACAAAAAACCTTTATGACATGAATGCCGATCACAATGGGAATTACACTTTAATGTAGAAACAGGGTTTGTACTAATCGAGACAAACCCTTAATCAAGAATGAATTAAATTGATCGTTATCTTCAATCGACCGACTAAAGCTCAGGGAGAAGAGGTTGGTTCAAATCAACGTCGCATAATTTAGAGCGAGATGCTGTCACAATAGGGGTTGGGTATAATCAAGATCAAAACGGGTAGGTGTCACAAATTTTATTGATAGCGTAGGAAAGTTCCTGAAAAGACTCCTTAGGAACTCGGAATACAAAGGTCGTTACCCTGCTACGGAACTTCTGTCAGGCGTTTTACTTCGCTTGAACCTACCTTTCGTTAGTTGTTCCTGCCTTCGCCCAGAAGCTTCATACATAAGTCATGCCGAAATAACACCTAACACAAGTAAATGAACAAACACACACAAACAGTATAAATAGAAAGACATCGACATAAAAATTAAATTTGCCTTTATAAAGTACAATGCCAAATACAACTAATATTAAAGGGAGTTAGTAACTGTAACTTAATTAACGGTAGAGCAAAGGGATACAAAAGAAGGCTCGCCCGTTATAGGGGGCCGATAGTAAAAAATAATTTGAGTTCAAAGCTTGCCGACGTGAGAACGCCACGATACGATCGTAGCGCTAGTTTTATAGTCTTATCATTTACCTTAGCCATTCCACTATAATGGTTTAAGAAACGGCAGCAAACTAAAAGAGGGGCTGGTAGCTCAGTAGAGACGTAAGGGATGATAATATATTTTGTTTGCTTGCCGAACGTTACACCAGAGGGCTACAGAGTAATCCGGGAAATGAATCAGCACCTTCTTCTTTGTCTAGTGCTTATCCTAACGGATGTTGCGATCAATACGGCAAGCTGTATTTTTGGGACTGCAGTTCGGAACAATGTTGTTGTGGATTTATTGTACCAAGTGCGAAGATTTTTTAGCCAAGAAGTTCGTCTACAGCACCATCTGCTGATATAAATCTCGGAGATACAGTAAGAAGCTCTTTAACGTAATAATAACGTGTCCTCGCTTCGAAAACACCGGTTTGACGAGGTCGAAACTTCTCCTAATTCCTGGAATTATGCTTTCCATAAGGAGAGAGATGTTTGCTTACATCTTTACAAATAGCAATTAAGGCGTCAAATAATGAACAACTAAATATCATATTTAAATTGACGGTGGATCAAGTTACAAGAATCTTTCGAACTAAGGCAGTGTAGATGCCTTTATCTACTCTATAATATAACTCGGCTGATACCATCACGGTGGCGTACAATACAAAATAATTTAACTTGGATGAGAACAGGTAATCCGCAACCTTTAACTTTAATGGCCTTTCACAGCCATACAGCTGCGCTGAATATGCATTAAATAAACCAGGAAAAAATTCAGCTTAAACTATTCGCTGAAGGCAATTATAACATATTAACTAAAGTATTATAATCATAATACTTAGCTGCAAGCATCAGGACGGCAATGTTACGCTTTTTCTATTTGGTAATGTCGTCCAGCCAACGGTAAAAGCTTATTTGCTGCGGTAGCATGCCAGAGTGGGCCGTAGCGTCCAAATGGCGGTGCGAGAGCAATAGAATAATATCTCAGGTTGGATGCTATGGAGTGAAGGATTTCAGACAGGCAAATCCGAAGGTGAATTACGTTGCGGGAATATATAAACATCTCAGGTACCATCGGGAGAATAAAAAAATAAACGACTGCATTCCTCTGTTGTACACTAAACTTTTAGTTATAGTTTTTACAGTAACAGATGTATACCACTTGTAAATTTAATGTGTTTATCCAATTTACAATTAACAAAATTTAGTGGTAGCCCATTGAACGCATCTACATTTCTATGCTCTCGGCGGTAAGTTATAGATACTTTAAGGATGTCCCACAATTGATTCTGGTGGAAAGAACCAGGTGGCCCAGTGCATGCCTAAGCAGTGTTTGTGCGGCAAATATCAGTATAAAAGTCTTTGATAACCCTGGATATGTTCCCATGACCATGTTTCTTCTATGTTTTCATATGACAAATCTCCTACTTGATATGTGAGATTTTACTTTTCAAAACCTTCGCGATCTTGTCTTCGATCGTGTCCGTTACCATGGTGGTATTATGGTTACGCATGTCTGTTCCAATGTCTCGTTTTATTGATTTTATTACAATGGTTAAGGCTTCTTTAAAGTTCGCCTACGACCCATCAATTTTTGTGTTTCCTTTTATCGTGATCGAAGGTCTGCGACTATTCGAAAGTAGTTGAAAGGTTAAATAATAAAGCCCACGCCGAAGCATCTTTCTCTTTCAGTGTGTGCTACTAAAATGTCCAGGCATTTTTCAATTAGCAATTTCCTAGTGGAAGTAAAGAGCATTTACATACAGACTCTTAGCTTGAGTTCAATATTTTAATTTATGCTAGAAACTTAGTGTTTACATTGTAAACCTTAAACATTTTCTGGTTTAAGCCCAGTATTCACTTTCGAATACCAAATATTTAGAAAAATACTGTAATTGGGTGAAATCAAATTAATTGATAACGAAAATGTAAGCGCTTGAGGGTAGAATGTTTCAATAGAGAAGCCTGGATGAAAGCAAACCTTCTAAATGTCATATTCTTGTGAGACGCATTTTAACTGTTCGGTTTAATGCTTTCCTTTAATAAATTACGGAAATGAAAAAAGCTGATTTGCAAGAGTGAATGTTAAGATATATACAATTTCCACAAATTGATTTGAAACATCTATTTTAGGAACAGCATTCAGAAAGTTATATCCGTTTAAGGAAACCAGAACGACAGCTTTTGGACGCTTCTTTGACAAATTCATTCCAATTCCTTGTTATTAACTTTTGTGCATTTTATGTACATTTCTAATCTACATATAAGAGCGGTAGGAAGATCTGATCTTGTGCAAATCCAGTTCTACTTGCAATGGCACTTTATTAAAATTTTTAATCACATTCAGATTCTCAGCAGTTAACCGCTCCGACTTTACTGCCTCTTTTATATCCTATCGTAAAACTTTACGTGAAATCATTATAACATTACTGTTGACTTGAGAATTCACTTAATGGACCAAACTACGTCCAAACTGCAATAACCCTATTCTCCAGCAAAATCAAAGCTGCACGACTTCACCTTTCCAGAAATGTGTTCTGCAGAAGCAAGTCTCAAATATTCAACAGGAAAATTCGCTATGCAATAATTCGCTCCCTGGCGTTTTAAAATGGGATGTCATACAACCAAAATACCCTGGGAATGCTTGTCGAAAGGGGAAAAGACGTTCGAGGTCGAGAGCGAAGGTCGCTAAAGAAACAGGCCATAATCGATTCGGAATTTGGTCACAGCTTTTTGTAAGCTTATATTCTGCTCCAAATCGCCCGCCTTGCAGCTAAATCTAGAGATCTCTTAATAGATACAACTAGGTGCACATGAGTCAGATTTAGCAACAACAAAATTACCATGTAAGAACGAGAAAGTGCTTTAAAATTATTAAAATTGGAAAACGCAATCGGCGTAGGAAATATAAGAGAGTATTATTAAAACGAACTGACTTTGTATAATAAAGCCCATATAAAAGAATGTGAAAAATAAAAGAGAATTAAATTGTTTCCGATAATTTTGGAAAGATGAAACGGGAACATTCTAGATACGTCAAGTTTCATGAGACGCGGGAGAGGTTTTACTCTAAAAGCGCCGGTATTTTTATCTAAAGTAAATTCGATAGGGACGGAGGAAGTACGTATTAATGATTTGATACACTTAGTAGAAAATTCTCGCCTGAAGATGTAAGTAGCATCTCCAAATCCACAAGAACACGGGCAAGACGTCTGGGAGAAGTGAAAAACTGAATTGCTGTATTAACTCACCTAACATACACCGATTTGATGCTAAGTTCACTCAAAAATGTTGCATATGGTTGTACAGAGTACAGGTAAACACAATGTAAAGTTCTACTGATCGTGCAGTAATACAAATGAAATAATCAGCTAGCCTTACACGAGACAATTCCTTTATGGCGAAGTCACAATATCACATACTGTGATAATGGATTATCATTAGTCTGATTCAAATGACCTAATCGAATGCGCTTATCTTCTCCTTGTGGGGAAGAGCTCAAAACTCGCGTCCGCTAAGCAAACGCTTGCATCAACACACACATAGACTGAGTAACAGTTTCAATGTTATAATTATTCTAGCCAGGAGGATGAGCTAAGTAACTTGCAAAGAACAAAGTAACTAGAACGCAATGCAGTTGCTAGTTTTTGCAATAATGACATGAGCGCAAAACGAAGTTACAGTTTGAAGCAGCGAGGTTACGGAAAGCTTCATCTGTTAGCGTTTTAGCTGGTACAATGGCTGACCTGGGGCGGCGCTGGTCCTGAGAGAAAGTAGCTAGTGCGAGTAATTTCAATTACCATAAGTAATTCAACTACTTATAAAGCAATTTAAATACTTCAGAGTAATTTAATTACTCAAAAGTAATTGAATGTAGGGATTTATTAGTTTCAAAAAGTCATTGTTAAGTACTTTTTAACATAAATAGCAATTACCTACTACAATTACCGTTTTGTACAAAGTAATTTAGCTCGAAGGCAATTCAACAACAAGGCATATAATTAGTAATTTAATTACAAAGTAATTAATTATGAGTGCCCACCTTCGCAAATGAAGCATTCCATTATAGGAGTTTCAATTTGGTGATATCAAGCAAAGAAGAATCTTCAAGAGTTGAAAACAAACTTAGATCTACCACAATAGTATGTGCCTAGCCCTCTTCAAACTTATATTGAGAGAATAAACCAATCAAAAAAAAAAAAAAAAGCAGGCCGAAGATGCACGAAAATGGAAAGTATAAAGTAGGAAAAGCTCAAAAGATCAGCAACTGGTGCACTATTTTTTAAGAATTTAAGTACCTGCAGATATAATGGTGGAAGTTTTCAAGAAAATGATAAATCCGACGATAGTATACAGTTGATAATCTTATGTAGCAAGGAAGGAGCATACCAGTAAGCTGACAAACGCACTCGAAGCGATAGAGTAATAAACGAACCACATACTGAGAGATGGAAAACGCAAGCAGCAAAGGTACTGTTAAATAAGGGCAGTTTGGATTCTTAGGTACTTTTATAAGGATCAAACAAGATATGATAACAAGCGGGTCATTCAAATCAACAGGAACAGATTGAAGTAAAAATTTACGCATTAACAACGAAGGAAAAATATAAGTTTAAAAAAATCCTTGCACTTAAATAGTAGGCCTATTCCAACTGAACGTTGTTCATAGCGATGATGAACCGTGAAATAAACAAAGAAATCCATATAATCGCATCGTCCAAAGTGGTAGGAACACATTTTGAGATTCCAACAATTCTCCTATGAAGATAGTCGCTAACGGGAGACCTTCCGAAAACAGAAGAAGCAGGCCGAGCAACAGATAGTGACATACAAATCTGGCAAATCGGCAGCACGCGCAGTAAAAAACGTGGAAACAGGGCAAAATGAAAAAAAAATATAGAAGAAGCAAAGACCAACGCCTCTAAGCACGCTTTGAACTTTTCAGTATCTTTACCAGCCCCCTCAAAAGACCAAATGTGCTATTAAATCACCCACCTGCAGTGATGACTAGTGTATACCCATTACTCAATGCTGGAATTGGCACCCACAGCTTTTTACAGCGATATCCTTATAATCGCGTCACTTAATGACGTAGACGGTTTACTACCACGATGTCGGCAGGACGCCTTATAAAGTTCACCGGCTACTATTTCAACACATTCGCAGCCGCTGCCATTTGAATTCGACCGCCGGTAATGTTTTTATTTAAAAATTGATGTAATTTTTATTACCAAGTGCCTCCTTTTATTATTTAAGTTATTAGACATGTGAAGATTTTTTTTTTATTTTTAAAATTATTTAGTGTAAACTTGCGAAGAAAGTTCTGAGTAGAGATTTTCACAGATTACTTTAAATAAGTAACCGTATAATCTGCTTGTGTGGTAATTACTAAGATACAATTATGTATTTTGTTAGTAGCTATGGATTATGAACTAATTTATTTACTAATAGATAAAGCAACATTTTATTTAAAATTGTACTTTACCATGAAGATAATAGATAAAACACAACTTTGCGAGTAAATATTGGAAAAATATATTTTTCATCAATATTCTAGGAATATTCCTTTTACATTTGTTAAGGTAAGCACTGGACATTACAAATGTAGATGTGCAAAAGATCTTTATATGTACATAACGTAAACAGTGTAGCTCTTCGCAAATATCTCTTGATATTTATGATATAATTAGTTACATGCCGAAACTTGCTTTAAAAACAATGTCATCCCTACTTTTGATTGAAACTCATAAAATCTTCCTTAAGTAAAGCAATATATTTTGCTGTAATTGTTTTAGAACTTCAGCTTTCGTTTCAGTTTAGTAACTTTTTGCAAAATCTGACACAAAAGTTAAAGCTAATTCTAACATACTGGAAGTGATTTTATATTTTCTAAATTTTACCTGTAATGGATTTCTTTTAGAATAAAAAGTGCAAATGCTGTCCATTAACGAATAAAATTCCCCTTCCTTGGAAATTTCGTCATTCATTTGCTAGTAAAACTAAAATATCGTCAAAAATAGTTCTCTTCGCTTCTGTTAACCCAGACTCTATTATGCTTTTATTTCGGAATTTGTATTTTGGCTTTACATCTGAAAAATATATGTTGTATTTTTGTTCAGGAATAGTACGAAAAATCTTACTGATATACGCACGTTAGCTGGCGGTTGAGCGAAGTCCTTGCTTTCAAACCCGATATATTTTTTTTATAATGGTGTTCATTGTATAAGGCCTCGTAGTTGAACAAAATCCGCTGATGGTTTTATTAAATTACTTTGTATGTGCTAGGCACTGCTAATTTTAATTGATTTTTATATGCTTCGCCTAATCGATTCCCTGCGCATTTAATTACACCAACCCTTTCGTGCTTACTGTGAAACTTACAAAAAATATTTGTTGTTGCTAGTTGACTTTAATCGTGGGTTAAAAACCTTTTCACGTGCTTATAATAGTAGAATAGATTTCTCTCATAGAGAACTATAGATTTCTCTCATAGAGAACTAATCACAATCTATTTAAACCTGCTAAAAAAGGTGTTCAGGAGGATTACTACAGTTAAATCTAAGAACTAAAAGAAAATACACAGGTAAAGCCAACAACGAATTTTGACGAAATTCTAATTATCTCTCAACATTTACCTGACTGATTTTTTAAGTACTTTTGTACTCTCTAGTAATTGTTAGTTGTCTCATTCTTTAAGTAAATATTCTAACAGACACAAGCCGTAAAGGTAAGCAAGCGATCTCGCCTTTAGCAAGCTCACGTCAAACACTGGCTGTGGACCGCAAAAACACGGAAGTCCCCATCGCAACCCCGTTTCTGGGGTCTCCGATTTCCATTATTAATCCGACCCGACGCGTAATTAACCCATAACTATGGCAAATAGTAGTGGCCGAAAAAGCGCAGGAAAACCTTGATGAAGTCGCGCCCATAAATCATACCAAGAGTCTCTCGGCGGAAAAAAATTGCCCTCCCAAACTGCCATTCGGTTAAAGGAGCGGTTTCTTTAAACGACGTGGAAGGCTCCTCGTCCTGGCTAATGAACTTTGGTGGATTTCGTAGACGGATGGAACGGGAGGCAGTGAACAAGAAACGGCCGAGATTTGCGTACTTTGGCAGTAATCGACTTCGGTGTGGATGGAAAAAAATGGCGCATTGCTCTGCACGGAAACAGCGTATTTACTCAATCAATCTCTCTTTCTGCCTCTGCTAAACACATTGAGCTAGGTTGTTGCAAAGGAAAAACTAGACGCCAAAACTTTGTCTGCGCCGGGTTTAATACATCTATTGACTTTGATTGTAGCCCTCGCGCTATTTTTAGTGCTGGCTTTACCGCTGCAATCTTTTTTGTGGGTTAATTACGTCTGCCACAAAAAGCAACTGCTTTGCACTATGTTCGTAAATTATCTCCAAAGCAAATAACGCAATATCAATATCTAAACGCTATAGCCGTTATAACTTCCGCTCATCGTCGCTACACGAATATATGGGAAAATACTCACCTAAAACGAAATTAGCTTACACAGATTGGTTGAATTAGTTGTATACAGTAACATCACATGTTTTGTTTTGTGCCATTATCAATTTGTACAAAGCAGAATCCCAAAACTGTAACTAATCTAATAAGCTATAGCAGCATACCGCTTTTTTGTATTGTAGCGCTACCTGCGATTTACAAGCAGAATAAATAAGAAAGTAATTATAAATCTACTCGTACCTTTAAAACAATGTAGAAGAGCAATTATTGCACTTTGAAATGTTCTTGGAGCGTTAGTTAAACCAAAAGGTAAATATCAGCTTTGTATCAGGCCACTAGTGCCAATACTTTTTAAATTAAAGTAATAGTTTTGAAACTATATCGAGCAAAATTATGGTTTCTTGAACTAAATTAAATTACAGTTTCGCAGCGAACCAAATGTATTAAAGCAAAATAAATGCTTCGTAATAGCAGATGCTAATGTAATTTTACTTTTTTTAATGAATTAAAAACACCAACAATTGTAAACCTTCAAGGAAATTATGTAGTAACGTGGTTATATACAAGAATGTGTAAGATATTATAGGTACAAATATTTTCATTAGTGAGGAGAATTTATCAGATATCAAAATCTGGCTTTTGACCTTTCCGTATAAATTAAAACCACTGCTCAAGCACGACAGGATAAATAGAAAACATTATCTACAAAGGTTTTTCGCCATGGAAATGTAGCTAAAGAGCCATGTAAACTAAAAGCTGAACATATATTTTAAATATTTTAGCTTTCAGTAACTCCTTCTCGAACCACAATTATGATTTTATAATAAAAACACTAAAACAGTGTTTTCTTTAAGAGCAGATTAATTAAAATCTGAATTGATTCTAATTAACCGTTGTTAAGGTCAAATTAAATTAAATTCGACCAGTAAACTGTCACTAGTTTCATGTAGGAACATTACAAACTTGCTATAAATACAAATTTACACGAGTCTCTGAGGGATAACAATATACATAGGCTTGCTCTTAACCCAAAATTTTAACCCGTTTAACTTTGTAATTTTAAGCAATAATCTGAATCAGCATTTACTTCAAATAACAAAAGCAAGTGTAAACTTTACGTTCTATTGTTATTGTTAGCGCACTAACTATATAAACGTTATTTCTGTTATTACTATAGAAAGCAACTTCGGTTAAAGTGAAGTGGGATAGTGGTTTTTATAAAAGCATAAGCCTTTAATAAAAAATGTCGGCATTAGTAAGGTGATGCATCTGAATATTAACAGGTTCGATTTTTACCCAGCTGAAGCTACCAGCTCGATAACGTAAAACGTATAAACGTTTCTTCCATTTTTAAGTTACATAAAAAAAATATATTACCTTAGGGTCTTCTTCGAAGCAAACTTAGCACACGAAAAATCCTCTACTCGAAGAGCAATAAACAACCGACAAGTCGAACTGAAATCGTCAGAGTCCACTTACGGTAGCTGCGAGGTTGCACGCGAGGTCGCGAACGCGGAATGCCGGCGAAAGCGCCACGACGCCTCCTCAGGAGCAAGACCGCTAGACTAACAGCGTCGCGACGCTCGCGAGCAAACGCATGCTCGCCGCCGCAACCCTTCCACTGCACTGCCATGAATAGCGCTCCTCGCCTCATTATACCACATTAGCGGGCAGGCTAAGGTGAATTGTATCTCGATACCGATAGCGTTGTCAATAATTCCGGCCTAGCACTTTGAAGGCGGCTCGCGTTACCCATAAACTACCCACGAGGGGATGCGTGGTGGATAAGTTGCACCGAAGTTATCTCCCCCGACTGCGTGAGTGGGGTTAGGATTAAGTTTGTCTAAAATCCTAAATTAAGCCAACTGGTTGGTGTTTAGGGGCAGTATTACGTAACATTTGGCTTAATGTTGTTTATATCTATTACGTTATATAAAACACTATTTTATCATTTACCCCAGGCTTTTTATCTTCTTACACTTAAAGCCGTTTTTCAGAACTCGTTCCTAACAGACACAAATATTTTTGTATTTGCAACCAATACTTTGTAAACATTTCACATTTCCTTTATACCGCATTAATCTTGTTATTGAACAGCCAGCATCTGATGCCATTTTAGAAATTTATTAGGAAGAAAAGGCCTCCAAAATGCTGTGTGGTTGGAAAGTTGTTGATGGGTTTTTAATGATTATACAGAAACTTGTCACTTCAACTCATCGATCCTTCTTAAGCGTTGTTAATTTTAATATATTATAGTCTCTTGTTGCAGCATAAAAGTTAAGTTACTAAACTCTCCTCTTAAGTGCAGGCGTCTCAAGCCAAGAATATAGTGTTCCAGGAGCTAAAACGGATTTTAAAGTGGATCCACCGTTCCTAGAGAACCCTTAGAACAATAGAATTAAATTAATGCCTAAAGTTGAGCTAGGTATTCAGTGAGATTCTCTATTGTATTATTAAATTTGCAAATTTGTAGAAATTATAGTAGAATAAGGCAAGCATGAAGCGTATAAAAGTTCTGTCTAGAAATGTCGAATGGAAGTAGTTCAGTCTGATAGTTTCGAAGCTCACAGAAAACTTTAACCGATATAGACAACTTAAACATAGCAAGATCTATTATGAACAGTAACTTTTGAAATCCCTATTTTAGTACCAAATTATACAATTTGGAGTGGAATGTTAATTTAAATCGAATTAAAAAATGCACACTTTTTAAAATTGTCTGCAGTGTGATCACCTTTACTGCATAAATACGGTTTTTACAATTACCTTGAAAAAGTAATTTTGAAAGAAACTACAATACGCAGAAACAACCAGTTCATGTAAAGAATGAAATTAGTTTATTTCATTCTCTCTTCTTTTCGCGTTTTATGGCGAATACAAAACAAACACGAGATTCAAATAATCAACATGCCTATATTTGATGAGGGAATAGTATACGAGATTGGTACAAATAAAGTGATTTGATTGGATAAGGTCTTACGGAAGCGATCAAGCGAAGTAATAAAAAAATCTGATACGAAAGCCTAAGTTAGTTTAAACAAGCAAAGCTGCAGATTAAGGTGACTCGCGAATACGACCCTTCACGAAGGGAACGTATTCTTAAAAACGATATTTATCGGTTACAATACACAAAACTTACAGCGTATAGCAAAGTTCCACATCAGGAAAATGTTACATTGGCACTGTCTGAAGTTGGATCTAACATTCAGAGGGCATGCAGGATAATACGTACAGCTATTTCACTAATCCTCAAGCAGTGACACACCGAACCAAGCAAATTAGGAGAAACCCGCTTATACAGTGTCACCCCTATAAAACAAGTGTAGCTTCGGAAGCAAAAGCCAAAAATCCTCAAAATGTTCGAAAATAAATTAAAGGCCGAAATGCTACCACCACATCGAAACTGCGCATGGGAAGATATTAAAAGAAAGGAACGTCAATCGTGAATTCAGGGGAGGTAAAATTATTTAGATCATCGAAAGCCACAATGGCATTGGGAAATGCCGAAACTACAGCAAAATCGGCTGAAAATTTCAAGGCGACACTTGCGGTCCGTAATATCTTTTGTAATTTTTCGTAGTGTTACCGAACCATATTTTCTTTTGTTTCCCTCTTTTCCCTGTGCTCTCTTACACATCGCTACTGCTGATAGTTTTCAGTGTTTTTTATTGGCCCGTATAATTACGTGCCCTAACTGTCATAGTTTTTGTATCTTTATTTCAGCTTCTTTGTAAAATTTTTAATTCCTTTATTTATTCATCTTTTTCACTCGCTCTACGCCATTAAAAATTCGATGCGGTATCTTTATTTTCCGCGCATTAAACCTTGTTTGTTTATTACATTTAGCCTTAAGTTTCTTTCGGATATTACTATTGGCTTCTTTATTGTTTTAAAAATGCCCTGTAAGGTTCATATCCTGCGATATCCGGCTATTATTTGACCAATTACTTTCTTTCTTGGGTCGCGTGTTCTCTTTAGCACTGCTACATTTGTCTTGGTCTGCTGTAGCTAAATGCTCGTGTTGCCTAAATTCTGTTTGCTGCGTTGTCATGTGTATTGCTATATAACAAACTCCTTCCGGAATTAGACCGTGTCATTATTGAGGTCGAAGAACTCAACGTTTCGCCCATTTTCGTAGGGGTCTTTATCAGTAGGAAAAGCAAGAAGGCACGGTAACTTAACGTGTAAACCACGCCAGAGACGAAACTCTTCGGAAGGAGAAACGCGAGAGTTTATAGGCAAGTGCCGTCGCGGTTGGGTAACGGTGAGCAAGGCTTAAACATTAGCACTTTCCACTAGAAGGAAAAAGAAAACCTATGTTAGGATTTCGCATGAATGTAAATAAAGCTTTAAAATTAACCGCTTCACCATTAATTTAATTATAAATGGGCTAACTGTAATGCTAACTGGGGCTTCGTAATAATATCAGGTTTATATTTAATTTGGAAAATGCCCCTATAGCATTATCAAATATGCCCTTGTAAATGGTAGCTGCTTATATTGGGTCCAGGGCCTGATTACTCTGACTGACTCAAAAGAACAAGTTTTAACAGAAACATTTATTACCTATTATGTACATGTAATAACTTAAAAATAAATTATATATTGAATTAGGTACAAAATAATTTGTTTTGCGTGAATCCTTGGTTAATTATTGGATGTGTAGGCTGCCCTTCATACACCGGTGTAGGATCGTGGTGTTCACGACGCCAGGTTGTTGGAAAATCGAGGGTTCTCACGTTTACGTTGGCAGTCCTGTAATCCCAAAACAAATTAAAAATGACAGTTTAGTACTCATGTAAATAAACGGGAGCTTTGTAATTATTTCAACTATAAAGTGACTTGATTGAAACTACGAGTTGTTTAATCTGTGTTAATATCTATGCAAGTGCACGTTTTAGTGATAACCAGGAAGTGCATTTAGCCTTTGACCTGAGGTCGAATTCTTTCTACTGTTATCTGCGCTCCGGCACGTGCGGAGGTCATATACACAACGAAGATATTTTAACAAGGTCGGTGACTTTTGAATTCTGCAATACTTTAATTAACCCCGCGTAAAATAATGGACTGGTTTTGTAATTTTCAATTCTGTGATTCAAAAATGATTTTTACTTCAATGTACTCAGATGTACCCTTGAAATTAACTGTACTTTGACAGGTCTTTCGTGACTTTACTAGATTCGAGTTTATTGCTATTTCAGGGCTCTCCGTTGTTATACTGGAATGTTAGTTTTATTCTTACGGAATAAACCCAATTGAAACTCGCCGATATTCCAGCCAAGTTTAATTGTGATTTATTTGTTCTGTGAGATCGCCTGGATCGCTCACCCACGAAACTAAGTTATTTCGATAACCAAATATAATCTTAATTTCGTATGCGAACACTCGTGAGGAACGCGTCGGAATTGTAAGAATAAAACTTGCACAATCCGATACCAGATTTGTGCGAAATAAACTTGTTATTTTCAATTTACAAATCAATCCTAATAAACGCAGTCCGAGTCCAGAAATACGTTTATATAGGCAGGTACCTGGGGGAGATCGAGTTACTATTTTCGAAATCTTCCGGTCGGTTTCTGGTGTCGGAGACGCGGAATCTTCCGCGGCCGAAGCCGCTGAAGGCGGCTGGAAGCCGGGTTAGTTTCTGGTGGCCATCTCCTCGAGCTCGCTACGCGATCTGGTTTTATAGCTTATCGCGTTCCCTCCTCTCGTATCAACGTGCGCGTTCGTTTCGTTTGCGCACAGCGAGGAGCTGGTGCAACTCGAGCGCGAGCTGAAACTTTCCGATTGTTGCAAACCTATTGTTGCGGCGTTTTAAATGCTCTAATATTATATATTATAACAAAAATGCATTTAAAACCAGAGCGAAACGTTACATAACTAAAGCAAAAGGTAAATTTGTAATGATCATGTATTGGCTGGCCTATTATTAAAGTTGAGCTGACGCTTTGAACTTAACATAAAGTTAAACGATACAGCAAGACGAGGTTTAATAGTCTTAGCTCCTTCGAATGTAATTGTTTGAACGATTGTTGGGCGTTTAAAGCGCACTGTAGAGTGATTTAGAATCACGAAAAGTAAATTAAAACAATGTTTGAACGAGTCGTTGAACTAATTGTGTACAAAATCAATTAAAAAGTTTTCTGAGTAGCCAAGGTCAACAGAGGGACAACAGTACCGAATTCAGCCCAATTGCACAAAACATTTGCAAGCGTTACGGGGGGGTTGGAGATGTGCTAAGAGGCGTAAATTCCCTGAGAGCAGCCGTAATACAGAAAGCAGGAGCGCCGTATCTAATCGTAAATACGTTAAAATCCATTTCTTTACAGAAACGACGAAAAGGTAAAGCTCACATGTAATTAAGGAAAGATGCAATTTCTTTGATAAAATTCGTATAATTCTTATAAAACTTTCTATGTAACAATTGTTTTGCTGATTTCTAAGCTTTAGTAACTGACAGTAACAGCTAATTTCTAAGGAGTTTTTTACAGTATTACGTTTTACTTAAGTTTAAAACCAAGGTAATTGGATTTGTTAATTAAAAGTAAGAATAAATATAGCGATCAGATTATTAGTGAATTTCAATTAAGTCGATATGACTACACCTGTAATACCTTAATCAGACTTTTAATATTCAACAACAGTGTAACAAATATCCAGCATAAATAAAGCAAGATGCTTAAATAGGCCTCTAAACGAATAATTAACACATAAATGAAGTTGGAGTCGCCTAAATCATAACATACAAAGATTATGAAATACAGGCAGACCTCGCCGTTGGGGGAGGAGGGGGGGTTACGTTCCACAAGAATGCCGCGAAGCTCAAAACCGCGATGCGCAAGTAAACACATTAATGATGAAGACGGAGTTAAGTTCCATTAACTACATTTATTTATACTATGCAACCTCAAAAAACCAAAACTTTTCTGCGTTGTTGTCTGGCAATTCAAGTTAACGTCAGATTAGTGGCCTTTATAAGACTGGCCGTTAGCGTGTGAAAGTTGAAAAACGTCAGTTCTATCCGCGAACGGCAAAGCAATCCGTGAATGGCAAAGAAAAGAGAGTACAAAAGTTCCCCGCGTAAAATCAAATCAGAGAACCGCAAAGCCGCGATCGGGGACGCCTACCTGTATTAAAATTCGACACACACTGTAGAATACCACAAACTATAAAGGCACACGCCAGCAATATCGTGGCATATTACATTGACATCTGGATACCATAAACATCCGGCTAATGTTAGACGCCACAATGACGACTGTGGAAGTAAGTATCAGGTACATACAAAATTTCAGTTACCCTTCCTGATGGAATACTAAGGCATTAAGCGTTGCAAACAAGCTAGTATTTATCGCGTACAGTTTGGTAATCGAGGACCTTCATGGAATTGTTTCTTCCTAGAAAACACTCCTTTGCCGATGAATAAAACAAGCAAGCTGAAAATCAATGCATGTACTTAGGAGACGTTGCACCTAATACCATGAGATTAGAACTCACAGAAAAAACTAAAAAGAACAATCTAACCACAACTCGAAATCAGCCTGAGCGTGCTTGAAGAGACGCCACTGTGTATTCACCAATTGTTACAGAAACCTAAGGCTTCCAGTTAGTTAAAACAATCCCAAATCCCCGGAGGTGGCTTCTAAATAAAATGTTTCGAGCATGGCCTCCTGTGAGCACGTCTCACTATCGAAAGGAAACTAGCAACGAGAGATTCTTGGCAGGTGTCAAACTCGAAAGTCGAGCGTTTCTTTGGGAAATTTTAATTCACGCAACGCCCTAGGTGGGCGGCCTCGAGGAACTATTTAACATTGTAAATCAAAATGAAATGGGCCGTTGTATGGTAGATGCATAAGAGGTTATTTTTTCTAAGACAGATAATCGGCAGCCGGGAGGAGTCATTTCGGCAAAGAGAGTTTAGGATGAAAGTTGGAGTTTTGAAAATGTCTGGATTCAAGTTTCATCCTGGCCGTTTGCTCTCCTTGCAGAAGAAAGTGGAGCTGGGAGGGTGGCTTCGGAGTAAAAAAGCTCGACTGCAAAGTCTGCTCTCTGGATGCAGTTGTGGGGCTTTAAACCCTTCTGAACTGACTTATCCGGTTCGAGCTGAACTTATCTCCCTTTGATTAACCAGAGACCGTCTTCTACCTGTGCGGATCCCCCTTTTCACTTGCATCTTCTTCGGGGGTAATTCAGGTGTGCTTACGTGTTCGCGGCCTAGGTCACCACTGGACCTTTGCTTTTATCATCAAACCTCCTCATCTGAAAGAACAAACGTCGATTGTGAGTTAGAATAGCGGCGTTCAAATTCTACCATATTAATTTGCAACTTTGGTTGGTTTGTACTATCCCAATTCGGTGATTAAAGTATAGGTATGTGCTTTTTAGAAATACATAGTAAAATTGTTAACTATAATCGCCTCTGTTTAAAACTTCGTTTTCACAATGCCCGAATATTTAGAAGGTGCCTTGGTGACTAGCTTCTACAGAACATTTGCCCAAATGTGATAGTGTCGGCCCCTTCCACTACTGTCTAGCCTTTACATCTACAAACGGCAGGACGAAATAAATATAAGTAAATAGATTGTGGTTAAACGTTTAATATGTAAGAGAATGTATGTAAGGGCTCGCATATCCTACGAATTGAAATTTAATTTAAAAAAGTAAGAAATACTTCATTGTTTACACATTTATTTGCAGTCAACCATGAATCTGAAACTAAAATTCTTGTGTTTGCTATGTAGATAACTAAAATAAAATAGTTGGAATTTAATATATACTGCATTTTCTGCGGCTACAATAAAGCCAACAGTAAATAAAGAGCCACGCTTTAAACAAACTAATTGATTAAATACCGTCATCCCTGCCACCCTGTCACAACATCAAATTGAACCGAGAGAACATCCCTTTCGATGTAAACGAATAAACTTGGGCCGAATTCGTTTTAAATTGCAAACGAGCGTGTAAATACTTAAACTGATTGACAACGTGAAGGCCTCTTGGGCTTTCAGCAACGTCAGTAAAGTGCAAAATATCAGAGGCACACCTGTCCTAGCAAAAATCATCCATTAAAACTTTCGGGTGATACGGTTTAAGTTGGTTTTATTTCAACAACTCACTCATTATGGATTGCCTTAAGAAGACTACCGCTGATAGGATTTTACAAGTAGAAAAACTTGCATAAAGTTCGAAAAGAGACGTTTTTTTAGAATTAACGGCTGGCGTGAATGTACCATCAGAAGTAGTATGAAATTATGAGGCACCTATAGCTTTACTGAGGTTTATAAATAGGTTGAACGTATAATCGACAAGGAGCCAAAAACCAATGTAAAAAATGTGTGAGCATGATGTAAGTTGTTACATTTGAATTTTTGTTGATATTGTTGGTATTGCGATCTTAGTCTCTACTAATGACGTACTTTATTTTGGGTAGTTTCGTAGAAAATTGTACCTTAGGTGACACTTTCTTCGTATACAACTAACCTCTATACGCACTATATTAAAGTTTAGCTAACAGGGATGTTGTAGATAGTTACTTTACTTTGTGAGATAAACATTTATCCAACTTTTCTTTAGGTTAATGAGATTATCGTCTTTTCTTCCTTACTTTTCCAGAGTTTTTAATTTTTAGATTTGGATTTGCTCGTCTTGTTAGTAAGTATAGATTTCACTTCTCGTGTTGTAATGTTTATTCTGGTTTTTAGTTCTCTTGTTTTGAGTAGTGGGGTTTGGATGCTTTGGATTTATCATAAAAGACTAGAGTGATTTTTTGTGAACAGGTAGTCTTTTGTTTACTCCGTTAGATACCGGCTTTTTCCACCTAGCTACGGTGACCAGTATTGGTGACCAAGGTAAAGATATTGTAAAGTATTGCAACCCTTATGTTAGGGGCTGCAACCCTTATGGTGGTCTTAGGGGTAGTTTTCCCTCTTAGACCACAAATTTCGCTTCTTCGAGGGATAACTCGATCGCTGAACCCTGCTCTTAATTTAGGGGTTGTAAAGCCTAATTTCAATAAAATAAAACGCCAAAGAATAATATAACACTATATTGAAAAACAATTATCAATTCTGCCCAATTACAATGAGCATTCGCCCAAACGGCTCTATGCTTAAATTGCTATAGTTTCGTGAATAGAATTGATCGGAATTACGCTTAAAGTTTATGACATTAATTTGGTTGGGAAGGAAAGAATAAATCTAGCAACGGCCCTTCGGTTTGGTTATGGTAAATAACAATAATTAAGTCTGACCTGTTTCTCCTGCGCTGGCTACTCTTCCTCGATTTGATTATTATTCAGTTTACACGGCGCGACCGATGTTTAGTTATAATTTAAATTGAGTTCGGCTAAAAAGGATGTGAGTCCAATGGTCCCCTTGAATATCTGGATTTGCTTATGGTTGGGCACTACACAACACTGAAGGTTTAGATCAAAAAGTTGCAATTAGGACTTAGTTAAAATTTTCACCGAAAAATGTGATCGACGGGTTAATTTATTCCACGAGACCGGGACGCGCGAACTGCCCTCGCGGTTCGCGTTCCCCAAAAGGTAATTTTCTATCGTGGGGAGCCGGGTGTTTCTCGGGCTTCCCCGTTTTGCAAAACTCGCATTTTTGACTTATACTTCGCGCGCTCTAGGATTGCGAATTCGGCATATCCCACGCGGGTTTGCGCTAAGTGTCAAATCGGCATTCTCTATTCTCAGAAATCTTTTAGCTTTATGAGCACCGGATATAATTCAACCGCTTTTTCTGATTACAACAATGTAGCTTTCCGTTCTTTGGCAAATGAACTTTTGCGTTTGCTATATTTGTAATTTATGCAGGGGCGGCTTTGATTTATTCTTTCTTCTGACAACTTAAAATTTATAAGTCTTATAATTATAAACGCAATTTCTTACGGGTTGTTACAATATCATTGTTTTGCTTATCTCCGGTTTTTTTCCTTTCACCTAAATTTAGGTTGGTAGTTGCTAGGGTTTGTATTTTGGAAATAATCCCGAACCTATTTTCTTTTACTTTTACATTGTTATATCTAGTTTTGACTATTATTGCTTGTGGTTGTAACGCCCCATTTTATTCTGCATTACGTTATTAAATAGTTTCTCGAGGCGGTTTGTTTTCGAATATGGTTATCCCGCGCGCGCCCCTCTTGGCGTTCCGTAAATTAGATTTTGCCCAAGGAACGCTCGACCTTCGAGGTTGCCACAAATAATTTATAGCCAAGGTCTTTCCTTCTATTGCGAGCCGTGGTCAAAGGAGGCTAGGCTCGAAACAATGTATTTAGAAGCCACCTACGAGGATTTGGCACAGTTTTAACTAGTAGACTTTAGAAGCATAAATTTCTGTAACAAAGTACAGACAGCGACGTCTCTTCAGGCCGATTTTCAGCTGTGGTGAGATTTTGGTTTTTTGTTTTTTCTTGTAAGTTCTGACTTCGTGGCAATTAGGCCTGCTTTTATGTCTTTACTACAAGCCTCCCGCTCCCAGGCATCAAGCTCAAAAGGATTGCAGGTTCCTAGCAATTTGTTTCTGTTGCCAGATTTATCGTAGCAAACGGCTTTTACGGCGTGTGACCCAGATGAGAGCAGTTTTAGTGACGGCTTGACCTTCCTCCGGTTATAGCGGCAATCTGTATTTGCTTCAGAGCCCCAATTCAATAATTCCATTCAGAGACTGGCAAGACTCCCCCCCCCCTCCCAGATTGCTTATTTAATTTATCTGTAAAGAATTTTTGCCTAAGGATAAACAGTGCTACAAAGGATTTCAATTACCAAACGGTAGGCGATAAATACTAGCTTGTTTGCAACGCTGATGCGTTAGTATTTCATCAATTAGGGTGGCTAAAATTTTCCTAATACTTATTTCCACAAGTAACCTTGCAACGCCTGGCACTACATATGTCAATTGTTTAACTATTTACATCAGATTGAAGGAAGCTACGAGTCAAAAACTAGTGGGATGTTTGCATTGCCTGGGAATGTCATTATGTTACAATACTCATATTTTGGGCTCAATATTATTGATGTATTGATTCCACTTATTACGTTATTACGCCTTGCCGGCTATTTGTAAATAATTTATTTAATTTCTGTCGACTAGTGGGATAAATTAAATGCCTAAATTCTGATATACTGCGTTATCTTGTTACAACATGCATTTATTTATATAGGTGTGAAGCCAGTAATTTTAAGGTAAGTGGTGATACGATTTACAGCTAGATTTTGTTTTGTTTAAAGACAGGTTCCCAGAGTTTTTTGCTTTATATAGTTATTTAACAAACAAGTGTGTTAATGAGACAGATTAATAATCGCGACATTTAATTGTAGAGGTTATTAATCGCCGATTAACACACGAATTAGTTACACTACTTTTCGTTTATCTTATTAATTTGAAGAAAATCTAATTTTATTCCATGAAAAGAATTTGACACTCAAAGTTTTAACATTAATGGTATCTTTGATTACCTATACGAAAATCGTCTATTAATAAAAAATGATTCATTAATAGGGGTTATTACTAAATGATTTTTTTCGTTGACCGCTTGTTAATTTCAATATTAATGAATTATTTTTCCTAAAAAAGGATGGATTACTAGACGTCATTAATACACTGTTTTTGATTAATACACTTTTTCATTAATTAACTGTTTTTAAAAGAGAATGGATTAATAGATCTATTAATACACTGTTTTTGTCTAATACACTCTTTTTCATTAATTAACCGTTTTTGTGATTTCGACGTTTTGATATTTTGCATGGAGGTTAGTTGTATTAATCAAATTTTTCTCCACAGAAAAAAAGATTTTGTGGTCAACGAAAAATTTTTGTAATCATCTTGTTTGTTAATGGGCGATTAATAATCTCAACTATTAAAGGCACTCACTCGCTTTCGCTCGTTCGTGCTTTAAACAGTTTCGATTATTAATCGCTTTCATTAACACACTTGTTGGTTAAATAACTATTAAAAATCGTTAATCGTTAATAGACGATTTTCTATATATTAATGAAACCCATAAATAAACGATCAACGCAAAAAGAGTATTTTAAAACACTAAGGGCCGGTACTACAGACCAAGGATAAAGTTATCTGGAGATTAAATACCCTAAAAACGATTGCTGTAACAAAGGAAGCTATGACAATTATACCTCGGATAGCTTATTCTAGGTATATACTTTCATTGTGGAATCGGCCTTAAGGATCGCTACCTAGTCCTTACTCACACCATGTTTCTACCGAAAGTAAGAGCTATCTAGGGCTGTGCCAGTTCCTCGTTTAAAGGTGGTACATTGTGTGTCGCCCCCTTTTCAACGCCTCTTTTCAAAAATGCTGAGCATACAATATTGGTAATTTTCGATTCGCAACAGGTATCCGCATTTTCAAAATTTCTAGTTTATAGGTCAGCTACGTACTATATGTCTAGGTGGCCTTCCAACTGCTCCTATATCACTACAGTACCCAAGCTATTCTACCGGAATACAGCCCCCTTGGATGAATCGTAAGAGAAAAGGTCCTTCTTTCAGCGTCCTAAAGTATGGCACAGGTCAGAGATATTTATTCTGTGTCCTGTACGTACGAGATATTACAGTAACCCGAATTTCCACTCCTCGCTGAACCAGTGATTGCCCAGTACTTTATCGAGCTTGGAACTTAATGAATACTTATTGTTGTGTTCAGAATCATTATAATTTGTATTATTCCCCACACAACTTAATACTGTTTTGCAAAATTTCTCAGATATTAGTTTCACTTAAATGGACTAATGTGGTAACTATAGTTGTCTCTCTCGTCGTTCAACTCATCTACGCTGTAAAATAGTATAGCAATTGTTTTGCAACTGTAAACAGCAAACCAATTTTATGTATCCTGAATCTATCTCATGCACGTAACTGGAGGGAGTATTGCGTAGCTTTTGGTGGCTGTTTTTTAAGTGAATTTTTATGTATATGGAATTTTTCGCAATTTTTTCGCTATATGCGCGGATGTTTAGCTTATTAATTAGTAGATTTACTTGTAAATTTTTGTTTACCCTAAATTCGGAACTTTATGCTTTGCTTAATTGCTTCCTTGCGCTACTAACTAATTAAATCTTTTATTTACACCATAAAATATTTGCATGCTATTTGAACAATGGGCTGTTTAAGTCACTTTTATAAATATTTGATTTTGTACTATGAGTAGAGTTGTGTGTTCCTTTACAGATTGAGTATTAATACATAATAGTAAAGACTGTGGGTTAAATAAGTGCTACTTTCTTTATTAATTTTGAGATTCTATGTAGTTTTGGGTTTCCGTTTCCATCTGTAGGTTTTCTGGTTGGAGCTGTCCCCTACCCAATGGCGCTCTTTTTTAACCAAGGTATATCCCGTGGTTAAGAGGTAGCTAGAACATTTGCTACACACTTCGGCAATCCCCAACTGCTGTATATTGTTACAGGTTTCATTGCATTTAGCATAACCACTAAATAACACCACACATAGATGGCAGCTTATTATAAGATATTATACAATAAAATAAGCAATCCTGTAAGAGCAAATTGCTCCAACCGGCGGACAGTCAAAACCTAGAGCTGTTTAACGTTTAAAAATGAAGCGGATATTTGTGCACTAACTTAAAGTAGGTGTACGTTGAGGATGTTAATTAAATACAAGGGCGCCACGTGATATAAAATCGGGTAGCGGAGGGCTGTCAATACTTCTAAAATTTAGGAACGAAAATTCACAGGTCGTTTGTGGAAAGCAGTGCTTTGGCAAAGCATTGCAAATAGCTTACTTTTAAGCTTCGCCTGAAATACATGTTAATGCTAATATTTGCTTTTGTTTGAATTACTTCCCACAGGTCATTTTACAGAAATTATAAAGAAGACACACAGATGTGCATAAAATTCAATTTATTAGAACCCTGAGTGACGTCACCGTATACAATCTAACTCAAGATTCATGAAAGTACCAACATGCCCACCGCGCCGGATTAATAATCAATAAATCCTACAGCCCATAAGGAGCTCATTAATTTAACTATACTGTTACGAATGAACGCAAGATACAGTAATTATTTACTTTTACTTCAAAGTTTGCCTTACATGACACAAAATCAGTCTTTTCGGAAAGCGATGTAACTCTGTATAATTGGCAATAATGCCACATACAAAAGAAGAATATATCTAACCGGGTTAAGAAAACAACCAGAAGTTCTTCCAGTTTATCAATTTCACTTGCAACAATTGATCCGGTGTCTAATCTATTTCGGGACAGTGCCTTATTTTAAGATAGCATATCTTAAAAAAGCTAACTTATCTTTAAGTTCCGGCGTAGAACGAACACCTGCGCACCTCAGGCTATTGCAAAGGTTATCACCCTTGTGCCCCGATCATTTAAGTCGTCGCCCAATTTGAAGCGCGAAGCCCAGCGAGAAACTCCGCCACGGTAGCTTTAAAAATGTAAAATATCATTATAATATGTTTTCAAGAATATGCCTGAAGATTGAAATATGAGCATCATATAACCAATTGGAGACAGGACAAGATCTGATCGCTGCAGTAGTTTTTTCGATTAAACATTTGGCGTACCTATATGTGTATGGCATACACCGAGGGAATAGACTTCTGTTGTTAATATGAAATACTATTGAAAAGATCGACCATAGACTGTATTATATCTACTATCAGCAATACCTTGACAACACGCTATGAATACAACAATAAGCCAGCTGTTCAAATATTTCACGCAAATATACAAGTGTCAACAGAATTAGATTTATCAATACACAGGAGCAACTGAGGATACTTAAGATACTTATACGTTTGATAAAGATGACTCTTAGAAACTGATGAACCAAGGCAGAGTAGGAAACAAATTCTTAAAATTCTTTGACGTAAACACGGGTTTATGGAAAATGGACGTTCTGTGCACTCATGTATCAATTTATGTTGGATTTTGTTGTTAGAAATGTTTAAAAGAATCAGTTTGGAACTATATGTCCATGCCAAAAACTAAGGATTGTATACCCAGTTGATATAAACCTAATTGCAACACAAAGAGATCAAGACTCGTTTTCCTGGGGTCATGTGTAATTAGCAATTTTACATAGGATCTAGATCGGAAATGTTCTCTTCTACTAAAAAGGGGAAACAAATTGAAACACACCCTTAGATCGTTTCCTTGGCAAAAATTGGAGACGAACTGCAGCTTGTAATGCGGCTTTTCCCGTGCTCTATACTCTAGTATACTATTAATTCACATTGCCTTTTGTATGCTAGTTAGCCCAGTCGTAGAAGCACAAGGCCTGCTCTTACCTCAGTGCAGCTAAAGGAATGTCAATGTTGCTCGTTCCCGCCTGCCCGAGCCACTTCCATTGCTGTTATTGTACATGCAAGTACTGCCAGAAACGAAAACCAAACAGTTTACATAAAAAGATATATACTTTGTAAAAGAAACATACATGCATGGAAATACATAAAGGGAACACACAATGTTAATAGGTAAGTGCTATATGCGCTATGAATAGTAGCACGGAGCAGTCAACGAGCTAAATGCTGAATCTACAGGCAGTGTTTAAATTTCGCACTAGAATTTACTGAATACGACCCTGACTCCAGTAGCTTGGAATGAACTGAAGCGATGTGTCAACAAGATGGTGCAGCACTTGGTCCTGGCGCGCTGAATCAGCAGTTAATTCCTTATTACGGTTTTGGGTTTTCCCAATCGTTCTGGGTCGTACATTCACCCGCAAAATGTAATTATAGTAACTAAAATTGCCTGTAGTTCGTAGCAAGATGTTCAGGAGATCAGCTCCGTGTGTTGGCAAAGTCGGCTTGCTTCCTTGAAGTTCGAATGGCAGCCCGAATAGCAGCTCCTGGTTATAAACTGCAGCTGTAGCTCGGAGATGCTTCCCCAAGCTAGCACTTACAATATTTTGCTCATTTGTAGGCCACTCTCCGGCACCTCTAAGCCAGCGCATAACTTGCTTTGTTCTATTAATAAATGCAGTCATCGACTAAATCAGCTGGTTCGCGGGCACAAACTCACGCGCTACACCAGCAGGTTACAAATGCACAACCCTTTCTAATCTCATTACTATAATATCTTAGTGGTTAAGCATTCTGGCTACTGGTCTAAGGGTTGAGAGTTCGATCTCTTACCCTGGTGAGGTTTTTAAAAATAAAAAAAATCGAATAAAAACTTCTACAAAATGCTATCATTCGGAAGTAATGTAAAGCGTGGGTTCCATTTTACTACAATATGTAGCATGTAAAAGGTCCTTTGCTAGGGCTGAAACCCTTTAGTCCGGGCAAAATTCTAAGTAGGACTAAGGTACCTGGCATTCTGCATGCCTAGACCTTGTCCATAGGGTTGGAAAAAGGGCCCTATGGAGGCCTATTTGCCTGACATCAGCCTCTTCACAACAAATACTACTACTAATGCTACTACAATGTAAGAGATACAAATTAGTTTTAATCCTAGCAGAACAATGGTTAAATATCAAGTTGATTACAAAATAATGTCAAGGTGACAAGAACTCGGCCGTTATTAGCTGAAGAATTCATGGAATTGGAAAAACAGACTAAAAGCTCATTAATGACTTTAAACACAGTATGAATGTCTCTTCCATTGAATAGACAAATTCAGCAAATTCCACACTATTTAGAAATGAAATTTAACTTATACGTATCTTATCAGCTATGGATGTTGATTATTTTCATGGCTATGCTGATTTTGTTACTCGATGAGATTCAAAAAAATTTTGCGGAGATGAAGCAGAACCACTTTCTCAGGTTTGCGAGCCAAGAGATTCTTCTTTTACCAAATTGTCTTAATCCCTTTACTTTTCCTTGAATAAAAAAATATTTAGAACGACATTTCTACATGTTTTGCATGACGTGGCCGAAGTCGTCGTGCTTTTCGTTGGCACATTGTTGTGCTAAGGATTTTCTCGTTGGTGACCCACAAGATTCAAAGTAGACGATACTAGGTCTACATTTCGAATGAATTTGCTCTCCTCTGTGTATCTTTAGACATTGTTTAAGCTTCAACCACTTATAGTGCAGAATAGAGAAGAACTTCAACCATTCTATTTTTATATCCAAAGTCAGATCTCGACACCTTAAAATTAGGTTCATTTTCCTAAGAGTGGTTCTGGCTTTCCTGATGTGGCACTTAATCTCTACAGAATGGTAGAAGCTCTCACTGGAAGTATAATTAAAACGTATGTAAAATTAATCATCCTCCCCATCAAATAAAGATTCCAGACTGTATAGAAGTGTTACTGCTAACCATGCGTTTGATATTATTAATGTTAAGGTCTAGACTGTGCTCGCAACTCGTTTGGTAGATTCTGGAAACAAGTTCTTGTTATTCCATCAGGATTTTCTGCATGAGCGCAGTATTATCTGGGTATCGGATGTTGTTCGTGACTTCTCCGTTGATCTTAATGCCGATATTTCATGAATATTTGCTCCCGGTACAGGTTTAGTAGAACTGGTGATAACACACAACCTTGTCTTACACCACTCATGATTTCTGATCATCGACGCGCACACTACAGCCTTTTGTCTATAATACAAGTTGGCAATAACACGTACCTGCTTCTCATATATCCCTCATCTGTCCTGAGTGCACCGATCCTTCTTCCGTGTTGGCAGCAATGAATTGCTTTGATGTATTCCATGAAGCACACATACACGTAGCACCTAAAATTCTTGCTTCTCTGAATAAGTACTGGTCTAGTAGAACAATTCTCTCAAGTACTAAGACCTCTACGAAAGTCCAATTGCATTTTCAACAAATGATTCATGAAATTGATCGTTTTAAAGACTTGACAGGCTTTCGCAGTGACTTTCTTAGGTAAATACAGGCTAATTCTCAGATCACAAATTCTGTTGTAGAGCTTAGTAACGGTTTTCACACAATTCTCTACGATGATCTTCAGGAATTTTACAGGTATATTATTATGTCCCGATGCTTTATCATTTTTGGTAAGTGTGATAGCATGCGCCACTTCCGCGGGTATGATTTCTAAGTTCATTGACTTCGTCGAATTTTGATCCCTTAGAATACTGATCTTCCTTGAAAAGCCATTCTACGTATTTTCTCTAAACCTTTATCTTCTGTTCAACTTCTAGTGTCAAAGTACTAAAATCTTCAATGATGTATCCGGTTATTTGTTTTTGCCGACCGCTTCATTGATCTCTTTGTAGACGTTGCAGACATTGTGGATGTGACCATGGTGTAAAGAATACAAGGTGAAACGTTCCCGGAGATGCGCAGTCGTTCAGAAAGTAGAGGGGAGATGTCAACCAATTCCCAATGGTCATGGTGTAACCATATTGTTGGTGGCACTGTCAGTCGATGTCAAATTCGAGGTTAGCAGATTAGGTTTTTCGTCAGTCTGACATCAACTGATGCAAAACCTAACCTCGAATTTGGCATAGACAGCGTCTTCAACAATATACTTCAGTACTACGAGTACCATTCGTGCCCTTTGTCGGCTTATTGGTTGAATTTGAGGTCCGCCCACAATGCTTCCACTCTGCGGAACGTTACAACTTGTATTCTATGCACCATGGCTGTGTCTTATCTTTTCTATTTTCTTACATTTTTTTATGTTCTGGCTATCCGAATCTTGTTCCAGATGTCATGGTGGGCAGACCTGGGCTTTTCTTGGTCTCTGGTTTTCGAGACTCTCCTCCTGTTCACCAAGTCGAGCATTTCATCTATCATCTAAGCAATCCTATTTTCAGATGCCCTTAGAAGTCTAGATTTTTTCAGTGGTTCCTCAATAACATTTAATCATTAAACGACTAAACCGATTTTTATCAAATATTTTATGTATATCTGAGTTACCTCATTTAAAGACAATATTTAATTGCACTAGTTTTAAGCAAGTGGTTGAAAATGCCGTAATAAATATATTTCATATTCATGGTAAAACCGATTTATTTGGTTGACGATTAGACAACCCTCTTGTAAAAAATCTTAATAACTTTTCGGAGTGGAAAATCATACCTTGATCTAGCTCAGCCTACCAGCTTCTAAAATTTTCATGGAAATAGCAAAAATAAAGTCAACAAATGCTTCTATTTTCGTGCAAGTCATCGCAGGCCCATATTTTAGAATTACTTCCAGCAGCATCAATTCGAAACAGCGGCAGTTTCATGTACCGGCGCGCGTTTAGTGCCCGAACATGTCCCAAAATTAAGCCAGAAATTCTGAACGGGTATGTTCCCATACACTATGTGCCTCCGTGCATTAAGGGCGCTAGCGTCGATTTTCCGGGGATTATAAGTTAAAGAGCCCGAGATCTAGATCGCCGCAGCCGACAACACTTCATCACCAACCCCTCGGGAATTAAAACAAAGCGGGTGTTTTATGTGCCGATTGAAATCATTAACTTGCAAACGCGAGCTTCGGGCGATAATTAATATTTTGCTGTGGATATTGGAAACATGTTAAGGGTGTGCGGAATTCGCTGTTACAGTTAAGGGCATAATTGAGGGTGGAGAAAATGTCTGCATTAATCACTGTTCGCTCCGGTGCTGTTTATATTATATCTCTGCATGTTAAACGAGACGGTTTACAGACAGGTACACGAGCATTTGGTTATACTTTGTTAATGTATGCTGTGCCCTTTCACTTTGGTGCTAATTGCATGTATGTATTCCCGTTCGTATATGCTGAAGTTTGGTTTGAAGATAAATTATAGTGGCAAAAACGGTTTGTTATGTAACTAATGAAGATGCTAACAAAGACCGCTTTTGCATGAACAAAAAATAAAACGAGATTGTAGTAGTTATAAATGGCACTATGAATTGAAATATAGCCATTACATTGAGAATCATTTAATATACGACTCAATAAGACCCGTCACACATATTAATTTTGTCAAAGACGTAAATTTTATCTTCTTCGATATACTATATAAAAATCAATCGCCGTGTATTAGTAACGCAAAAACTCGAGAACGACTTGACGGATTTGGATGATTTTTTTTTGTTTTGTTCGTCTTCCTCCCGAGGTGGTTTAGCAAAAAAGAAAATTCGGAAAAATTTAAAAGGAAAGCCGGAACATTGAAAAATGTCGAAAGAGTGTTTTTCTATACACTGTACGACTTTCTATTTGCAGTCATAGTTTTACGATTCTATGATTAATGGTTTGAAGGGTTTTCTCCATTATGTCACAATCCAAAACAACGTTTGGCGGGTCAGCTAGTTTATTTATAAAGTTTATAAATCTGTAAAATAAGTTCGTCTAAAAATAAGGGTTTGTCAATCTATTGTTTCTTTACCTTAGTGAATCCCTATCTTAACAGTCTTCTTTATTGGCTGATGGCCTCTTACTGGGTAAAAATATTGTTTAATTCATAAAAATTCTAAGATTTATCGGTTCTCATACAGTAAGCCACTGTCTTATTCAAAACATGTCACATAAGAGCCTCTTACGATCAACGAAACCTTATTATTTTAGATAAGAACGTTTGTCCTGAAATTTCAGCTTATTTACTGCTGTACATGTTTCCATTTCTTAGAAATGTGCAAATACTTGTACCTTTATTGTCCAGTAAATATGCTGTATTTCTGCTGATTCACGTATGCAGACAGTGTTAGAACAAATATCCCTGAGCTAGTACGGCCTTGTATTTTTCGCATAACTTAAGTCAAATCTTTAGCTTGGCAATGTAATTAAAATTTGACCTGCTGCAAGCAGTACAGTACCGGGGGCGACTCTTGTAATTTCGCTTCAAATAATGTGTTCCGTGAATTGTGCCTTTTGACGACCTGTTGAACCTACCGGAGGGCCTTCTTAAGTAATGGAACTGTTTCGTTACGTAGAAATCCTTGGCTTTCTTCGTGCTGTAAACATTAACCGTTTGGGGTGCAGTTGAAGCAAGTTAAGTTAGTGTGGTCGAGAGTTCTTTTCGTGGGGTTGCGAGACTCAAAAATTATCGCTGTCGCGGATTTTAACGAGCTCTTCACAGAACCAACGCTAATTTAAGTATGACATCGTGTTGTTTAAATCTCGAACGTTGCCCTGTGGTTCCTGTATTGGAAGTGTCGCTACGTCGTCTATTCACTCTTCGGGGGATTCTAATTCATCTGGCCAACCCCTTATCGCGTACACCATCGAGGTCGTGTTCTGCACCACGTCCACCCTTGTGATTTCGCCGTCGTTTCATTTCTTCAGGCACATTAAGGCAGTTTGTTTGGAAAGGCGACTACACATACAATGCCGCTCGTAATTATGCAGTCAGCTGATCTTCTTCAGGTAACAAGTTATTGTAAATTAGCTTTTATAGTGTAATATGTACAGTGAGCGCCCCCGTCGAGTGTTGGAACAGTTCAACGTCTCTGTTGCTAACGATGTTATTTGCTAAATTTGATAAATTGTCGGATTTTTTTGTTTGTATAACGTAACTTGTGGCAGTTTCGTTTGCCTTGAGCCACATTAATGAATTTGCAATCAAGTTTAATGTTTGTAATTAAGCTAACGTGTTGCGCAATCTAACCCAATTAATCCTTTTGAGCATTTTTAAATTTAACTAGTCAATTTCATATTCATTGTCACCTACATATGTTTTATTTATTTCAATAGAGTTCATTGTCAAGTACTTATGTTTTTCATTTGTGTTTGTGACTTTTGCATGCGTTCTTTTTGTGTACTATTTCAGTTGTAAGGAGTTGAACAGCTGCTTCATTAAGTTATTGTTGTAAGGTAAGTCGATACTGTATGTAACTCGCCAACCGAACACTGCCAAGGTAAAAGTAGCAAGGTGACTTTACTCACTTCCACTTTCAAGTAATTTCACCTGTGCTGCTGATGTTTTTTCCGATTTAGTCAAGAAAGTGGTGGCATACCTTTATTTAACATCATTTACCTCTCGTGTCGGAGTACAGCCCTAACTCGAGGGTCGTAAAGAACCCGCCCACGCGGCTGAGTTTTTAGCTGGAGCAACCCTTTCTGTTGCCGCCATTTTAACAGGGTTGGGGCCTTGTATTTTCGGTTTATTTCTCGATTATGTTGTCTTATCGTGTCGTGGATAGCAAGTCCGGCTCTCGAGCGTATGATTTTGTTTTGCACGCTTGTGTGACTGGATTGCTATGTCGTTGTAACGTTTTCGTGCGGTAACAACAGCACCAGAGGAACTTGCATATTATAGCTCTGTATCACCAGAAGAAATTATATGCTGCGATGAACATAATTTACGCCAATACATATTGTAGGAATTAATAATAATTCGAGCATTCCAAAGATTATTTAAAAAATGTTTCATAAGTATGCTAATTTGAATTTTCAACTGTAAAAAATAGCATAGGATTTGAAATAATTTGAATTGGCAAAAATGTAGTAAAAATAGAGTTAGCTTTGTCTTGAATATTAAATTGTAATCTGAGTAAGCTTTGACAATAACAATAAATATAAGATCGGTGTAAACAAGAACAATTGGCAGAATCAAAGCCAAGCTTTGGGTGTGTGTTTTAGTTTCGCCACAAAAATTAGTATCAAAGTTAATAAATACCCATTTTTCCAATTATAAAGAGTGTTTCAACTTAGTATAATGTCTTTAATACACTGTAGAGGATTTTGTACTAATTCGTGGCACATCTGCAGAGGGTAAAAGTGTTCAACTATGCTTCGAGTGCAGTTGGTGTTTCTCGGTGGCCGATTTGGAAATCCCAGTGAGAGTAATCGGAGCCCTGGAGGCTTCAGGTAAGTAAGACCTTCGTGGAGATCAGCGGAGCCCTAGCTCTAGAGCTGTGGGGTAATTGACCTGAGTTGACAGAAAAGAAGAGTAAAAGAGCTGCAAGCGGGTGGCGAGATATCGGCGGCTTCTACGGCAGGCCAACGAATAAAAAAGGGCCTATTTCGTAGTGGAACTTGCTGCGGACCCGATTTAGGTTTAAATATCCATCGCAAAAGCCAAAGAAATTTGTTTATCTTGAAAGCAGTGAGTTTTCTGTGGCGTCTTTTTGTGCATTTCCTGTCGTAGCGCCAATTGAGTGCTTTGTTAAAGTGGCGTCTGCTTACTTATAATTTTTATTACCTAGTCAACGCATCTTACGTAATGGTCAACGTAATTGTGAAAATTTTAAGCCAACTTGTTTTACTAAATGTGCTGTTATATCGCTACGTTTGACGTTTGAGTATAGTTTCCATTCGTTTAGAAATCCCGTATTATTTCATTATAGTGATTCCCGTAGTTAAATAAGCAGTATTTAAACGATTGCATTTAATAAAAAACAAGAACAAATGGACTATGTACCAACTTTAGTTTAAATAGCTGAACTAATAAGAAAGTTATAATAAGAAAAAGAGATATTTTTTGGAACATTTTAACACACCGTATATCGAAAACAATAAATATTTAGACGCTCGTTAATAAAAACTTTGTTTAAAATTACTTCAGCATGCATCTGACAAAATTCGTTAACGAGCTAGTAAAATACCCTGTATAAATAATAATAAAAAGTAAAATGTATATACGGAAAGCCTAGCACCTCTAGCGTGAAGTTAGCATCAATCAATGCTCGTGTAGGTATCATACTACTGTCTGAGCGATAGTTACCTCGTATTCCGTAATGAAATATTTTCCTCACCTTAATTTCCTTAATTGTAGATCAGTTGCGGAGGCTCTTCTTCACAAACCGCACATTTTAGTGTAATGGCTTTTATCACGGTTCCTTTCGCCTTACCGTCAACACCATTGTTAACTTAATGCATTTTAACCTGAATGTTGGAGGAAACTCAAATTCTCCGTGTATGATGGTATTAAACAATTGTCTCTGCTTCAGACCAAATAGGTAGCACATATATCAAATTTTCAATTACACGTTTCCAGCCGCCGACTGCATTATCGTCAAAAACTACGTAAGGTTTATAAAAAACTATGGTACATAACTTTATATATATTAAGCTGTCGGCTATTAAAGTATAAACTGGAGATTATGTCCAGTGTCTAGTTACCATATTTCACTTAAATTCATCCTATTCCATTCAATTACACAACTAAACTGAACTTATTTTTATGGTAAGCAAAATACACTAGCTAAATGCGTATCTTATAGCTCAGTAGAGGATGCAAGAGTAATTCTAAATTTGTATTTGCTCGCTGAACGTTAAAATAGCTTTGCGTTAGTCGGCTACAGGACAATTAGGAAATTTTCTAAGCGCCATCTTCCGATAGAAAGGTTATAAGTGCAAAACCTTTCAACATTGGCAAGAACTTTTCTTGGCTTTAGAGCAACTTGATGGACTAAATCGGGGTTTTCCTTGATTCCAACTTTACACCCAGTAAGCCAACGCCAAACGAATCACAACTAAAGTAACCAATACATATTAGCAGCACAGTGTTAGCCGGGGCTTAAATTACAAAAATTTTTGCAACGAAGGCAGTGCATATGCACTTATGCGCACTCCATTCTAAATTGGCTTGTAGCGTCACGCTAGCCTACAAAACGAAGGAATGTAACTTACGTGAGATGACGCAATCCAAAACTTGCAATGTCTCTTTCCCCCTTTCGCCCCCCCCCCCCTCTTAGTTCATTGAATCTTGTCAGATGGATGGTGCTGCATATTCCAATTTATAATTATTTTGTGATCGTTGCCTTTCCAATCGCATTACGCCAAATGTCCTTATTTTGATAATTCCATACAAAAAGGCTCCCAATAGCTTGGTATCATCTATTCATTTCTGTCGCGATCTTACACTTCTGCTTTTGCCTTCCACTTTGCTCTCTATTATAAGTTTTCCATGCTATTATCATTAAATGTTATATGTACAATTTATTATGAAACCCTTGCAGCTGAACTGAACAAATTAAAACCTAAAATATTTGCTGAAGGCGATCACAATAAATCAACTTCGTTGTAATCTACTGATAGGTGGTTAAGTCATTAAAAGCAGATAAAATTGTCGAAATCACAATACTTAGCTGACAACGCCGTAGTAGCACCATTCGCTTAGGCGATCGAGAAGAAACTTTTTCATGGCAATATCAGAAAGCCAAAACATAATATCGCGCTAAAATTATAATTTCACGTAATGCAATCCATGAAGTAATTTGGCCTGAAACTCGATGAAAATTTTAAACTCAGATTAAGATAAGATTAAAAAAAAATATTTCTTAACTAAATTTAATCTTGTAGCTCTTTCTATTTTAATCTGCAAACTCATAACACACGCTTATTATACATTTTATCTCTAATGTACAATGTTTCTGTGATATCTTAAGTGATCTTGACTAATATACCTTCGTTCTCAAACATAGGAACTTAACATTGAGTTGAACGTTTTTGCCGACTCCTGCTCGCCAATTCAACTTACAGGAAAGGTATCAATAGAAAAATAATACCATTTTTCCCGCTGCTGATCATGTAAGTTGATGATACAGCCTTAGTAACAAAACGTGTAAGTCGGTGATTATATTTGTTTGCTGCTTTTTCTTGACAACGGAGCCTAATATTATTATTAAGCTTCTAGGATAATAAAATTAGCAAAGCAAGATGCAGATTTAGACGTTTTGTTTATAAATTGCAAGTGTTTATGTGACATACGACACTCACAGGTAACCCGACTCACAAAAACTAATCCTGGTGACAGGTGACAAACCAAACAATTTTTTCAAAAATCTAGGAAAATTTCGATAAGCAGCAGGAAAAATATAATAAGATAACTCGGAATGTATCGCCTATTAACATTTTCGGCAGGCAACAAGCCGCGACTTCGTCTTGGCTTGTACTTGCCTACCTCAAATGTTAATAGGGCCTTACATTCCTTGTTACTTAAATAGCTATTTCCTGCTGCTGATCATGTAAGTCAGTGAGACAGCCTTAGTAACAAAACGTGTAAGTCGGTGATTATATTTGTTTACTGCTTTTTCTTGACAACGGAACTTAATGTTATTATTAAGTTCCTAGGATAATAAAATTAGCAAAGCAAGATGCAGATTTAGACGTTTTGTTTATAAATTGCAAGTATTTATGTGACATGTGACACTTACAGGTAACAGGCAACAAGCCGCGACTTCGCCTTGGCTTGTACTTGCCTACCTCAAATGTTAATAGGTCCTTACACTCCTTGTTACTTAAATAGCTATTTTTCATAACATTAAGAAGTTAATTTTACACTACCAACTCACGTTCTATATTAACAAAAAACACAATTTGGCGTTCTCGTTTTTTACAACATTAGACTTCAACTTCCTCTTTGCCTTCTTATTGGCTATTTAGAGTAACGCCAATTTCAGAAAATTTATATAATCCATCATTGTATAGAAATCTAGAAATAGGCAATCAGAGGTTTAAAAATGCATGATTCAAGGTAATTCTGAATGTAATCAGTACAGTTGCAAATAACTCAAATACCTGTGTGTATTTGGCAGCTTATAAAAAGCGCACAAGCTGTTTTTTTACAAGGTAGCATATATTTATTGATTTAAAAAGTAGTATAACCTTAAGATTTATTTCCAGCTATACAAAGTTGTGTTATTCATCATGGTAAGGTAATATTATTTGCTAAATTTAAAATCAGCCTAATCGTTGGTATTTTTTATGTGTTGTCTTATTGACAGTATGGCTGTTTCCTATCAATGCCTAGGCGTCAGCTTGGGGATTTATTTCGTCCAACTTTCGTTAACCTTCTACAACTCTTATCTCTTTATTAATAAATTCTGTAATTATTGTTCCATGTTCACCTCTGGTATTTCGCTCAATAAGTTGAATTTAAAGTAGATTTGGGTTATATCTACGCTGCAATATTAACCAGCTCTGTGTATCCCAAAGGTAAAAAGAATATTTCGTACCGCAGCATCGGACAAGGACAGAAAAAGGCAAATCACAACACTGTATCCATATCAGAACGTGACAAAAAGAGAATTAATTAGGGAAAGCAGTCAGTGAAAAATCATAAAACCCTGCTTCACATTTACATGTTCTAAATTTAAAGTGCAATCAAAGGCATTTCCATGGCTGAACGTGAAAAATCAGTAAGGGGTATAGCTAAGAGAAGCAAGATTTATTTTTTCTATTATTTATGGCTACAATATTTACGAAGGATGATGGAAAAAAGAAAACTAAAAATGTAGCAACTATCTCCTTTACAAAACAGCTCCATTTTTGATGTTAATAATTTTTTACAATAAAGCCTGTCATCAAATCTTATCAATAAGATGCTGAAACAATGTAATAATCTTGTTTTTCATTAAAAACCGTTTTTGAACTACTATTAAAGGGAAACACCACAAGACACTGTCGAGAAGAAAAAAACCAGTTGTCAAGTTAAAACTTTCATAAATGTGTTTTTCGATTTTTTAGGTGGTAGGTCAGAAACAGAGTTGAAATCGACAGGTATTTGGCTGAAACCAAAACGTGTGTTGATGTACAAAACTACTTTCGATTACAGTGCAGTACGTCGACATACTTTCACATAGAAATTAGACAGGTAGATAACACCACGCTCAGCATGATGGTTAATTTACTTTTTACTGTGCGTGTTTCTATGTGCAATTAGGGTAAACTTGTTTTCCTTAAGAAGACCATTTGGATTTTAAGAAAGGGTTGTCGTAGCCTAAAGCGTTCTGCACTTCGCAGATGTTTTGCATGTACACATTCCAAATAAAGCAAGATTGAAAAGAGAAAGAAAGACGATTCTAAAACAGTGACAAGCAGTATAGGGCTTCTATCTATTTACAATTTTTAAAAAGTCATCACACTGCCACATAGCCTTTGGTGCCAACGTGATCGTTAAACCTATTTTTAAAGTAAATGTAGCTGACGCTTTGCATCTATCGTAGTGTTAATCCTACTGCCCTAGAGAAATTTGACGATTTTCTTGCGCTTGCGAAAATTCCGACATCCACAGTTGTTCGTTGGCACCTAGCAGAATCGACAACGTAACTTAGACCGATTAAAAATGACGATATAGCACAAAATAAATTTATTGCAATTTGCACGCGTAGAACACGCAAAGAAAGAGCATAAAACCACAAAACGAAGTGCTCAAGTCTCATCGACGGCGAGAGCCGGACGGGCTGCCAAGCAACCTGCTCTTTTAAGATAACCCAGACTGAGGGCAGGAACCGCCGGTGTAGCGCATTTCCAAGCTGCCGCATCAAATAGAACTAAAAGATCGCCCCTGCCATCAATCATAGCCCAAAAATCTCGCAGTACTTTTAAAATATTATAAGATATTCACTTAATTTTGCTAATACTAAGTTTACAAAATCCCAAATTGACTTTGTATTTATTTTTGCAGAAAATCAAAGAATTACAGACTGGCCACCATACTTTCCATGTTGCTTCAGAATGTGATTTTACAATATTTTGAATAGGAAACGCCAAAATGGCAGTATGCTATTGTTCATATAGAGCTCGTAAAATATTTTGCAAGCATTTAAGTACTGTTTCTGTAAAACTATCCCATATTACGTGTCGGTGTTTCAGGTACCTGGTTCCCATGTCTAGACCTTGTCTATAACAAACAAACAAACGTATCGAAGAGTGAATAAAAATGGCGAAACTGGCAGTTGGTCTATGGTCTATGACTAAGATCAAAATTTAGTAGAAAAAATTATAGCAGCTAATTTGTATGGTTACATAGATGTGATAAAACCTCTGCCAACAATAATTGTTTCCTTCAAGATGATTGTTAGGACAAAATTAATCCGCGCTTCCATTTCAAATATGGTCGTGTTCCCGTATCATTTAAAGCTTTTCTAGACAATTTTCAGTGCAAATCCGAGCTGGCAACATCTGTTGCGTTCAGCTTACAAGATTGTGATTTATCATTAAAGCAAGCCTTGTTCTGCTACCTAAAAAATGTTTCTACTTTTTACCGTCCCTCTTCGGGCCAGTCTTTTTAAACACTTTGGAAAGTTGCCCATAGATGGGCTCGGCTTGTTGCTTTTACAATGTCTGTTTACCTGCGTGTCACTCTGCACGTACGCCCTATGACGACATGTCTTTAATGGCTTAGAGGCTCCAAGAAGTCGCAATCCACGAACAAGTTTATGCATGTTAACTTCGGTAAACTGGGCGCTGAGACTCTTGCGTCACCTGATGCAATCACGACGCTTCCGTCTGAGTTAGACAGAACGCACAAGCAAGGCACTCGTGCGTTTCCTTCTTGATCCCGGGAGCGTCTCTTCATTATTATCCATCTGACGCTTTCACGAACAAGTAGCACAAATCAAGTGGTTGTTGTGTCACTTCTTAAGCCCAGGAGGCGAGTTTTCTTGGTGTGTGGGCCGTATGTATAGTGCCGCAATTAGTGCAATTAACGTACTTGGCCAATCCTTACAAGAGGGGTTGCCAATTCCAAGGAGCAGAAGTAATTAGTTGTCGAATTACCCCCTTCCAATATTTACAACGCATAAGAGCCATCATGCTGTGCCCATCATCGTCCCGAAAAATCACTCCCTACCGTTATTTCAACTGCTAGCGAATTACGCTGCCTATTTCGCATACAAGCTTCAGGCTCCCAACAAGTGGCCTTCTAGTTGCATTAAGCAATTGTTTCGCCGGACATTAACCAGGTATTCTGAAGTAGTTTAATACAGTGAACTTCTGAATCATAAAGTGATGGGCTCTTTGACATTGTGTAATGTGATGTAATCATTGGGCCAGCTAAATCTAAAACGGGTTTAGGTAACCTCAATTTATTTTATTTGTAGGTATATTTAGATCTTTGTGGCTCGTTCAAATCTGTCAAACCGGTCATAATTGTAAAGTGTCTCGACGAAGGCGAGCAAACCATCCAAGGTAAGTCCAGAAACAGCTGGGACGTCTCGCCGGAGCACCGAAGTGAATCAACTGTCCTTGGATTTCGCATTTCTATGGGGGCCGTTCAGGAAGTCTATTTATTTTACAAATAAAATCCGTGGCGCTAATTTTTCCCTTGTTTTGGTTACGACTAACCCTTATTGTGGCAGCATCTCCCCTAAGCTACTTAAATCAATGATTAGTTAAGTGTAATCGTATCGCAGCAATTTTTAAAACAAATTTTAAGCTATGAATGAGGCCTTCTTTAACTCGTTTCAACAATCATCTTGGCAAGCTCTTCAACTTAAAGACGAGCTACTTCATTCTATGGCAGATATTTTTTATAGAATATATGTATCCAGTAGAATGGCACGAGGATTTTCCTACAGTTATATAGAATTCAAAAGGGTAAACCGTCAAATTGGAAAAATAAAATGTTAGGAAAATAAAAACGCCAAGTAAACGTCCACATAATTTATGTTAAAATGAGCAGAACGCAATTCGATATAAACGTATTGATACAAATGGATTTTGGTATATAGAACCCTTGTGCTAGAATTATAAACGGACATGCGGCAATTCCGTCATAAACGTCAAAAATGTGCTTTCGTAGATACAACAGTTGAAAATTAGACCTTAAAACCTGAATGCAGCGTAGACATGGGTGACGAAATCGTGGTTTACTTACAACCAAGCCATCTTCTTAATATATGGTTTAAGCAAAATAAACTACAGTTCAGTTCTTTAACATGCTTAGAATAATTATAGTAATTTACGATACAAGTGCGTAAAACTACTTTTTAGGCACGAGTGGGGTAGAGTTAAAACGCGAGTGAGCGAGCGTTTTAAGCCCCGCGAATGACTAAAGATGCTTTATACATGTGTATCGTACAATATTTTATCTACGATAGAATCAAAAAAATACGGTAAATATAAAAAATATTTTACATTAAAATTAGAATTACTAGCAACCGGTACTAATTTTGAGTGTTTTAAAAATTTTAAAACACGTTGCTACTAACTACGTGCCTAATGAAATTTTATAAGCACGTTGCTATTAACGACGTAAACTAATGAAAACATGTTATTAAACAGTCGTTTTACAAACTTAAAACTGCCAACTAATAGGCAATTATACACACTGTCGTAGATAAAAATAGTTATAGTATGATTAGTTAATAATTTAATACCTTTCAATTTACACTACTTACAGTTTTTTGAAGTTAACAACCATTTATTGGGTTTGCCAAAAGTAAAAATCATTTTGCAAAGACACAGCTACTTTCACGATTTTTTAGCTACTCTACAATTTATTACTTTACTTCCTTTCAAATTTTAAGAAGACGGCCAAGTAGTGCAGTTAACTATCATCACCAGCAGTGGCTGTAAATGAATATAGATCATACGCGCTCGCAACCATTTCTCTAAGCTCTGCGGCATGTTCCTGATCTCTGGTTTCGCAAATAACAGTGGTCTACAATGCAAACCAATAATTCGCAGCCGTAAGCAAACAAGGCACATACTTTAAGATTGAACACGTCCTGCGTAACCCATGCTCTATCAGAGATGATGTCCTTAACCGTAATACCCGCCGCTGATATTTTTTTCAATAGTTCACTCATTCCACCTGGTCGATCGCTTACCATAACAGTAAATTTCACTAAGCGCCCATCTGCGGCCAACCCCCGATCTAAACACCTCCCAAGGATTGCTGTATCAATGTTTCCACCACTAAGCACCAGCACGATTCTAAGAAAATTGATTATTTGGGATAGTAATATATGAAAGCATGTTCTTGGTCGGGGAACAAACCTCTTTCCTATAAATTCATCTAGTTGTCCTGACAAGACAGCCCCCAATCCAATAGCTCCAGCTCCTTCCACAACGACTTTTTCAACTTCAATCAATCGCAGAATTGCCAGGGCTATCCACCCTTCGTCGACTGTAAGCTAAAACTATCTACTTTACTAAATTTCCCATGATGCATCGAACACATATCAACACACCATCTTGTCAACCAAGTTATGGGCAGTCGCAAATGCGTTGCAACCAGCCATGGGATGTGACAAACTTAGTGCCAATGATGGTTCTCCGGAAATCGCTATAGGTTTTCCATTTCTCATGGCAGCCATAAAGCTAGCACAAATGCTAGGCTCCACCCCCTAAATGAAACAAGTGACTTTTGCTAAATACTTAGAAAAAATTATAGCTTAGCTATTAGACGATGCACTTGGATTAGATATTAAACTTTTATAAATTAACAAAACCAATACGAAACCTACAATAATTTTAACGTCCTTTTTTTTGGATTTAATTGCTAAAGCTGTCCCTGCTATAAGAGCTCCCGCTCCAACAGGAACCACAACTGCGTCAATATCGGAAACCTGGTTGACAATCTCTAAGCCGACAGTTCCTTCTCCAGCAATGATATGGGGATGGTCGTTACTACATAAAATCCGGATTAGCATGTTAACTTTTCTAATCATTAACCTACCCATTGATGTAAGTAAGCCCTTTGTCGTTAGCCATTCTCAAGGCGATTGTTTTGGATTCGACAATAGTATTGCCCAAGATCATAACCTCAGCCTGGAACTTAATGCACTGGGATATTTTCATTATGGGGGCAATGGTGGGCAGCACCACTGTTACTGGAATTCCCATCTCCATACCATGGTAGGCGAGGGCTTGGGCGTGGTTACCAGTCGAAGCAGTAATCACACCTTTACCTCTAATTTCGGGATCCAACATTTGCAGCGCATACCTGGCGCCCCTTTCCTTGCAACTACAACAACTCATTCAAATAATTTTCAAGGGTGTAGGTTAACGAGTTACCTTCCGGTATAGAGCATAAAATCTTTCTTTAGAAACACGTTCATGTGCACAATTTCGGAAAGTCTTGATGCCTAAATGGGGTGAATGAGGGTGAGGCAATCTAAATTTGAGCAGACATACATCACAGGGCGTATACGGGATATGCTTGCTGATCTCTTCATGCGCTGCTTCAATGTCCTGAATAGTGATGGTGCGAGGATGACTCGGGTCGCAGTTTGGATCTATTAAGTTTTCTAAACTCTGAAAGCAGCATTGATTACGTTTGTAGTTTATGGCAGTTTAAAGCTATTACCATTATGTTTCTGTTATAAGATATTTGATGATTAAATCTTGACGTGTGACGTTTCCAATCTCAGATCTGTCATAACCTAGTTTTATTCAAATAAGCTTAACTTGTTTTATCGTCTAGTAATTTATGGACGTCCCCCACTGGATTGAAGAAACAAAGCGTTTTAAAAACCAAACGATAAGTGTTGTGGTAGGGTGTGTAATGTCCTTGTTGTAATTTTTACAGCCTTAGCAGCAAACTAGGGTTTCTGCCGGATACGCACCGCTTCCTAGGTATATGTAAGTTACTTGAAGTTCTGTTTACGTGCCGTTGAAGTATCGTAGAATTTTATTTTTGATTCACTTTGGATTAATTAGCACTCTCTTAGGTCCTTGTTGTTGTTGACTCATTTTCTTCGAACGATTCTGCTGGCTCAGCGACCACCAGTATTTATCGTTCGAGATGGGGTCTCTGCCTCGTTTCCTGTCGTGTATTATCAATTATTACATTGTAGCTAAAAGAACCGTCCATTTCACGGAATTAGATTTTCAACACATCCCCACCTGGGCTAATCGCTATTTCCAAGATTGTTTATTACGATATAGAGCAGGTGGACAATATCTCAAAGCCTAAACTTATTAAACGGAACAAGGTTTGGTTAATAGTACCACGAGAAATTTTTTTAATAAATCCAGAATTGTACGTAATACCAACCTTTCTAGGTAATAAATACAGAGAAACAAATTAAAATTTTACTAGTTCTTAGTGAAAGTTATACCTGAATTTATATAAAACACTTTAAGAGAATTTCTAAAATACATTCTTCATCAATTTTAATTTAAAGCCTAAAATATAGTACAATATGGGCAAAACTAGACTTCATTTGGGTTACTGTCGGCAGATATGCTGTCACTAGCTGATGCTGTAGCCACTCCATCAGCATCGCTTTCGAAACTCCAGAAATTTAACTTCTTATATGTTTTGCTGAGCAACTCTTGCAATTCTAACGAGTGTTCCTTATCCCTGGTTTCGCAAACACACGCCACCTAAATGATCAACGGTTAAAATTCGAAAAGCCCAACAATAAAGCTTACCTGGACGCTGAATACATCATCTTTTAACCATGTTCTCTCCTGAGCGAGGTCTTTAATAGACGCTCCTATGGAGCCTATGAGTCTGGTTAATTCTGAAATTGTCCCCGGACGATCGCTTATTGCAACTTTAAACTTTAACAAGCGTCCTTCTGCAGTCAATCCACGTTCGATACACCTTCCCAAGACAGAAGTATCTACGTTTCCTCCGGATATAGTCAGGACAACCCTGGAAATAAGTAACATTAAGGAAATTTTTAAATTGTGTGGTAACAGACTTTTTTCCCGCAAGCTCATCCAGCTGCCCCGAAAGAACGGCTGCTAAAGTAGCCGCGCCTGCGCCCTCCACCACACATTTTTCGCATTCCACCAGTCTGAGCATTGCCAAGGATATCCAGTCTTCGTTTACGACAATCTAAGGTGTTCTGCATAAGTTTTCGAAATACAGCGTTAAGGATTACTTACCATTTTATCAATAAGTGGCTGAGCGGTAGCAAATGCATTAGCACCAGCTAAAGGTACAGCTAAACCCTCAGCTAAAGTTGATTTGATCGAAACGAGAGTGGGTTTCTTTTCTTGGAGGGCAGTGGAAAAACTAGGACATCTATCGGACTCGACGCCCTGGAAAATCGACGCAGCATTTCAGTAACAGGGCCCAGCAATGCCAAATATTGTGCCTACTATAATTTTTATTTTAGGAAATTGGGACTTTATGGCAACGGCCACTCCAGCAATCAGTCCTCCACTTCCTACAGGGAGCACGACCGCCTCCACTTCGGGCACTTGGCTTAGAATTTCCAATCCTAGCGTTCCTTGGCCTGCCATAACGTGGAGGTTATCATGGCTGCAACGATTAGTTTACCAGACGCAGTGTAAGATACCACCAGGCGCTTTACCAATCAATATAAGTGTAGCCATTACTCTCTGCCAGCTTCCTGGCGACCATTTTGGCTTCCTTCATGTTTCTACCCTGCACCACGACGCAGGCATTGTAGGTTCGACAACGAGCTATCTTCATGATGGGCGCTACCACGGGCAGTACCACCGTGACTGGTATACCTAAATCATTCCCGTGGTAGCTAATGGCCAGAGCATGATTTCCAAGAGAGGCAGAGATTACACCTGCCTTCTTCTGGTCTTTAGTTAGCATTATAAGGGCATTCCGTGCGCCTCGTTCCTTAAAACTAAAACGGAGCATGCAAGAACTTTATTCTAGTCATATACCATATATACCTTCCAGTGCATTGAAGAAAATCCATTTTGAAGTACGCTTCCAGGTGAAGAGTGTCTGATAATCTGGATTTCTACATAATTGAATTAGAGCATCCTATGGGTATTTGGGTTTGTTGGTACTAACCTCGCATGGTGTACAAGCAATTGCAGGTGCTATTTTATCCTCGGCTGCTTTAACATCCTGTAAGGTTATGGTTTGCGGACGGCTTGGGTCGCTAAATGGGTCTATTAGAGGAGTCTCTTTGGAAAGCTGAAAAACACCAAAACAATTACCTCTATCATCTATTCGACATAAAGGAAACATTCTGTAGGTAAAGATGGGCTTGAGTCGAATACGTACGCTACTGAAGGTGGTTTTGACCGCTTTAAAGCTCGTTGAACCCACTAGGACGGGACCAACATCGCATTCGGTTTGATAGGTTAATTCTTCCATTGGAAATTTGGGACTTATTCGAATTCTGACGCAAAGTTGGTTGCCCCGTAAACTGTCATGTTTTACCGGTAAAGTTATTTGCACTTGCAACTGTTTAGTTGTTCGCGCCAATGTGCAGACTAGATCGGTTTAATTAAAATACAGTTGAATCAGGTACCTATTAATTGCCATACGAAGTGAATTAATATCGTAATATTTAAATTTCTATATTCTACATATACGAAATGTAATTCCTTAAACACTTGACATTATTTTGTTATTCTCATAATTATATATCTACAGAACGCGCAAGCGTCCTTATTTTTATTTCTGCCGAAAATTATAAAAACTGATATATAGGAGCTAATTCAATAAAAAATACCCAAACTGGCTCTGATAAACTATATTAATTGTCTACTATGTTTTCGCGAAAGTAACGAAGTGTAAAGACCATACAGAAAGAAAAAGCGTTTACCTGCAAAAAGAGTTTGATCGAATGAAATTATAGTTGTGAAGATAACTAAGACCAAAGGAAATACATTCCTGGAAATTGATATAATTCACCCTCTCTACGAGAATAGCGATAATTATTAATAACAGAAAGTCTTTAAAATAATTAAAACAATGATTACAACGCCAGAAGAAAGCGTCACAGGGTAAACAACAGCACAAATCTACAATCATAATAAAATAAACAACTCTCCTAGGTAAAACAAAAATATCCAATCGAGTCAAAATATAAGTGTTTAAAGAAGTTGAAGTGAAGTGAAGAAAGGTCCACTTGCGATACCTACACAAAACAATTGTACCTGGAAAGATACTGGGACAAATTCGGGTGCCATCTAGTATTTTGTCTGGTTTTGATGTACTGGGTCAAATTCTTAGTAAAAAAATGTTGTTTTCGGGGATGGGAAATTTCCGGCAGCATTATGTTGTGAGATTTTTTTCGGAAAGTCGATAGACGATAGAATTAAAGAAAAACAAAAGAAACGGGACGTAGGATAAGGAAATATAGAAATAACTAGTAAAGGTAGTAACAGATTCTTCTACCGATTATTTAATAAAGTATGTAAGGAGTAAACAAAATTTATAACACAATCAATTATTAAAGGACATCGCACGCATTAACTAGAACAGATAAAAGCCTAAAGTAACGGTGATAGGAGACGAAGACTTGAACACATCAATAAAATTAAACATAAACCTGATATTTGATAAATATTTTAGAGCTGCCCTAACTGTGCGCTTATTGTCCCTCTATCCTAAATTATTTTGAATTTCAATTGCCCTTTGTTTCCTACCTAACTCATTCGTCAATGCACAAGACTTGCTTCTTTGTGGCTATGGCTTGTCGACACAGATTGCTCTGATTCTGCAGCCCCCAGCTATAATCCTGAAAATAAACACTCTAACCACGCTAAGAATAAAAGTGAGGCTATTTACACCAACGTCTATACTCGGTATGAAGGTATACGTACATATAAAATATAAAATAGATACGTAGTAACAATGCGCAAATGATATACGCTACCAACAATAAAGTATAGTTTAACTAAATCGCTACGAGCTAAAGGCTAATATCTACACGCATTTGCAACTTCTACAAAGTACAAAAAATAAAATAGCAAGCATTAATGCTAATATGAGAGTCTGCGATATATGCTTTACTGATGCCGCCATTTTCTCCTAATACGATCCTGTTTGAGCGCGAAACACACCCAACGATGGGCTAACAGGTCAGGGACCCTTTGTAATCGACGTCACAGTCACGCACTAATATATGAAGACACCTTATGCAATACCCAAAATGCGTAATGAGTTTAACACTGGCTTGTAGATTAGACCACATACATTAGTTTTAAACAAAATAACCTGTTTTACTCTTGTGCTGTGAGTAAAACCATTATTGCTTGCTTTGATGGCATGGGTTGTTCAACGGCACCCAGTAAGTACACTGCTGATTTCGACTGCACTTTACGGTTGTTATAGCTGCTTTATTCTAGAAATGATCTGGGTCTCCGGGATGCTTTTCGCAAGGCTGTATTGCATGCTCAAGGCTCTAATATTGGCCCCCAGGAGACAGGAGTTGGCAAACACTCGCTGAGACCACTTCGCTGCAAATGTCCGCTTACACACTAAAATAGCCACGAACTCTGGCGTTTCTCCGAACTGCTGGTTCGAATTGCACAAGCTGACGCGGAAATTCAGTTTAACGCGGCTTGTAAATACCTAATGCATTTTTAAAGTAATTGCTACAGTATAAAAAGACGGTTCAGCTCTACGCTAGTGGAATACTTGAATATGTCTGGTAAACGAATCAGGTCCGCTAGAGTGCGAATAAAGAAAACATTGCTCGCTAATGGGAGCACATCCGCACATATATTTGAACAGTGATAAACAACAAAGTTTTGCTTTTAGAGGAGTTTTGCCTAATTATTGTTAACGCGAAGAAAAGTTATTGACTTTTGAATTTCGTCAAAGAAACGCAAAATCATAATAGTAATATCCTCTATGCATAACAGAACCAGTTGTAAAAATGATGTCAGTAAGAAGCCAGATATAATTTTTATTACAATAATACAAAATGCCCATATTCTTTTTCAACTGGTTGATAGTACATGAGAAAAAGTAAAAGTTCGCTTTTTTTACAAACCTTTTATACTTGGCGGTATAACATCTTACTTTATTGTATGGACACGTTTTCATCACGAATGTAACAAACATAAGAACAAAAAAGAATATTATTTCTCGCATCTATATGGGAGGGATTGTTCGTGCCGCATATGATAAGAACACTACTGCAGTTTTAGGATCGACAACACTTGAAAAAAGTGTTAGTAGGAGATGGCATATATTCCCCACGAGGAAAGCAAGAAAACTAAAACTATTTTGTGGAAAGGATACGTTTAGCACGAGGAGCTAGGGGTTGCAGGTTTAGTTTGAGCATGAAAATCCAATTTCGTTGGAAGATATATGCTTTTGTCCTTCCGAGTGTTGTTTTCTTCGAGCTGGAAGGTTAGCCTCGATCTCTTCATCATAAGATTTGAATTTTGAGGGCCCTAGTGTGCAAGTGGAGGACAACTGGAAGTAGACAGTTAGCGTTTGTTCGAAGCAGCTTCTGTTTATTTTGGTGCTGCCAGGGAAGGAAATTGTTATCGTTAGAGGTTTGTACCATATGTTATTCTCTATAGATCTTGTTAGCTGCAATTTTCTATGTTTTGAAATTGGCAAAGTTGGGGTAAGAGGTTTTTGTTTACGAAATTGCCGTTAAACATTGTTTTTCGCTAGTGTTCTTTGGATTACCCTTTAAATTACCGTGGAAACTTGTATGATAACCATGGTCGTAGAGAACTTTTTCCAACAAATTCGACATCAGGGGCCCTTGAGGCTGTTTTTTTGGAGCAAATTAGTACTGGAGCGTCTTTGGCCAAACGATCGTGGTGGTGACGTAGTGCAGGTTTTTTCGGCTGTGATTAAGCTAGTACACGATGTATTTAATTCATTAATGTTCTATAGTAGTAGCAATATAGAGATTGCCCATTTTATCGGGGAACGATATGATATTCACAGATAACTTTTAATTTCACAAATTAGTTGAAAATTTGTTGTTTCAGTCAGCATGCATATACCTTTTCCAAAAACAAACAAAAAATAAACATGGGAATATGTGAAAATCAAGAGCGTGTTAAGTGTGTCGCCTAACTAATTGTTTCACGAAAAAATAAGCAGACTATTTACTGTAATTGAATTTTATCTTCATCAGTGTTGTTATAGACTTTTAAGCAAATTAATTTTAGTATCTTTAAGAGCTTCATTACCGCACTCAGTGCGGTAATAAATAGATATTACCGCACTCAGTGCGGTAATGAATATTACCGCACTTTTTTTGTATAAAGAAATACATTAAACTAGAATTTATTGATGAAGATAAAATATTCAACAATACACGTTTGCTTATGGCACTTAACGAGACTCGTTCGATTGCCGCAAAACTCGGCACACCGCCTCGTTTTTGACAATCAAACTCGTGTCGTTAAGATGCTCATAATTAAACTTGTATCGTTAATATCTATAACCGTAGCACGATCATTGTATCTGCATTTGGAAGTTAAGTTCAGCTATCGCTATGTGGCGCCGCGGCCTAAAAACTAGTCCGGTCCCTTCATTCTAGTTGTATAAATCCAAATTTACAGTCGTGGCCAAACATATCGGGATACTTTTTACTTCCCTTTACAAGAAAGGAAGTATTGGATTCACCCAAAAAATTGGAAATTAAGTTTTCACCAGATCTTTACGTTTTAGAGTCCCCTGAACCCAAAAAACATATTTTTGTTCATTGGTCTGTCTGTGTGTCTGTCTGTCTGTCTGTGAACTGAATATCTCGAAAACGAAAAGAGGTATGGCGTTGAAACTTCATATATAAGTTTTGTGTACTATGTGGATGAGACAGCAAGCTTTTGAAGAAAATCGCATAAACGAAAGTATAAACAGCTACTCTAGTGATTTTTCAGTTTTTCTCGATTTTTTCAAAAACGGCTCTAACGATTTTTTTCAAACTTTAAATTTTTATTACATTTTTAATGTGTATTGATATGAGATAGGTGATTTTCTAGTTGAATACCTCTAAAATGGGTTTCTTTTGTTTTTTTTTTTCTGTGTTTTGTATTAACTCCTATTTTAAGTAGAACACCGGTATATTATTACATTTCTGAATTCAGCTTAAAATTCTAGATAAAACTTTCCTCTTGATCTAATGCTCCATTTTGTAGAATTTGCAAATTTTGAAAATTTTTGACAAATGCTGAAAAATTAAAAAATCAAATTGTTGCCTAATTATATGATCACAGTAAAAAAAAGTTGCGTGAGTGTATCACACCAGATTTGTTTGACCTAATTCTCAAAATGCGTCAACATGAGCAATTATTCTTGCTTTATTCGTATTTCCAATATGTGCCGGCATTTAACAGAATTGAATAAGGACTTTTGATGACATTTATTAATTGGAATTGTCAGTGTCTGCATTTTAAAATTAGGTCAAGAAAAGTGTCCCGGTTGTTTGGCCGCTACTGTAGTATATTCGTAAAATTCCGACTTTGCCGTTTTAAATTGTATAAATCCAAGTTGGTTTTTTATTTAGTTTAATTACTTAACTAAGTTGTTTATAGCTATTAACATATCTAGGAATGTTATGAGTATCATAACTGCCGCAGCTGTTTTGAAATCCGAGCTCGTAGAGCGAGGATTTTAAAACTTCTAAGGCTGTTATGATTCATAACATCCGTGATTTGTTCAATAGTTTATCGGTTGCTATATGGTTATGGTTGCCATGTAGGGTAATATTCCATTGCCCTACAGATAAGTTATGACTTAGTTACGAGCCTACTTTTGTATATGTAAACAAAGGATTAATATCCTGAAACCGATAAATGTATTTAATACGTTGATAGCTAAGAGTAATTCCTATGATGTAAAATAATTTTATATTGCTTTGAAGCTGGCTTATATTTGAACTCAATTAGTTCGCTGATTGTCTAACCGAATTTTTACATTTGTACACAAACCGTTTTGAACTTAATAATTTCATACTTTATTGGTGCCACTGAGTTGGTATAGTTTTTAATTTACTCTGGGAAAATATATGCAAGCGGCTGGATAAGATGTAACCCTATAACAACATATTTAATTTGGGAAAAGTGTAAATTATATTCAGTCAATGAAAACACTTATTTTAATTTGCTAGCTTAAGGCTTCTAAGGAGTCATATTCGCAACCAATTATACAGTGCTAAATTATTCCAAAAGAGACGAAACTTGTTTTCACTTTCTTGACTTCAGCAATAAATTATAAGTAGGCCTCCCTGCAGTAAAGAATTCTTAAAATCAATCAAATTTGACCTTCATGAAGTTATTCGATCTAAAGGACACAGATAATTAATTATTACGATTTTCTTATTATTATTTCATGTCAAATATTTTAAAACCTAAAGTCTTCTTTAAAAATTTTTACATACTAGTCAAATTCTGTAGCTATTATTAAACAAAAAGTTCATCGAGAAATACTGTATCTCTTTGTTAGACCTCACAATTTTGTTAAAAAAATTATTTTAGATTATTTTATTTATCTATTCTGCGGCCTACGTCGTTGACGGTTAGGCAACTAATATAACAAGCCGCCGTAAAACTTTCTACCTGCAGAGGGATTATGAGCTAATTGACATAATCTGGTAAAGTGATACTTATCTTGTAGTGTTTTTAAAAGTAAATGCTTGATTTTGCTTGAAATATAAAAATAGATTAGTGGGCTAAATGGCCCATTAGTTTTGTAGGTCCTCATGTGCTCTAAAAGCCCCAGCTAATAACAGAACGTTTGTTGGTGATATTAATTTTTAATAAAAATCAATACTTTCCAAAAACTAGTTGACAAGAAAGGTTAATTCTGCACATATTTAGACTGACAATAAATATCGATAAACATTTTAAACTTTTGTTATCACCCACAATTTCTGTGTGTATGTTAAGTACGTGTGATTTAAAAGTTACCTTTTAATCTCTTCTACGTGTAATCCTCCCTTGGTATAGATCACAAAATAACAGACTTCTCGCTTGGTTATATGCAATAAACCTTGCACTTGGTAATAGTAATTGTGATTCCGTTTCAGAAGAATTCCGTTATTCTCTACAGTACAGTAATGTCAGTAATCTATTTTCCGCTGATTAACTGCATCTAGGGACGAAATATTTCCACTCCAATATTTTTTTAGGATACTGCATTGGTAACTAACGTTTACATAGTTACCAATGCAGTATCCTAAAATAGCTATTTACGTTATTAGACCGGTAGCAACATTTTTATGGCCGCGCCAATACTTTACAGGTTGAGCCCGTAGGGCGAGACCTGTATGTTTGGCAAGGCCATAAAAATGCTACCGGTCGTGTATCGTATAAGATTTTTTAGAATACTGCATTTGTAACTAGCGTTTACATAGTTACAAACGAGTCCGGTAGATAAAATTTACCGGCCTAGACCAGTAGTAGAACTACCTGCCGGTAAATTTTATCTACCGGACTCGTATCCTAAAAAATCTTATACGATACACGACCGGTAGCATTTTTATGGCCTTGCCAAACATACAGGTCTCGCCCTACGGGCTCAACCTGTAAAGTATTGGCGCGGCCATAAAAATGTTGCTACCGGTTTAATAACGTAAATAGCTATTTTAGGATACGAGTCCGGTAGATAAAATTTACCGGCCGGTAGTTCTACTACTGGTCTAGGCCGGTAAATTTTATCTACCGGACTCGTTTGTAACTATGTAAACGCTAGTTACCAATGCAGTATCCTAAAAAATCTTATACGATACACGACCGGTACATTTTTATGGCCTTGCCAAACATACAGGTCTCGCCCTACGGGCTCGACCTGTAAAGTATTGGCGCGGCCATAAAAATGTTGCTACCGGTCTAATAACGTAAATAGCTATTTATTTACTCGTAGGTACTGGCAGCATGATATTGTTTATTTTCGTCATATATGTATGTATGTATGTATTATCGTTAACCTAATTTTACCTTTCGGTGTAGAGGCTGGATACAAAATATAAAAAACTACTCATAACTTCCTGAGAATTTTCATATACATACTTACAATACCGCGAGCGGTCGAAGAATTGCCGAAAATTTTTGTCAAAGTAGGTATATGAGTATTTATTGCTTCAATATAAATTGGCCGAGTACGACAGCGGCTTTTTTATCAAATTATTCCACAATTTGAAATAATCTGATACAATTTTCTATTGGCAGTTATGTACATAAAAGAAATAATGTATGAAATAGTGTAATTATTTTATTCTCAAAAATATCAAATGTTGTTTTTCGAATAGTATACCCTCTATATTTCTAAGTAAATCGATAGGAAATTAAATTATTAATAAGATGCTCATATAAATTTTTGTTTTTGTTTTAATCACAAAGAATTAATGGCTATAATTATACAATAACGTAACGTAACAAAATCGAAACTACATTTTTTTGTCACAATCATTAACACACCGTTTAACATTAGTCAGTTGGATTAGAAACGGCTTATTATAACACCAATATGAAAAGTAATTATGTTTGACGTACGAAACGACATTAGATACTTATTTGTCAAATTGAAGCATAAAAATATCAAATCAATACAAAAATTAAATAAATCTCGAAGAACGAGCTTTACCGAGTTCATCTACCCAGATCTATTATAAATAACAATTTTCTAATTTTCCAAACATTCAACTGGAAAATGAGATGTCTGTCATGGTATCATGACATAATATTTTTTTTAAATTTCATTTAAAAGAGTAGGTAGGCTTTTTTTAATTAATTTCAGTGTGTGAAGTTCCACTTTTTTTCACTCAGTGAAAAAGTGACACTTTGCTTTTAATTTAGAAATGAACGACTTTAAATAGACGTTTCCTTGGTTACCAGAACTGACCAACGCACTTGACTACAATGAAGGCAAATACAATAAATTCTATACAAAAGGGCTTGGATTTGAATATTTAATGAATAACTATTAGACCACAAGTGTTAGAAGTGCAACTTTTTTTCACAAGTGTGGAGGGAATAAGCGCGCTAACAGGAGTTGTCCATAAGATTTTTTAAGATTTTTTAAAATTTCATTATACATTCAAATCCAAGCCTATTTTGTATAGAATTTTAGTTGCATTCATTTTAGTCACGTGCTTTGGTCAGTTCCGGTAACTAAGAAAACCTCTATTTAAAATCGTTCATTCCTAAATTAAAAGCAAAGTGTCACCTTTTTCACTGAGTGAAAAAACACACACACCGAAATTAATTTGAAAAAGCCTACATTTTTAAATGAAATTTAAAAAATAACTATTTATTGCTGCTGCTTTTTGATATATTGTTATTATCAACGCCAGGTTTAATTTTATTGAAGAGTTTGCAATTCAAACACCATGCATCTGTATATAAACATGTACCGTTGCGGCCAACTCAAAGTGCACGGCAGATTTTTAGCTTGTAATACGATATTCTAATCATAGACGTCGAGTTTTGACGTTTACGTTTGTCATCAACTGTCATAGAACTGAAAACTCGGAAAATTCCCAGACATTTGTCAGAAGCAGAGAAAATGCGAGCTATTTATTACAAAACTGGAAGAGAACTGGTCGCTGAGTCGAGTCGCAACAGATTTGCATGTGAGCAAGAGCTGCATTTCAAAATTAAAAATCGTTGGCAGCAAAGACTTCTGCAAGAAAAGTTTTTTTAACACCAGAGAACAAAAAATGAGTAAAAGAGTAAAAGAGTACAATTTGCAACCGCCTATTTGAATGAGATCGACGACTTTTGGAACACGACTGTTTTCTCAGGTAAAAGGGTATTTCAATCATTTACCAATTGACGATTAAGGGTTTGTAGACCACAAAATTCAAGATTTGAGGAGCAATATTATGTTCAACCCTTAAGGAGTAGTGAATGATTCTCTGTAAACGTATGGGGATGGATCAATGCTCACGGATCTGGGGCATGCTATAGAATTAATGGTCGCCTGAATGCTGAAAATGATCGCAACATTTTGCAAAATGTGATGCTGCCATCTGTAAGAGAGGTCTTTCCTAATCAATTTACTTTTCAACAGGCAGTATATTACCTAATTAATTAATTTTGTTTATGTTAACGTAATTGATAACATTATTTTCACAGGATAACTGTTCTGTGCATACAGCAGGGGTTGTTCATTGATGGTTTGATGAGAATAATATCAATTTTTTATCATGGCCTGCAAGAAGTCCGGACTTGAATTCCATCGAAAATGTTTGGGGCTATTTAACTACAAAAATTTATACCAGGGATTTTGCACCAAACGAAACCGATTAATTATGGGAAAGAATAAGAAATGCTTGGAAGGAACTGAGAGAAGGATACAATCAAAGATAATATATACATAGATCTCTAAACACAATGGGCGTGAAGTTACGGTGAAAGTACTTTTGTACGCGAGTGACAGATGGCGTAAGTCATTGCTTTACTTTAGAAATGTAGCTGACCAAACATTGGTTCGTAGCAGATGTATTGGCTGCATGTTTGGACCAGCGTATTTGCAAACCGCACAGATAAACGCAGATAATAATCTAGAAAAGGGATTATTCTCAGCGTGTTATTTGTAAACAGAGTTCCAGTTTAGTAAATTACAGTCAGGTTGGCCATCAGTTGCAAGTAAAATTAAAGATTACACCTTCATTTAAAGCTAGTTTTGACGACATTTCCCTAACTATTTCATAGCAAAATGTAGTTTGTATTATTGATAGTAAGCGAGTTAACATGTTACATGTCATTTTTAACTCATATCATTTTTAATAAGTAAGCAACAAGTGAACAATGCATAATCTGCAGTAAAAAAGCTTGAAGATTTTGGTGTATTTTGTGTGGTGTTTGATAAAAATTGATTAATTATTAATTAATACCGCTTTAAACAATACCACTAAGTCGATTATATTTTACTACAAGTTATGCATTGTTGACTTACTCATTAAAACTGATATGAAAAACGACATGTGGCTACTTCATATTTCTAAAACAACAGTTAACTCGCTTACTACCAATAATATAAATACATTTTTTCCACGACCGGGAGTAGAAGTCCGTTTCTATAGCATCAAAATTGTGACAGAAGTAGAACATTTGCTCCCTAGAGACTAAATAAGACAAAAATTTCCCTAGGGAGTTTTCATTATGACAACAGCTCACAATTATGCCAAATTCGAGGTTATCAGGTTAGGTTTGCGTCAGTTTTGACACAAACTGACGCAAAAACTAACCTGCTAACCTCGAATTTGACATAATTGTGAGCTCTTGTCATAATGACTTACAGTGCCACCAACTTTAAAATTTACCATAGGTTACTAATTTTAAAATAATTGTAACTAAAATGTCAATAAATGACGTTTAAAAAAACGGGTTTTTCGTTTTTAATCTTCCTGCAACGTGAAAAAAATAGTATATGCAACTCGGAGAGAATGCTATTTTGCTTCAGTGATATTTCTGACTCGAGGGCGAAAGGCATTTCTCTCCCTTATTGCATAATCTACTATTTTGCACTACTAGTCTCAGAACGCATCGTTATTGGCCTATTTTTAGGTCGTGAAGTTGATTTTCTCCACCAAGGGAGAGAAAGTAAAATAAACAATTTCCACCGTGGTAACTAATAAATTGCTAAGTTACCAAAGATGACTATTTTAATTTTGACGTTTTAAAGAGGTCTATTGTCAGGTTGATAGTTAAAATATTTTCGAAATTTGTTGTTAATTTAGGTATTAAGCCGTTTGGTAGTGCAAAAAATAGAATATACACCACGGTAGCGAATCGTCTTATAACCTTCGCGCTTTAGATACTACGCGCTGCGCGCTCAGTATCTAATATGCGCTCAGGTTATAATACCGCGCTTCGCTACCTTGATGTATAATATACTATTACTATGGAAAAGTTAGTAAAATGTCGATAATAGTAGATTATGCAATGAGGGAGAGAAATGCGTTATTTTGCTGAGGTACAATTTGCACTGAAGCAAAATAGCATTCTCTCCGAGTTGCATATACTATTTTTTTCACGTTGCAGGAAGATTTACAACGAAAACCCGTTTTTTTAAACGTCATTTATTGACATTTTAGTTACAATTGTTTTAAAATTAGTAGCCTTTGCTAAATTTTAAAGTTGGTGGCACTGTAAGTCATTATGACAAGAGCTCACAATTATGTCAAATTCGAGGTTAATAGATGAGGTTTTGCGTCAGTTTATGTCAAAACTGACGCGAAACCTAACCTGTTAACCCCGAATTTACCATAGATTACCATAGATACGGTAACATTTTTTACTTTAGTCGTTGTTGTAGGTAATCTAAAATTATTTACACTTCTTGTCTCATAACTATGTATATCTCTATTGTATACAATAAATTTATTTAAATATGCAGGTAATTTGTTATTAACAATTTTAAAGATCAGAATTAACGTATTAAAATAAATTCGCTGTTTAATACTAAGCCATTGCAGCGTTTCCAACATTAAATTGATGCTGGTTAGAATCAAACATTGTAGGCAACATTGTAGAACATTCATGGCGCAAATAAACAATCACTATATGGGGAACATTAACAACAACGACGGTGATTGCCGAATATTGACGAAGCGTTTGTTATTTATTTATAATTTACCATGTAAAACCCTATCTTGCGTCCATTTTTGTACTAGTGCAAATATGAGTCGAAAAGTGTACAGTTGCCAAAGTAATTAGTGAATATCCCGAAATGACTTACTTTTTATACAAAATTATTCGACAATATGGCGTCTTATTCGTGTGGTTGGAGAAAATATAAATTGCGTAACCTTCGCTTTCTGTCGTCAAATGACAGCTCAAATGTTTATGTTTATGACTCCAAACGTTATATTCTGCTTGTATATCTCACGTATGCATGTTTAATTTTTATCAAATAATTTAAAATGTTTAATTTATTATATTGGTTGTTCTACCAGTTAACCTCTTTAAGAACGTATTAAACTTTATGACTTATTTTTACGTCCCGGATATGCACCTGAAATATTGTCTCACATTTCAATGTCAGCCTGTATAAAAATACAAAAATCTTATTAGGGCAGGTTTTACGAAAAGTTGTCAGTTGTTTCGCAAGCGTAATGTAAACCTTGCAGGGTATTTCAATAATATTCAGTAAATATTTGCGAAACATTAATATGCAGTTAAGTATCCATTAGCAGTTTATCTGCAAAACCATCTCTTTCGAAAACAAAGAATTCCCTATCTGCAAGTGAACGTAAATATGAGTTAAGAAGAGACATACGTAGATATATCCATTTCACTCATTTCAGCCAGTTAGTTAGTTTGGCGCTACGTAATGGGATTCTAACTTCAAAACTTGTAGCTATCGCAGCGCCGTCTTTATGCAGCGTCCAGAACTAACCCTTTTATTGTTACCATTCACTAGAGATCTATGTATATATTATCTTTGATACAATATGGAAACATTGGTCAACTCTATGCGAAACAAACTGCAAAGCGTAGTAGCAATTGAATACTGATACATATTTATTAAATACTTACATATTATTATATAGTTTGTTCACTTGTGAAACTTTGCTAAAATACAAACATTAAAAAAGTAATAGCTATTCTTATAATCACGAGCAACGCCACTGGAGAAACCCCCATTTAATAAGCCGAAAAATCGCAAAAATAACCATAGTAACAAAAAACCGTGCACTTTGAGGCGTCCGTAACTGTACATGTTGAAATCCAACTATAATGAATAATGAAAAACGGTAGATACATAATTAGTTGATGAATCAGACAATATTATTGTGAGCTTACAAGTGATTTATTAAAATTGATTTACTTGATTAATCATTTTATAAATTATTGTCGATTCTTACGGAATTTTAGTACATGCAAAATGAATTCAACTCTGTTACTATTAGGCCAGAAGATATATTTTTTTTATTATCATGCAGTCCTAATGATCGTAGATACCTACAAAAATTTCAGAAACTGTATTTCATTCAATTTTGAGAGTTTAAAGTGACATTATTAACTCTATAACAACCTTCATAAACAGTCTATGATTCACAAGTGAAATAAAAGTGTTTTGATTCACTAGAGAATTAAAAAAGTGTCAATGAAGCACAATATATTTTTATCATTTCTACAAATATTTACATTAAATGATTCTTTCTCGTGGTAGTGTGTAATATACATATAATTACTAAAATTTAGATCAAATCGCCGATGAATGGGTAAATTTATATCTTAATTTGAATATTTTTTTATTTTATATTCAAAATTTCGTCAAAATTGAATGATAAATATTATACACCAAGTGAATTAAACATATGTTTATTCACGAAAAGATTTTGGGCTCACGAGCACGCATTGCGTGTGAGATCAAATCTTTGAGTTAATAAATGTTTAATACACGTGGCTTATATATGTTTTTATTCAATTTTGACGAAATTTTGAATAAAAAATTTAAAAATATTCAAATTTATAGCGCCTGCTGCTCTTACATCACTTATCAAACAACAAATAAAACAACACACTTACTGTGTTCCAAACGTCAAAGTGACGTTTGTCTCCTGCTTACAGCTATACACAAACTTGGAAATAAATTACATTAAAAATATTCAAATTAAGATAATTATATATTACCCACTACCAAGAGAAAGAATAATTGAATGTAAGTATTTGTAGAAATCATAAAAATATGTTGTTCTTCATTGAAACGTTTTTAAATCTCTAGTGAATTAAATTGTTTTAATTCTCCAGTGAATTAAAACGCTTTTATTTCTCTTGTGAATCATAGAGTGTTTATGAAGGTTGTTATGGAGTTAATAATGTCACTTTAAACTGTCAAAATTGAATAAAAACATATATACGCCACGTCAATTAAACATTTATTAACTCAAAGATATGATTTCACTCGCACTACGTGCTCGTAAGTTCAACATCTTTTCGTGAATAAACATATGTTTAATTCACTTGGTGTATAATATTTATTATTGTATTAGTTGATTTGATTTATTCTAATAAATAATACGTAGAAAAAGAGTACATGAGACAAAACCATATTATAATTAAACAACATTAGTAAACATCTTTCAGTGTTTCAAAATATGAATTTGTTAATATATTGGTATTGCATTTAGCTATGGAGAATGTATATTGTATACTTATTCACGACACTGCCTGCCAATTGCTAGAATAGATATTTATGTATTTAGTGTGTAAAGAGAGCCATTTTGGTATGAGGATGCGAGTTTCGTGCCGAGCGGTAGCGAGGCGCGAAAAAGCAACCGAATACCAAAATGGCTCTTTACACTCGAAATACATACAACATTTTTTCTACGGTCCTAAATAAATGACAAAATTGTTAAATAATTGAAATTTCGATTCACACCATTTGATGAAGTCGTACCGCCGTTCATAAAGGCTGCTCGATTTGGCCGGCAACAATTCATTGGTTGCTGTCTGGGCCGCTTCAAATACTTCAGGCGGGGTGCAATTATCTTCAGATTCCATCTTCAACTTAACACAAACTCTCAAACTCAATATAACTGTTGCGTGATGATGGACGCGCCGTGATTCAATTGTCAATAATTTTAGCCACTTCCATGAAAAATGACGAATTACATAATAATCAGGTTAGCCATGGCGATGCGTAAAGTAAAATGAAGTGACGCGATTATTTCATTAAGACATTGTTTACGTGGTTGCGATGTTAAAATGGTTACTAGGGAAAAAATGTGCGAATCGCTAACTTTTCGCATTGACAGTGAGCTTTTAATAGTCAGTTTTAGAGGTGACCGTAGAAAAAAGCTATTTTTGAAACATTCCGGTGATCAGCAAACTAATCCTTTTCCAAGAAAGGTCATTATCGTTTAGGAATGCAGGTATCTAGTGTGAGTCAAACCGCCGAGTTACAAGCGTAAGGATGGTTGCGTATTTAAAGTTACGTAGGAGTAATCACAAGTTCAAGTCTCTCTCCTTATGGGCCTTAAGTGAACTGTGCTGTGGCCCTACAGTTTCCTATCCATCAGCAGCAAATACTCCCCGTGCAATTTAGTAACTGCCGTATTACAATTGAAGCTCCTAATAAGCTATGTAGATATGAATATTTGCTAGTGAGACATAGTTTTGTAATATGTGTGTATTTGTACACCTAAACTTTTATAGTTGTTTGTTAATACTAGTAATTACACTTATACTGCACTTGTTATTATGATATTCGTTAGTCTTTGAATTTTATTTGATTTTGGCTTCGTTTGAATCGCTTAGTAATTAGCCTTCTCAAGAAGCCAGCGGAGAACATGTCAGATAATAAAAGTGGGCCCCTATTTAACTTATTTCATCCCCTATTAAAGTAAGTCAAAGAGGACCCATTCTCCTGTCGTTAATATTGTACCAATGGACACTACATCGAATACTGTATGAAATAATTAGGTATTATAGCTTATAGCTATATAAATAAAAAGTAAACAGAAAATAGAGTGGATCAATGAAAGATCTATATTACTCGGTTACGTTTCTAAAGCCAGTTGCCTGGATAAGATTTAAAATAATCCTGATCAACGGTGGTTTTGATTTATTTACTTTATACAACGGTTTCGAGTTACGACTAAAACCGATATCTTTCACAAGTGACTAATTCGAATCCATGCAAGGGTGATACAATATTTATTTTTGCTTTGTCTTATTTACTAATGGGCTTATTCAATGTGGCGAACAAGAACAAATCAAAGGAAGAAGGCAGACGCAGAAAAACATGGGACGAGGCAATTTCAAAGAACGAAGACTGACTGAACCAATAGAAAAAATGGCATATTGGCACCTAAAGCGCTACCACAGATACCGCATTTTATAAATAAGCTTCACGACATTGAATACATCCTTTAATACAATGACGCCTATCTTCTTTAAAAAAAATATTATAGAGAATCTGATAATGTAAGGTCACTAGATTAATTCACCAAGTGCGTTGATCTAGTGACCTTATAATAATGTCGCATAAAGCGCCACCTCTTAGACCATGATAGCAAACAGATCGGCAGATATTGAGTTTCAATGCAGGTGCATCAACATCCGACACAGTAGAAATGCAAGTTAGTGTACGGCGTAGCAGTTTTTGACATTATGGGGCTCTAATATAAACTTTTTTAAGTTCCTTTTATCCCTCGTGCAATTCTTGAACGCACACTGCTGATTTTCGATTGTTGGAGGGGTGATTTTGAAGTCAGAACAGACTAACCGATGGAGGAAAAATTACGATTTTCGTGATATATCGGTTGATACCGGATTAATCACTACTCTTCACAGTGCTTTAAACGTTTGAAATACGTTCTAACTTCCAAAATACCATCGGACTCCAAGAATCAACCTAGTTCGGATCAAATCACTTACCGCCCTAAATTATTCTGACGGCTTCGGTACCTCCTCGACAGTAGTTCAATTTCAACACTTATAGGCCATTGCCCGTCAAATTTCCAGGCTTTTCCCAGAGACAGGGCCCCCAACATTGCCTTCCAGCGAGGTCACTGTTTCGAGTTGAGGGACCCATCCATACCTTCAGAATTTGGTATCGTTAAACCTACTGTATTACGTTAGAATTGCCCTGTTACTATGCGTATGTGCAATTTATGCATGCACATTAATTACTATATTTCTTTGTATTTCTGTGTATCGATTCTAGCGCATCAAGTGTTTACTGTCATTGTGAAGGGAGAATGTAGTAACGTTTTCTAGGTCTAAGAAGGGCCCAAGTATATGAAGGCAAGGTAAGGTCATACAGCCAACAGATATCCATATTTTTATAACGCCTCGTGGGACAGCTTATTTTGAGTTGTCAGCGTTTTCAAAACATGCTAGGAGAGAACATTTAGCTCAGTGGTGCCTAACAATCAGTAATAAACACTTATGTTTCTACCAATTTTACTTTAAGTCAACACCTGCAGGTTGAGTGTAAGACCTCGCCCACATCCCACTGTAGTTATCCGCGTCAACCTTTTCGCGTTACATGTCGTAGATGGGTTGTCATTTCTAACAATTTTAAAAGTGTCCCTGAAACTCCAGCCGGCTTCGGCGCCGTTCCCAAGTTCCAGGTAAGAGATTTGAAATTTGGAACCTTTGTTTTTTTTCAATTATTAAGAACAAACCTACTTGATTTTTAGTATACGGTCTACAACTAATCTGTCTTAAACCCTCATGCTATTTTGCTTTTATCGATGAAGTAGCAGTTAAAAATAATACACAAGGTAATGGACTTACAAGCTCTATAAAAGTTATATTCGTGTCCAAATTAAACGAAGAAGGAAAAGCATCATAAACGCTAGCAACCATTATAATCCATAAAAGGCACTTAGTACTAGAATGGTGCAGTAAATGCCGCTTTATTAAATGGAGGCATTATTTTATATGAGATGAGCACCGGAGTCGGAGTTTCAGCAACGAGAACTCGTTGCCTGAAAAGTCAGAATATGCGCTAATAATTATTACTTAAAATCTTCTCTAACGAAGCCTCAAAGAACACTCTCAGCAAGCGAATTCCCAATTTGCAATTATAGAGCGATGCATCCCTTGTTATACCTGGCCAGGTACAAAGTTGCCGTCAGACGGATACAACAGCAAGTAGTTCAGATGTCTTCGTTAAGCGCACCCATCAATTTGATTACATCATTATCACGTCCTTGCGTTTCCCTTTACAAAGGAAGTATGGAAGATAAATATCTCAGCCTGGTGAACGAGCCCCAGCCGGCGCGTTTTATCTTCGTCTGGCTTTTACAAATGGGTCGCAACTCGCGCCGCGCAGCGCAGTTTTCCGGGGAAACTCGCAACTTCAAAGACGGCGCAATTATATCTGGGCGCATTCCTCCTCAAAATACTCGCGAGGCGCCATAAACGCCCCGGATTCGTTTACTTCATAAATTTGGCTTTATGGCTGACGAAAGGGTTGCAAAGTTGCGGAATGCGCATAATTTTCTTCGTAAAGACAACGGTTTCCCTTCGTAATTGTTATTTGAAGTTACCTATTTTGATTTTGAGTTTAGGATATACACTTAATCACCGATGGCTCAAAAGATGAGAAGGTGCAAGCCCCTTATCGATGCGACACAGAATTATTTTATCGCATATTTCGTTAAATGCATCTGATTTGGAAAGTCCCTTTATAAAAAAGGATAGTGATTGGGTTGGAAAATAGTTTTCATGAAAACCAACTTGCCATATTTTAAATACAATGTGCGATTGCTAATTCTGTGACAACGTACCTATGGTAAAACCCCTTAAACTAATATTTCCAACTTTAAAAAAAGCGCTCGCATCTTTCATTTTGCAAAAACCACATTTCAACAACTTAATCCCATATTTATCCCACGATCGCAAGGCCGAATCTCTCGTTAATTCTTTAGCCGTAATTAATTAGAAGACGAGCTCTCGAAAATTTTACATAAATAATCTGCACTTCAAAAGCGGCATCTTTTTCTCTAATCTAATTAGGAGTAAGCCCCCAATACACACTTGATTAAATCGCAGGGATGATCCGCTGCATCTCCGAATTTCATGCACTGATTAAATTTGCTAATAAAACTTTGCAGAACTGGAGCTGTTGGTGCATGCCGAGCTCCATATCGAATATGAAATATAATCAAGTCCCGTTCGCGCTTCGTTAATCCGATTTTGCCACGAGGAGCCCGATTTAGCAAGAAACGCGGATGAACATCAGTGGAACTTGTTTTTAATTGTGACCAACAGCTGTTGGTTTTGCAGATGGTGCTTGCAAACTACAGAAAACCTAATTGAGAAAGTGTGGACTGAGTTAAGCTACGGAGTGTATCAAAAAGGGTAACTAAAAGTGTTTCTTGTATGCTTGCTTAAGATTACTATTAACAACAATTTTCCAATCTTCAGTTTTAAGGAAAGAACATGTTAGCTAATTTAATTCATTGGCCATTCTTCCAGAATACTTACTTTGTACACTCAGGTGTAATTGGCGGCCGCAAGCTCAGTCGAAGGAGTCGTAAAGGTTTTTAACAGAATAGTCGGTAGGGCGAAGTAAGAGATATAAATGCCCAGTGCGCCAATGATGTTTTTTGTATTACATACGGCGAGTGCACCCAGGTGTTCAACGAGAATTCGTAAATTCACAATACTTATGCACAAACACCATTCCTGAAAGAAGTGCTTCAATTAGGATAGGCAGCCGTAACTAAATTAAACCCCCATAGTTGACATAATCACAGCATAGTTTCCAAAAATGTAGGATCAGAGTACATATAAATATCACAAATTATAGATCCACTATCAGAATGGTAGGTATCCACAATATTACTTGCTACAACTAATTATATTTGGAAAATTTAGCAGTAGTAATATTAGGTACCTCAGACAACAATTATAACTAATACTCACAGTTTGTAATACAACAATAAACCAATAGCCTTATTGCACACATTAAAAATAGATTTAGGGGCAGGTAAAGATTACAGCGGCGAATCCGGCGAGTGCTTAGTTTCGGAGGACACTCAAACGCGATTACAGGTGCAAACTCACGGCCGAATGACGTCACAATTTTCGAAATCGTTTTGCCCCAAATTCCGGGGGCCCGAAGCTAGTGGCTCAGAGGGGACTTCACCTTGCAATACTGGGACAAATCAGACCTGAAGGTTAGCCTCCTATCGGAACCTTTCCTGCGCTCAAACAGCAGGGGTCACAGCGGTCCGAAAATCCAGAAAAATCCCAGCGCATGAAGCGGCCGCACGTGCAAGTAAATTCAGCTGTAGCCAAAATCTCAAATCGGCTCTCCGGCACGAGATGCTCGGATAAAATTCCAGGCAATTCGCGAAACACGTCGCAGCATGAAAATTCCGCAAACGGCGTGGGAGTCAAGCTTTCCTCATATCGAAATTCGGAGACTAGGTAAATTCACTTCAAAAGTGTAGACTCACATAAACACCATCGAAACTAACGACAGCCCAAAATTAATCCTCCGAAATTCTAACTGCTACCACGCACCTTGTTGCCTCGCTAGCGAGGTTGAAGAAAAACGCGTCTCGAAACAGGTGCCAGTTCGTAAAACTTATATACGCGAGGCCAATGAAGGAGGCGTGGCCCAGCGCGAGAAATACAAACGGCGTGCTTACAGACATTCGCGCGAGGAGATGCATAACAATGTGAAATGAATACTACAGAACGCGAAATTGGGAGGCGGCGCAAATGAATCGTAATAAATATTGCAAGCACGTCTGTATTTTCATCATTATCGTTTGCGCGTGCAAAGTATATATTTGAACATAAACAAGTCGTTATGTTGCCTTAATAAACGTTTGGCATCAGTCGCGCTTGCACTAAGTGACTCACAGTGAAACCCAGCAACGTGCATATTCGCCTAGCATGTATCCCCAGCGCAACCACACTTTCCTTCCTTCCTTCCCCAATAAGATGATCAAACTAGAAAGACGCTTACATAGGCATATAAGAACAGTAGCTGCCCCGTCTAGAACAACTTGAGTCTAGGACGCCCCCCGAGAAGACACCCAGAGTCTATAAACCATATCGAGATCGCAAAACCTGTACCCAATACATGAGCCGATTCTCGGTGGCAACAACAAATTTGACATTTGACCTATTTGACTCTTACAAATATTGCCGCAGAATGGGCCGATCAAACTTCTGCATCAAGGGCATCGAATAAACCACTTTAATTTACATATTTAGTTACAAATAACAGCAACCGTATCAGGGTTTTTAGCCGTACCAACCATCCTGCCAACTGAAGTCACGCCTGCAGCGCAACCAAGCTTCGTGGGTTGCGTACTATATTCAATCCAAGCACTGCGCCGCAGCGTCCAGATAGAAGCCCGGCGAGAATTATACGACCCCAATCTTTATTTTGCACACCTTTGTTTGTGCGAACTTTGCTTGTGAATTTAATTAAGTTTTGTGGTAGGTCTTTCTTATAGACTTTAGCCTGTTTCTTTAGCTTATTGCTCTAGCAAATGCAAGAACGCTCAGGGATTTGCTCTTCTCTTGCGGTACTGGTCCTTGCCATTCTGGATATGTAGTTGTGTCATTCCAGCTTTCTTTTTCGGTGATATGTAATATATGTAGTTAAATCATTATTTTAAATTTTTGCCTATTTAATCAGATAATATCGATGCCTTGGCTTCTTAGTTAAACCAATTTTAAACCCCCCATACATTGCACACTATTGCTTGTAGTTTTCAACCCTTTCAATCATATCATCAGTTTCTAATGGCTGATTTGAATGTGAATCGAAGACAATTTTGAAAGCGATCCCAATTAAAATGAAGCAGAGTTTTCCCCAGCTACACCTAAGCTCAGCAAGAATAATTAATACACCTAACTTGTATATTTGTGTTTTGTAATATCTATCTGTAAGTAAATTTAGTTAAGTTTCAAAATACAGTAAGTCTGCATGAGTTTCCGTCACTTCTAAACCACGGGCCTTAGCGTTGGCACCAGTTGGCGAAAACAATAATTGGAAAAAACTCAGAAGAAGGTTGGTGATCTACCTGTTATAAAACTGTGCAATTAACAAGTTGCACCACATTGCACCACCACTTACTAATTCCTCATAATTTTTGTATTAAATATTTCCACCACTTGGCTTAGAAATGGCTAATTACTTTAGGTGTGATTCAACTCTGTTGTTTTATTTGTGTGTATTTAAAGCCAATATATTTTTGTCACATTAATTTTCACGGATTGGCTTTTATTTGAGTAGAAGCGTGGAGCATATCTTCAGTATTGTGCGCTACGGGTAAACTTTCGGAGCTATGTTGCATTTAGTATTCGTAACCTCGACTGGAAAAAAAGATAAGAGTTCTCTATTCTAAACTGGGCTAGTTGGCAACTAATAGTCAAATACGTATAAACATTAAAGACAACAACGAGGCTACCAAGCTTACTATTGCAAACGTTCGAATCTTACCTACTAAAATATTCTTTGCGAATAAATGTGATTCACATTACTAAGTAGAAAAGAAAAAAGCCAACACAACCATTGGTCTACTATGCCCGTAGTTCCACTCGTATTATGTATAAGTGGAAGAGCGAACGCCTGAGCACTATGCTGGATTTTAAGGCAGTCGAACTTCCCAATAACTACACAGTGATTTTAAATATCATAATAACATCGTGGTAGTCGTTAACCTCTAACATAGGAAACTTCTCCTCAATTTCGACAAGCAAGAGTGGCCATCTACTTGTCTTATGAGCAAAAGTAATCGAAACTTTGTGATATTACATATTGGACTGGCGTAATACACATAAGAGAAGGAAAAAGAAACCGTTACCATCTGTTTCGTTTGACCGCTGCGCTGGTCATTTTAATACGGAAACTGATCCAAATAATAAGTTAATTTATAAAGATTTGAAGATATAGAATGGGTAGAAGCCTTAAATTAGTAGAAGAACAAAGACTGAAAGCTTTCCTTATGGCGGGCGAATCAAGCTAGTATTAAATAAACACCAAATTATCAGGTGTCAGATAGGCATTGCTTTTAAGAAACTATATGAGCGAAGCCATTGGAATCATTTTCTAAAAGTGCGTCTTCCGAACTTTACATTTTGCATTTTACAGCGCGAGGTTTCGATGTTTGACGCTCGACGCGAAGGGAAGTACATTAATAAATTCGAACGTTGTAAAATGCTTAACCCGCGCGCATTGTATTAAGTTGTTTGGCCGACACATTTTTTAACAGTTTCTATAAATTCGAGATTTTCCTTACAAATATCAAATCCACCGCTACCACCAAGCACGTTATTTTTAGTAAATTTTGTAGTCAGTTCTGCATCAAAACGCTCTGAAACGTGAAAAGTCGTAAGTATTAGTTTTGTTATTTCTCCAAAACTCAAAATTATTATAAAATAACTTCTTTTCTTAAGGGTCTCTGAGAGCTAAACATTATCTAGTCATTTTACCGCCCCGGGATGCTTAAAAACGCTGACTAACTGTAAAATCGTAGTTACGGTGAATGTCAACTGTGTGTAAATGTGTTGTTTTCATATCAGGAGGCAAAAAAACTCATTTTTGTAGTTATAAGTTCCTACAATTTATTGTAAAAAAGCTGTAATTGTTTCCACGTGGCGGTTTAATCTAATCCATTGTCTCAATAAAGAATCTACCTCGCTCATTATTTTCGTTATGAAAAAGTAATTAAACGAAACGGACGTTGCCTGAACTGTGTTGCTGTTAAATCAGCATCATTTCGACTTTACCTCTGATGAGTACAGTGACGAAAGGTAAGAACCCAACTTACGCAATTCTGCAACATTTATTTATAAACAGTGTTCGATATTTCTTATAATAAGAGCTGTGAAACACACTGCTGCATGTTTCTTACCTTCAACGGCATTTGAGCGACGTCGGAAGTGCTTATTTTAATAATCTTTTGATAATACACCATTTTTGTATTTGTAATATTGAATTGTAAGTAGGTGTAACTTGGCACCAATAAAATAATAAAACCGTTAGCGTTAATTCGCGTTTGTTGTGTGCAGTGTTTTCAAAGCGTTGTTGGAAATAAAATATTTAACAAGAAACCAGATATTAGCAGCCCCACTCCGGTTAGAACAACAGCCAGCACTTGTGGTGCAGTAATTTTGGTGAGCGGGTCACCAGAGACCGCAGCAAGGTTTTGCAAGCGTTAAGCACAGCGCATTTAGCCCGTGCTCTAAAAGGCGTAGCAGCTCAGAGTTTGTGCAGTGTCAACTTTTAGTCTAATTTTTGCGAGTTCTAGTGATTTGCCCCTTATAGCGATGACCTCTTCCTCGACCATAGTCGATGTGGCTAAACCAAGTGTTAACCAGCGGATCTGTGTCCATACATACAATACAAGTTGGTAGTGTCCTACCATTTGAACATGCAATAACATCAGGAGTTGAGGCCTATTGCTTCATAGCGTGTTTCAGCACCTGGTGGCTATCTTGTGTCGAATCCAACTAGTTGTTTGCGCGAGTGACTTCAGCTTGTTAGGCGGAACGTATTACTTATATTACAACTAAAGGCGCCATGATACATTTTTCGCACCAGGGTACTTTTATACGTAAAATGCCATACTGTTGTTTAACATACAGGGAATTTATCTTAATGCGCAATATGGAATTCCCGTTGCCATCAGGAGTTGATTCTTACGATTGTTTTCTAAGGGTACGCCACGCCATGTGTAAATGCGTTTATTTTGGAATGCAATATATGAACCGTAATTTTATTGAAAAGGAAGTATCAGAAAGAACAACAGGGCATGTAATAACCCACATACTTGCTGTAAACTGAAGTCTTTATACCATTTTATTAACAGAATTCTTTCCTTCGTAGAATAGGTACAATACTTGTTTGCCTACTCAGTGACGTTTCCATATTGCATTTTAAAATAAACGCATTTACATATTGTACGTTATAATAAACTTCCTGTATAAATGCCTGTAAAATTAGCTTTTGCGCGTTGATCGATACTTCTTGCTTAAAACCAATGGGAGCACAAATAGCCATTCAATTAAGGAGTCAATTTTGATCTCACTATTTTCTTACTTGGTGCATTTGAAGAGAAATATATTGAGATGAACACAATTTAAGCCAATTCCATTATAATAAGAATTATAAATAGTTCAAGCATTTCAAATATTACGTCAAAAATATTCTATAACTGTGATAATTTGAATTTGCAATTGTAAAAAACAGCATTAGCTTTGAAATAATTTCATTTTAAACTGTATTAAAAATAGCGTTAGCATTGACTTGACTATAAAAAGGTAATCATAGCATGCTCTGACTTTATAATAACAATGTAAACAATTGGGGAGTTAGAAGCGAAACTTGCACTTTTTTTTTGGCTTCCCACAGAAATCCCAATTAAAAGATAATAAATACCAATTTAATAATTACAAAAAGTGCAAAGGCTTTGCTTTAATTTCTAGTGCTTCCTCAGATGGTAAAAGTCCATCGAGTTAAGCTGGTGTTTTTGATGCCAAGTTGTTCGAGGTCCAGAGCCTCGAAGTTCTCGGTAGAAGATTTTATCGTGCATTGCAGTGGAGCCCTAGCTGTGGGCAAAGGACTTGCGTTTGGCGCTGAGAGCAGGATCAAGCTACAGGTATCGCTTTGGCGTGTTGCAGGCGGCTTGCACGGCCTGCCAACCAAAAATAAAGAGACCCATTCAGCTTGCCAGTATAAGCCTAATATCCATCGGGCGGTGAAATATCAAGGTTAGAAAACCATTTACTTAGAATTGCATTTTCTGTGCCGTCTTTTAGCCACTTCTATTTTTTCGGTAGCATCCCTTGAGTGTTTTGTTTTAAAGTAGCGTTTACTTATTTACGTAATACCTATTGGTCAACGCATCGTTACGTAATAGCAGACGCAATTGTTTAAAAATTAAGCCAACTTTTATTTGTTCTTCTGTACAAAAATCAATTAATAAGATTACAATAGCCGATAGGTCATATCAGTATATTTATTTTACATTGAGTGTGAACGAATTGACCTTTATTTGAGTAGAAATTTAAAGTATATGATTACAGTCGTTACGAGCAAAGATTTTGCAACATTCGGAGCGTTTTCACATTGATTTTTCCTTAAACACGAACTGGGATAGAAAGGTGAGAGGTAATTTATTGCAAACTGAGCTAGCTGTCAACAAAAAAAAAATAATTTATCAAAATATAAAAGCGTACGAAATCCAACGGGAAGGCTATAGAAAACTGCCGCGTTACAATACCTCTAAAACACCCACGTGAATACAGAGCAAAACAATAATGCAGCTACTTCCTAGTAGTTTCTCCCAATTAACTCCTTCGATGCCACTTCTATTTTTCTCTGTTTTTTTTTTATTAAAGAGGCATTACATACACTTTTACTTATATCTCAATCTTTCTTCATACCACCATTTTACTGTTATTGCATTGGTGGTGTGTTAGGAATCCTTGGTCGTTCTTTTGTAACTGTTTCTACTGCTAAACAAGTAAAGAAACTTTCGATCTACTAAATTAATAACACATCTCTTTACGCACCAAGAAGGTGCATTTCTGATTGCAATTTAATGATAAGACCACTTCGTGGTTGCTACTCGCAATTGTTGAAATTACTTTCTACAAATTACCGAATTCAAGAACGATTTACATATTCTCCATTTATTGTACATTGCACCAATTACTTGGCATAGAGTCTTCACTCAGCGTGCTCATTTTATAATTTTAGGCTCTTCGCAAAACTCATTACCCATATTATGTTGGTGACCTTTTCTACCGTTGTAGAATCTTTATAGTTGCTGATAATACAATGTCTCTCGGATTGTGCTTTTGTGTTACAAAATCTCAAATCGCAGATGCCATACTTAGATCGACGGTGGATTAAATTTACAAGCTGCTGGCGGAGTTTAATATAATATCAATTTTATTTATCGAAGGGGCATTATATACCTTATCTATATTTCAACTCTAGGAACCTTCTACTTTTTATTCGTGTTTATATCCCCACTTAATATGACGTTGATACTGCTAGCTAAGCAATGAAACTTTTCATGTATTAAATACATCTAATTCTGTTTTCGAAGTATTTAAGAATACATCCTTATGTCTCTGTCACCAACCTAAAGCTCCAATTAAGTATTTTTTTAGGGATGGTTTCTAAAAATTACCGAATTCAATGGCTGCCCTTACTACTGTCTTTTACAAAACGAATGCACCCCCGACGGCATTGCTAATGAGGCGTAGATTTGGAGCGATAAACAATTAAGTACCTAGAATTTTAAATCTTAACGTATGTGCGAAATACTTGCCTTTGCGTGGTCTGGCCCTTCCGTGTGCAGTTGCGATGTGAACCCCCACAGCTGGTTGGATCGCATTTGTTGCGAAAGGTCTAAATTTTAAATTTACTTCTATTGTTATTTCATGCAATCAATTACCTGTCTTTGCACATTTTACTTGCTTGATCATCTATATCAAGTTAATAACCTTCTGTTATTTATGGACATTAATTGCTTTCTGTATTTTCCGGATTTATTTTGTACTGGTTATTATTTCTCATAATAGTAAATGGCATAATTTTACCAGTAAGCGCACTATATGGCAATTGGCAAAAAGCTTGTGTTTTGACAGCGATAGCTTTACCTTGTTTATAGATGCGCCAGGTCTTGATATGCCTCGACGAGCATATCAATGCGTTGCGCGAATTGCTATAATAACTAGTTCTTTCCTTGGAATGCCTGGCGGAGTTCAATTTTACTAGCGTATAAGCTTCGCTGTATCGTTTCCAAGCGCTATATTTAGTTAATATCTGTGTGAAATACATATTTAAATTAGTTAATCGATTCTCAATTGGTTTTCCATTTATGAAATTGGTGTTATTCATTTGTTATCCGTAATTTTGAATTTATTCGTTTAAACCATCTATTTGGTAATGGCATAAGATTTATTGAAGCCTTGGTACCTGAACTTATATAATTATGGTTAATTCTTTCATTCAATCCGTCGACATTTTCATCAGTTTTTTTAAAACAAAGATGTTGGATAAGATCGCCATCCTTACTAATGATGAAATTGCTCTCGGAATCCGGTGGTATACTAACATCAACGAATGTCTAAATCCAACTTTGATCACCAGAAATTAAGTCACAGATTGATGGTGAATTACCTTTTTAATATGGTGATTTCGTTTCATCTAAGAGCCAAATTAAGAAAAAAAACGAGAAATCGACTGTAAAATTTACAGGAGATTACGGCTCTCCCCAGACCCTTATTCCAACATCTTCAAAATTAGAGACAACAAATACGGACATACTCACTATTCCGTAAATTCCAGACGCATTAAAAATAACACTACACCAAGCTCGACTTCGAAACTAATGTGGAATAGGTAAAGGTAGTAAAAAGTTGAGAAAACAATAGTTACGATCGCTGCTAACATTATTTTCGTGACGTGTAAGTATCTCTTACCGTTTTATTGTCATTGACGACAAGCTTTTGCAGTTACTTTATAACCAAAGCAATTTGGTCTATCAAAGAGCCTATTACAGAGAAACTTCATGCTAAGTAGAGCAAACAAAATGCTAAACCACAGAGAAAATTAACTGCATATCGGATCTCTTTAATCGGATTAAACGTTGCAGAACACCAAAGCAATCGATACTATGCAACCGACGGGCAGATGAGTTCCACGTCCGTCCCATTTTAAATTTCTGGCTCGAACGTCGAAAGCAGCCTAAACCAACAAACCGGCCTTCGGTTTACACCGCGTTAACCGCTGATGCATATCGTGTATGTAACCTGACCCCGACGCAAAATAAATTTTTGCCGAGAACGATAGAGTTCCAGTCATAAGGTAAATAAGGGTCCGCGGATAAAGGACTTGTCTAACGGTGTATTCGTGGAAGATGGATGGTGTTTTAACACGACATCGCGCTGGTCGTTCTGATATATGACACCCTGGGATTTAATACATCCTGGCGCCTGCAAAGGACGCCACATTCGCTGCGGCGGTGCTCGAAAGCCGAGCTTTATTTAATCAGAGGACTAAGTCCCAAAAGGTAATTAGCTAAGGCGTTGTGTGCTGAACCAGACGCTTGAAGATCGGAAAATGCCAGAAAAATAACTTCTGGTTCTGTGAATGCGAACGTCCTTACTCCAATCGAAAAATGTTTCAAAAGTTGATTAAAAGTTTCAAAACCAACAGTAATTTTGTAATGAGAGTACAGGTAATTGCAACTTTACGAATTTTTAAAAAGTTTAGTGGAAGAACTGTCTCAAACCCCCACCAAGCTGTACGTCTATATGACTGCACTTATGCATTCAGGCATACAGATTTCAATTTGCGGTACGGAGCGAGTTACCACAGTGAAGCTGTTAAGAGAGGTGGTATTGGTTTCGCTTTGCCTAATTTCTAATTTACGAAAGTGGGTTCGAAATGAATTAATTCGCAACAGCTTTCAAACAACCTACGATACGTGCCACACTGTGAGACGCCCTTAGATCTGTTAAAAGCGTCTAAAAGAAAGATATGTAGAAGGAGATTAGCATATGTGGCATTTCATAAAAAGCAGTTCTACATGTACAATTTGGCTGTACGTAACTTGGAGCACAAGCTTTATATGGCATGGAGTGGAGGGTGCTCGTGCAGGTAACAAAATTGACATTTCTTTAGTTTTCATTGCTGTTTAAAGGGTAGGATGAAGGTTTAAAACTGGAATTGTTACGTAGTTAAGCGATACTTACGACACTAGTTCAATGTAACTCATATGACTATCTTTATTCGATTTGTAAACCTACACATTTTCAATTTTACCTGCACATATTTTCACTTCTGCTTACTGAAGTGGGAAAGCGGGTTTGTTAACGACCAAATTGTGGGTGTCTCACAGCTTTAAATTAATATTAAGAAAGCAGTTCGACTATGTAACGTCCCCGCATAAAATTTACCTGGGGAACAAATAGTATGCTAGAAAAGTTAACGGTGCTAAATTCCCGTTAAAATATTCAGTCACGTCTCCATAAAGTTCGGATGTTTAACAAGGCGGCCCTACTGTGCGCGGAAGTGGCGTAAACTGGTACACCACGCATTTTCTTCTCCACGCCTCTCTAAAGATGACCAATAACGAGGTGGGCGAAGAGTATAAAAGGAGAATTCGAAAATTCGAAGCTAGTTAACAGGACTTGAGACTTAAACATTAACCCGATACTGAGTACAAATTCTAGATCCCGTCCCCGGAGCCTAGAGACTAGCAACGGTGGATTCGGCCCATCTTGCTAGACAATTTCCTGACCTACTGAGCACCGGTAGATTCGGCCCCATCTTGCTAACAATTCCGTTTAATACCCGCACCAGCTGATTTCTCAGGACAATATTACCATAACCGCCTCATAACTTTAACCTAGAGCACGGCTTACCCGAATACTACGAGAAATCTCCAGACCGCCGACATAATCCAGATGCCACGACGCAGGTAAATTAGCCCGCCTGCCGTGAGTCCGGACAGATCGAAAACCTCCAGCGGTTCCCCGGCGATTCGAGCTGTCAAAGACGGACTTTTGCGTAAGGTAACAATGTCCAGTTTATATTATTCCGAGTGAGCCACACTTATTCACAAATGACGTACTACGTCCATCCAGGCTTTATGCGTTCGTCGTAAACATCGCAGACACATCAAAACACCTTCTTCCATTGACTTTGCCCGCCCATGAACTATAAGTAACAAACGTGATCTCTAGCCTGATTTAGAAACCGCGGAACCACTCCGCCGAAAGAATTTTGTTTTATAATATTTTATGTATACTTAATATTTTCGTTAAATAAAAATTCTTTTGTATATACTTAAACACATTATACGATTTACTTCTACACTGTGTTATTCCTGCATTTTATGCACTGGAGTACAATTAATCCTGGGCATCTTTAAAATTATACGTTAGTTGTTGACATGAAATTGGAAGTGATTTACAACTTTTTATTTAAAATTCATTATACTTGCAGTATGAAATAAACCATTGTATTCATCACGAACTAAAAGTGTTTTTAAAGGTTTTCGCAAGTAATTCCGTCCTCGGCTGACGCCTCGGCCGTAAACAACTTTCACATCCTTTAAAATGTCACTTTTCATTCTAGATAAATAAACTAATATTTTGAGTTGTGTGTTACATAAACGCGTTTATTTTAATAATTGAATTTATAATGTATAATTTGTAAAAATGTGGAGGAGCAGCCTAACTAACAAAAATGCGTTTCAGTTATGACAGTTTCAATCTCCTTTCCAGCCAGAAATATAGAGATTTTCACCTGCTTCTCTGTGGTTCGAAAATCACCTTACATAAATGTAACATTGCAGAAACTCAACCCTGTGCAAACTTCAGTTTGCATAAATTATTCTTATCACTAAAGAACTTTGCAGCTAAGTTTCACTTCGAACAAAGCGTATTAAGTATAAATGCATGATAATCCCACTATGTAACTTGATGCTTAAACTAAGTATATTGCGCGAATACTTCTGCTTGCGATGCATTTTTAATTTTATTTTGCCAATACTTTATTCTCTTGCATACTCGTATATTGCAGTGCATTAATTATTGTATATTACGCAACAAGTTTAGAAAGATAAAGTTTTACTCAACAAGTATGTCAGTTTAGTAGAACCACTTTTCTATCGCGATTTATATACTATTTTATCACATTTCATGTAGAAATGTGAAATATTTTTATATAAATGTAACATTAAATGTCAAGATATAACCAAACTGAGTAGAACTCGTTTTTATGTACTAAAGCACAACAAGCAGCTCCAGTTGATGTTAGGCATTTGGCAGTACTGAAGTTGGTAGCACTTCTTACTGCATTTCTTTCAAACACTTGAAAGTGTATTACAAACTTACTCAAATCTTTATTTGCTTAAATTGTTTTAGATCAAATATGATTTTGTTCCAAAGAGTTTCTGAAAATTCTCTAAAGGTTCGTATAATACATATTGCAACTAATAGAGGCGCTTATTATTATTATTATTAATGTTATTATTTTTAGTATTAGTTAATATTTACATTTTTTAATCTACTCAAAAATTCCTTATATAAATATTAGGTTCAAATTACTAATTACAACCTATTTATTTAGATAAAATGTATTTCTTTTTATTTATTTCAATGTAATAAAGAAATATTGATTATACGTACCTGTGTTTGTTCACCATACCAACGGCGAGGCTAATTTCAGTTGTACCCCTCGGTTATGCAAATCTAAACTAGGCACCGCAGTGACATCCAAATTTAGCAATACCTGCCGTCCCTAGTTGGCAGCAAGCACCACCGCAACGGACTCCTCAGTCCAGTTCTTTTGCCAGCGACACCAGACTTTCACAGACGAGCCCCCTTTGCATTCAAACACGAACCACTTAATTTCGTATAATTGTTTTACTCGTCGGTTCTATTTTTCTGCTTGTTATCTTTAATAATCTGTATTACCTAGTAACTAACATATAATGTATTATTACATCTATTTACTACAATATTCAATCATGTAAATGTCAACTATATGACGGTTATCCACATAAACAGATTTTTATAATTAATTTATCTTTATTAGATGTAAAACCGTCTTGTCTCGATTTAAAATCAATCTGTTAACATTCTTCTGCTGTTACTACACACTCAAATGCTACCTGCTCCTAATTTAGGTTTCTTATATTTACCAAAAACCAATTAAACTCATATATTGACATATAATTCATCATCGTTTTTTTAAACAGCTTTTATATTTTATCCAATATAAACTATAATCAGTTCTGTTATAAATTTTATTTTTTAAGCACAACTGATGGATTAAACAGAATCGATTGTGGGTACAATATCAAGCAACATATTGAAATATGTGCTTTTATTACAAACTACTTAAAAGAACATTACAAACCGACTACAATTTTGATGCTAGCTTCCAGTAGATTTAATGTAAAAGGGCTCTTGCAGACTCACGAAAACAATGTGCGAAAACAATTACTGCAGTGTCGGTAACGGTCTCTAAATTTTTTTTCTATTCGATTTTAAAATACCTTCAGCAACTTTAAAGTAGTTGTATATCGAGTTGCCCACTAGTCAAAACTTAAGTGATCAAAGTGGATAATCTAGTGTTTTGAACGTTGTTAATGAAAATTGGCTGTATTTCGTTCAAGGACCAACCATGCCGACAACTCGTGGCACAGGTGCTGCGCAAAAGGATTCGGAGGAAATCGAAAAAGAAGACAAAACCTATGAGGCACTAAGAAAAATCTGTCAAGAGCAAACACAAGCTATTATCAACAATATGAATGCTAAATTTGATGACTTATAAAACAAGTATAATGAACTCAATGGATCATTAGCTCAATTCCAAATTAGTATCCAATCGGTCGAACAAAAAGTGCGGGAGGTAGACGCACGTATAGATAACTTAGAACAATACAGTCGAAGGAATAATATTCGCATTTTTGGGGTATCTCAAACAAGTGTTCAAGAGAACACAGATGATAAGGTTCTTAAACTTTTTAAAGAGAAGTTAAAGATAGATATAAATTTATCAGATATCGACAGGATGCATCGAACCGGCCGTAAACAAGAACTGATTCCGCAAGCCATTATTGTTAAATTCGTTTCCTATCGCACTAAATATGATGTTATGAAACGTAAGTCTTTGTTGAAAAATACTGGTATTAGCATTGCGGAGGATCTAACAAGACACCGGGTTCAGCTGCTAAAGAAAGCAAAGCAGAAGTTAGGAAAAAACTCCGCGTGGTCTCATGATGGACGTATTCTTATTAAACACAACGATGCTATCAAAACGGTTAACTGTGCTAATGATATCGACAATTTATAGTCTCATAGTCGCTATTTTATGTATATAGCTTATTGTTACTACCTGAGAAACTGTTTATTTTGTTTATTTTGTTAAGTACACATAATCTTGGTATTAATTTGCGACACAAGCCCCAAGTTGCTTTGTTTAGATGAACATTTAATTTTAAGAATAATTGCAGATGTTTTTCTTTTTATGTGGTCTAATTGTTGAAATTGGTGCTAATTTATCTATTTTTTTTCTTTGGGGAGACGAGTACCACACATGATACTTCTTGCTGTAATTTGTGTTCGTTTTTATTTTTGTCATTTTTTGTTGTTAATTGTAAATGACTAGAACCCTAGATTGCGCACATTTAAATGTTCGTTCACTAATGAATAATTTTGCAGGTTTCACAGATCATTTATTAGAAAATTCTTACGATATACTGGCTGTTACCGAAACCTGGCTATCTGATGACATTCCTGACAGTGCTGTATTGATAGAAGGCTACACGATAGTAAGAAATGATAGACCGACCCGGGCAGGTGGTGTTGCCTTTTATATAAAAACATTTCTTACTTATAGCATAATTGAAACAAATAAAGAAATTGAGCAGCTTTGGGTAAGTGTTCTTTTAAATAGCCGTAGGTATGCATTTGGAGTAGTTTACAACCCTTCAAGAAATAACTACATAAATTTTATTAATGCCTTAGAAATAAGCGTCTCTGAAATATTACCGATAACTGATGAATTTTTTTGTTTTGGGGACTTCAACATTGATTTTTTGAATACGGAAGGTTCTGCTACAGCCTATATCTCAGATTTTCTTGACACTTTCGGTCTCACGCAAGTAATAAAGGAGCCAACACGGGTTACGCGAACAACATCTACGCTTATAGATTATATTATAACTTTAAATGAAAACGTTATTAGAAATTCTTCTGTTCTTTGGGTCCATGAGATGTTTGATCATTTGCTTGTGCGCTGTATTATAAATGTATTACTTTCAAAACCGCCACCCATGTTTCGCACTTACAGATGTTTCAAACATTTCAATTATCATCAATTTGATTCAGATTTAAGGTCTATACCTTGGAATAATATTTATGATTGTAATAATATAGACGATAAAGTTAATTTGTTCAACGACAATCTTTTAACGCTGTTAAATATACATGCACCTATGATTACGTCTAAAATAAGCAAACCGTATGCTCCATGGCTAACAGCTACTGTAAAAAATATGATGCGCACGCGTGATCAAGCCCTATGCCGTTATAAAAGAACAAAAAACCCTGATCATTTCACTTATTATAAACAATTAAGAAATCAAGTAGCAGCGGCAGTACGGCGTGAAAAAAAAAGTTATTATGAATCACAATTCAAATCAAATCCCAAATCGTTTTGGAAAAATCTCAGAAAGGTAAATATATCAAAAAAATCAGTCACTCCTGAATTGCCTTCTAATCTTCTAGATTGCAATAAGTTAAACAATTACTTTATAGATATGGCACCCAATTTAAATGTAAATAACGACAACTTAATTGAATTTTACAGAAACAATATCAAAGATACAGTCTCTAGCTATCTAAGCTTTGAAATGGTGGATGAAATAGAAATATTGAAAATTATTAGTGCTATAAAATCGAATGCTGTTGGTGTTGATGGCTTGAATGCACATATCATTAAATTGTGTGTTCCGTTTCTTCTGCCAATCATAACGCACCTCGTCAATTTCTGCCTAATCAACTCGGTTTTACCGAAATACTGGAAACATGCACTCGTTGTACCTTTACCAAAAATTAATAATCCAAAGATGCTAAAGATCTAAGGCCAATAAGCATCTTACCTACGCTATCTAAGGTAATTGAAAGAGTCATGGAGAGGCAGTTGCGAGTGCATGTCACCAAAATAGTGTAATACCAGTTACTCAGTCCGGCTTTAAAGAAGGCCACAGCTGCACCACTGCACTGTTAAACATAACAGACGATTTAATCATGGAAACTGATCGTGGGAACTTGTCAATACTTGTACTGTTAGATTTTTCCAAAGCGTTTGATACGATCAATCGAGAAATCTTAATATCAATGTGTCATTATATAGGATTAAGTCCACCTGCAATAAATCTATTATCCAGTTACATGTCTGATCGATGTCAAGCTGTCATAGTAAATGGTATTACATCATCATTTCGAAAAACCGAAACAGGCGTTCCGCAGGGAGCCATTTTAGCACCGCTCTTATTCAATATTTACATAAGTACATTTCCTACAGTTTTGCATTCGTGTAAAAAGCCATTTTATGCGGACGATTCGCAAATTTATCTGTCTTTTGAGCCTGATCAGATATTGCTTGCGTGTGAGCTGATAAACAGGGATTTGCAACGGCTATTCGACATTTCTAGGCAACACTCTCTTAAGCTTAATGCTAATAAATCCACGGTGATGTTATTTGGCAAACGGAAAGATGTTGGTAATGCCATAAATTTCATAGATGTAAAAATAGAAGGTAATCGAGTACCTGTTGCCGAGTCTGCGAGAAATCTGGGACTTGTGCTTGACGGAGCTTTTCGCTTCAAGAAACATGTGTCACAGTGTTTGCAAAGTGCTTACAATAATCTAAGACTAATTTTTCATAATCGACATGTTCTGAGTCAAAAAATTAGAATAACACTTTGTAATAGTATGGTTCTATCTAAAGTAGATTTTTGCGATTCGGTATATGGTCCATGTTTAGACACACAAGATATTTACAGAATACAAAAGCTCCAGAATGCATGTCTGCGATTAATTTTTGGTATAAGAAAATATGAAAGAATTTCATACAAATTAAAGGAAATCAAATGGTTAAATATGTGTAACAGACGCTTTCTCCATGCTGCCTGTCTTTATCATAAAATTTTTATTTTTAAAACACCTCCATATTTATATAACAAAATAACTTTTCGTACCGATGTTCACAACTTAAATTTGAGGTCTAGAGGTAATGTCACTATTCCTTTGCATAATTCTGAATTAGGTAAACGGAGTTTTTCATATCGAATTGCCAAATTATACAACGACTTGCCTTTAGACCTCAAACAACGCTCTTTGCCACGGTTTCGGTACCAGTTAAAATCGATGCTACTCGGAAAGCAAAATGGTCAGTAGTACATATTTACTTGTTGGTGACTAGTCATTTATGTAGTTATGATTTATTGTTATTGTTATTGTTTTTTTTTACACTAGGGTTAGGTGTCAGAGCAGTCCACAACTTTCGTTGTGTACTGAACCTCGCCCTATAAATATACAAACTTTGTTTTTCTAATTTTATATATTTTTTTAACAAATAAAGTCAATTTATTATTAGTATTATTATTATTATATAGTTTTTGGTAACTTTTGAATTCGCAATAGACGTATATTTTTTATTTCTTTACGTACAACTTAGTGTAGCGCTATTCTTCAGTTTCTATTTCCTCTTTGGAAATTTTTAGATGTCTTAATTTTACTTCCGAGACTATGAGACCATTTGTTTGGGACTCCGTTGGACACATTTTGAGCAGATTTACGCCGCACAGTCGTAGATAATTTGGTTTCATTGGTTTGCTGAGTTTCTGCACCAGTCTGATTAATTCAGTATTTGATAGTCTTTGGAAGTAAAATATATGTTGGCTGCCCGAAGACTCGGGTATGAAACGGTTATCTCTGCCTTCACGTGATCTGAATGCATTGTCGAATCTATTTTTTTCTTGTTTTTTTTATTTCCTTCCCCGTTTTGCTTACAGGTAGTCGATTCATCCTGCGAAACGAGCTTGCGTAAGTCAAGTTCTAATTTCAAATTCTCCCATAGAAGTAAAACCCGGAACCTAACCTAACATAACATGACCTGAAAGTTTACCTTGTAACTTCTTTGGACGCTTTCCTAAAATATTGGGTTAGTCAAACTGCCTTTTTGTTGATTATTCTAGAACCAAGATTCCTTCCGATATCGCTATTTTGTTAGATGACCTCCACGACAGTCACTCTACGAGTCCGCAACCAAACGCAGACTGCTTCAGAGGATAAAGGCGTTAGGATGTCCATATTAGTATCCCATGGGCCGCAAGCCATTGGAAAACTGCCACTGCAAACGGAGGTTGTGTGCTTGTATCACACCAAATTTATTTGTGACTTCGATGCATTCTATACGGTATTTTTGCATCCATTATTGTGTATTGCTATTACTAACGCTTCTCTTTGTGCGCTTATATTCCCAAACCATAAGGTGAAGATGTAGTAAAGAACGTAATGATTTTATTATTTCTAATATCTGAATGCACCTTGCTCGTGCAATTTTTACAAATAAAATGCCCACTATTTTTGATTTAGCTACACAAAACGTGTTGGTGTTCCAGGTATTTTTTCCAAACCTTGTAGCATTTGTTTTTATATTTTTTTAAAATCTAATAGCATTTTTAGGTGCGCATCAAGCGTTTCTGTTTTTAGACCTTCTGTGAATTTAATTGTCTTATCTCAATACTGAAATAATATTGCCCCTCCCTGGTAAGTTTTCTAACGGCGCCCATGGTTGTCCCTAAACAACCGCGTGTGTAAGCTTATGCTGTGAGCTGCACGCATTACTGTCGTTATCGGTCCTTGCGTAAGTACATTTGAATTGTTAGATTTCTGCTCTAATCAATTTAGCAATTAGGCCTCTTTACGCGGCATCCTTATCGCTGAAAATTATTGCTGCGTTTGTATCGTGCACACTCTTGGGCGACGTTGCCAGAATATAATTCCACGAGACCTCTTGGGTCACTGAATCTGCTGCGCTCGATTTTTTTCGCATTCCATAAGCTGCAGATACCCTTCTTCTCCGCATTCCACCAGTGAGAACCTATATCGGAGTGTTCCATATAAACCGAAGTAAGTACACGCGCATTTTCTACAATTCAGTGGATTTGTGAAAAGAATATAAGCAATTCCGCCGGCGAAAAGTTATCAGTTGATCCAAACAGGTCTACGGTTTCCAATCAGACGCGAACAAAGTAACTTATTTAGCAATATTATCACTCACACTGGCGATTTCAATTGGGGTCTACTGCGCTCACTCATACAACGTGTAGGGGTTGCAGTTTTTGTAATCCGACTTCGATCGCCTAGCTTTTCAGTTCAAATGTAATAATTTTAGTATAGCCGGCTGTACTTTGCTAACGCAGCCGCTGACGTCATAGATTTTAATATGTAATTTTGTGAAATGTGTAATATTTTTCCGAACTTTAATTCCAGTAATTTTAATTACTATTTGAAGCTGTTCAGGGCCAGGTTTTTACCTGGAATTGCTTTTGTTAATTCGCTAATGCTAAGCCTTTATAGCCTCATAGCCCTTAATTATGCATAACAATTGTGACGCTCCTTAGTGAAAATCAAATATACTAACTGCTACTGGTATGTTCTATTTATTTATCTACTTATGAGCTTACGACCCTCCGTGAATCTGCTTATGTTTTATGGTTTAGGTTGTTGGAGCAACAGAAATCGAAGGTAGGTGGTAAAGTGATTTGTGATCCATAGAGCGAGGCTGTAATGAAAACTTCCACCGAAGTATGTATGCTAGTCTATTCACAGCCATGTTATTCTAAACAGGAACTGAGGATATGGATTTGCTAGTTGTTCAAAACTGACGTAAACTATATAATAATATGGGGGGGGGGGGGGAGGCGTTGCTGTCAAGAAATGGCTAGTTCCAATCACCGTCATGCCAACCCACTTTCCGACCGAGTGCAAAGTAAAGGTTAGTAATAGCTCACCTTCAAACTTTTAAAAGTCAGTAATGACCTTTTTACATGTTGTAAAGGTATGATGCTTACAGCAATTCTGGTTGCATTGCTAACTTACGAATGTTAATAAAATATTTAAATAGGCCCAGAATTAATATTGTATTTATTGCAACAGTAAGAGTCACCAGTACACATTGATAATTACATAAAACATTAAAACATGTTTAGCAATAACTGTAATTAATTAACAGTGGATAGTGATTGTATAAAACAATATCGGCAGGGTTACGATCGGCTTGTATTTAATTTTCTTCTTAATATGGTAAATGTAGCTAATTTTATGATGACTGACAGATTAACCGAGTAACGTCAGGACACAATAATAAAGTGGCGTTAGTTCTAAAACGTTTTGAAACTTTACAGAGGGTTAATTCAGCGGTTGCATTCATACTGAAGTGCCAGCAATCGCTGGCGCATCTAAAGAGGTTACAAAGCAGTGCAAGAAGGCACAGATCATGTATCAGAGCATGCAAGAAGCAACCTGAGAATTACTGAATATTGCAAAAATGTACTACTGGCTTGTTAATCAGTGTTTATTAACTAAAAGCGAACTCAAGTAAAAGTACGACCAATGGTGAGGTTATAGTTTCCTGAATAATATTTATTTAAAAAACTAAAATTAAGATTAAAGTATGTACACTTACATATGAACAGTTGCAAATTATATTGCTATGGTGACCTGCAGAGTCGCTTGTTATTGTTTTGAGAGAGTTGTTGGCCGGAAGCCAAGCCGAAAGCTGTGTGTTAGTTGGCTTTCCGATTTTAATATTAATTTGTTGATAAAAGTAAATATTTTGTGTACAGTTGTGCGTTTTATTATATGCCTGTCTGTGGGTAGCAGCTGTAGTCAAATTGGTAGTGTTCTGGAGTGCAGTTTCATAATAAATTGAACCTGGAGAGAAACCTATGCGAGTTCGTCTTCGGAGCCGAGATTCTAAAAGATTTGACGCTGCGGGAAGCGGATAGCAAAGTTAAGCATCTAGAGAAGTTCTTATCCGTGGTCCAGAAGGAGGAAGCAGCAGCAGGAAGCTCACCAGGAAGCAGATACAAGCTTGGCGTCCTTTGCAAAAACCACAAACGAGATCAGCTGTCCTTGGAGTAAAAACAAATTCGAGTTGGCGTCTTTTTGCACTTGTAACAAAAATTTCAAGTTAGCCAAACTACTTGATTATTATAAAAGCATTGTTATAAATTATCCGAATTAAACTGATTGATTGTTGGTTAATTTGTTGTCAAATTACGCTGAATTTTCAATGTATTTCCAACAGATTTGTTTAAGGTTAAATATTGTCTGTCACTCGTCAGAACTGAGCATTTGCCGTAAAATGGCAAAATGTCACCAGTGTAGAAATCCAACAGATGGAGTTTCAATAGCTAGCCGGCGCAAAAGTTTTTAATAAGATGCAATTAGATAAAATATAGAAAGGACAAAATACCTTCTTACCATTTTGAATTAATCAGAGAGAGAGAGAGAGAGAGAGACAATTTCATCATAAAATTCAAACTGCTATGTGTTGATGCTCAATTTTATTTATTTAAAGTGCATATTATATTATAAAAAATAAGCAATATAAAACTAGAGGGGGCTTCACAATATATGGTTGTGAATAAGCATATGTCCATATTGTTAATTTCAAGCAAGCTAGAGCGTTAAAACCTCGAATACCACAACAAATACAGTCTTTAACGTTGAAGAAAATTTAGACAAATTTAATGGTAATAGTCCAAAAATGAATGGAAGAGTTTCTCTAGTACATGATTGAAAAATTAAAACAAAAACACATCATTCCGACTCTTGGTAAGAGAAATATAAAGTAGTTTTTGAAAACTGAAAATTCACGACACAGAGGGGGAAGCGCAGTAGGAGGAATGGGACGCTTTGGGAAAATATCTATCTTATAGTGCCCGATTATTTTTTGGAACATTGGTGGTTAAACCCATATTGCACGGTAACACCATGAAGGGTGGCATATGAGCCTTTAGGAATTTTAATATGTGGTTCGGCACACTTAATAGAAAGTTTTCACTAATTTACAGATTTGCCATATTTCTTCCGGGTTTTGGTAGAATTTCGTCTAAAATGCCTGGCCTGTATTTATATGTATTTTATAGAGAAGAATTACGGTAAGGAAAGGTCTTTAATATTGACGTGTGTTTAGGGACTGAAATTCTCAGTTACTTGGAAAATGGAATTTGAAATACTTGTAAAAAATAACGTCTATCGAACTTCTGGCAGATTTGCACTTTCTTAAAAAGAACCTACCGGCACCCTTTACCCTTAAAACTTAAGTTGCAGCAATGTATGTAGTAACGGTCTATCATCACTTTTTGTATTATACAAGGTGTCCCAGGACGAAGATATATCATTAAACCGTAGTTATTAACGTGAGCTATAAAACGTCGTTAACTAATGTTAAGTACGCATTAATTCCTACTCCAATCTTGTTAGACCGATGTAAGGTTTTTGAATGCAGAATGTTTAAAACTATTTGCAATAATGTAAAAAGTTAAAGTTTTTTTGCACAATTTGGATTTCAACAAAAAACTTCTTACATCAGCTTATTCAACGAATCGAAAGCAATATTCGCAAGGAATTTTAATCATCAACTTTCGTGGCGAGGTTAGGGGTGCCGCAAGGATCCATGGTCGGGCACCTGATCTTTTCATTGTGTATAACTAACATTGTTAATGATTGTAAGAACAGTACCACCCCGGATTTTTACTGCGAGGCGGCTGTTCCCGAGGAAAGATCGAGAGCTACAATGTTACCTCACGTCGCTTCAGTACCTCATCTAAGGACTGTAAAGAGCCTCTCATACCAAGTAAGTGGTGCCTTTCATTTGCTGTAGTGTAGATTGCGATTATTGCATGGCAATTTGCATATTTCTGGAGGCCTCTTTAGAGACCTGGAGCGGCTCATTGACGAAATGTTCTCGGAGATCTTATCGGGCTAGTGGTCGGATTTTGCCACCGATGACAGCTAGACAATGGGACAGGCTGTATGTGATATTTCGCTACCAATAGCGGTTTGACGAGAGGAAGGTTTTGCAGAAGATTTCGCTATTGATGACGGCTAGACGGGGGAGCATGTCAGGTTTTCCGAAGGGGTTGATTTCTACAGGAGTCTCTGGCCTCAAAACTCAGCTCGATTTAACACAACAAAGAAGCTGACATGCGGTTAATTAATTAAAATAATTAACGGTGATAGCAAAAGACCGCAGATCAACCTGCTTGCTGCGCTTACTACACGGCAAATACAAGAATTTCCCGACACTTACCGCGTAGTTCAAACTAGCTCAATTACGGCGCCCTTGGATCGTAGATTCTTTATCAACTGTACTAACCTGTGAATAGCTCCAAAGACAAAAAACAAGTGGGGGCCAGAAACCAAATGCTTTTGATTAGAATAAACCAACTACAGTAATTAGAGTTTATTAAATGCATAATAATCTGATAATCGTCAAATGTTATTTATGTAATTCATAAAATATTTGAAAATTCTGCTACACTATGCAGCCAAAACTAATTGAAAGTGGCCACGAGCATTACCACAAATAACCCCTTTTAGGGTCGTTAAATTACCTGAAATTGCAAAGTAAATCTAGAGATATGCATATCGTTGTCATTCATAAAAACATATCTGTCTAGGTTGATGAGAGAAAAAAACGTGGGTGCTCCTTTTACAAAAAAAGGTATAGAGTACACATAAAAATTCAATAGCTTTAAATGCTATATTTAATTAAATTTGCTAAGTGAATGAACTATCATGTTAGTAATAAATTTAGTATACGGTATTGCCAGCACAAGATTGACTTGGTAAGTACATAACCCGTCCTCGATCGGCGTTGTAATAAAAAACGAACCAACTGACCTTTTAGGCCCACAAGATTAGGGTATAAACGCTAGCCGGGAGCTGCTATAACTGGTAACCCGCATACAGCAAGGAATCAGCCTTATGCAAAACATGGGTGTGCCGGCCCTCGGTGCAGAAGCAGAAGCGATGGAGAAAACAGCAGGCGTTCGTTTCGAATTCGGACAGGAAACCGAACTCCAAGTCCAGAATCATCCGGTAAAAATTGCCAATCTCAAGAGCAATTTGTGAATTCCAGGTGAAAGCTAAAGAAATGCAATTAATACGAGGATAACAGAAAGAAAAACTCATCGTAGCTGAATCAAATGGTCAGCTCTTGGAAACAAAATGCTTGTAAAAATTGGTTGAGCGCACGTACTTTTGACTTATTTGAAAATCAAACTTCGACCGCGCGAAACGCGTCAGCTGGGGCTAGAAGACAAGTGCCGGGCCCAAAACGTTCGCTTAAAAAAGAAAGTTCGCATTCCCACGGCCAGCGATAACAGTGTTAGATCATCTTTAAGTTTTGTCGTCATTTTAAATTTTGGGCTCGATCCGGCCCTGCCAGTCCTCTGCTTTGAAGGCATTTTAGGCATTTGTACCTCGCAGCCCGTGTATCGGTTAAAATTAATTCAGATAGTCACGCTTTGTTAGCAAAATTTCATTTTTAAATTCACCCTTTGTTCTTTGTTGCCTGCAAGGCGGATGCAGATTATCTTTTCCCAGTATTTTGCTAGTCCGAGATTTAACCTTCGAGTCCCGTGCGAATTGTCCAGTCAGCTGTCCTGCGATTCTGTTGAAATTTTCCGTTACCTTCCTTCGTCTTCGCATATGCAAGAGAAAGATGCATATGGCACGCGTTGGTAGCCGTTGGCTTTAGCCGCAGTTTTGAAATTCAGTCCCGACCCGATCTTGCAGTATACAGCACGTATTCTAAGATCGCCCCCCTGACGGCTTCGCGTGATGCCGCCGTTGGGGGTGGCTTTGTTCTCGTTTCCGTCTTCTGCGTTAATTTATGTGTTTCGTTATTGTTGGTGCCTTATGAAGGAGTCGTATGCTATCGGTACGAGGGAATATCAGTTACAACAGCCGTGGGGAATTGAAGTGAATCAAGTTTTAGTTAAAACGTGGTTGGAGTTCTTTACCGTCGGAGGATTGCGAGATCTTCTAAGTTGTCGCCATGGGCGGATTTGTTCACGGACTCCTAACCAGACCATCGTTAACTAAGCATGACGTGTGTCGTTCTCGCTGTCGAGGGCTTTGCCCATTACCGCTGTGTACGTCGTCTACCCGTCTCGAGGGGATTATGATTGCATTCTACCGTCCCCGTTTGCTGTCGTTACCATCTTTAATATCAAGGCTGAGTTCCGCATTCCATCTACTCTGTGATTCCCCGTTCCCGTTGTCGTTCATTTCTTCAGGCATCTTAAGGCAGGTGCTTGAAAGGCAAAACACCCTACCGCGCCGACCGTCGATTACAGCCAGCTGAATTCCTACAAGGTAAACCATGCTTGTATTTTATGAAACTGTCGTGTATAACCTAGTGTTCTTTTCGTCAACGTTTTATGTAATTATCGTGCCTACTACATAGTGTTCTTTTCGTCAAAAAGTGTTGAACATTCCGGCATTACTGCTATAGTTAACATTGTTGATTTCAAGGTCATGTCTGTACAGTAAAGTTTATTGTTGTTCGTATTGAAGTAACTTGTAACGTAAATTAGTAACTAACCCCTTTGATTATTTTTCTTGTAACTAGTCAAACATTTCATGTCCATTGTTACCTGCTTATTTTATTTACTATTTGAATAGAGCTCATTGTTAAGTACTGATGTCTTTGATTTGTGTTGACGATATTTTGTTTGTTGTTGTGTTCCTTTTCAGTTAGTTCTAAAGGAGTTTAGCAGCTGCTTCAGGAAGTTGTTTCGTCAAGGTAAGTCAGTGCCGTAGCGTGTTAGCCGAACCAATCTTGCCGAGTTGTTAGTGGGAATTGAGCCCACACTTCTCCATTCAAGTGGGTTCGATTTAGTTAGTTAGAATGGAGTGGTGTCCTACATTTACCATCATTACACCCTTTTGTATCGATGTACAGCCCTAACTCGAAGGTAGAAAAGAACCCGCCCTCCCGGTTGAGTTGAGTCGAGCAACCCTTCGTGTTACCGTCATCTAACGGGGTTAGGGCCTTGTAGTTTCGATCGATCTCCCGATTTTGGTCGTTTTATCGTGTCGCGACTAACAAGTCCGGCTCTCGAGCGTATGATTTTGTTGTGCACGCTTGAGGGGTGGTTTGTTATGTCGTTGTGTCGTTTTTGTACGGTAACAACAGATAGAGCGGGTCAAAAGTGCACCGTGCTAATGATAGCAACTAAATTCAAATACAAAATTTGCTGAATTGGAAAATTTAAGAGTTCGAAATGCAAGGGATTATAATTCAAATAAAAATATACAGGTTAAGCCTGAAATCTTTCTTTCTTTCTTTCTTTCTTCCTTTCTTTTCTTTTTCAGCCCTCATTCGCCCATTGTCGGAAAAAGGCCTCCCCATATCTCTTCTAGACGTCTCTATCCTGCGTTCTGTTTCTCCAATTTAACCCTGCCGTTTTCTTTATGTCATCGGCCCATCGAAGCTGTGGTCTTTCTCTCGAACGCTTTGCTGTCCATGGCTTGCAGGTCTGGATTTTTTTGTTCTAGCGTTTGTCGCTTTGCCTAATCGTGTGTTCACAGAATCTCCATTTAAGTGAGGCAAAATGCTCTATGGCATCTTTGACTTGAGTTCTCTGACGCACCCATTCGTTTCTTTGTCGATCGCTCAGCTTTATATTCAGCATTTGACGTTCCATGCTTCTCTGCGTCTTAGCAATTTTGTCCATATTTGCCTTAGTAAGCGTCCATGTCTGGGAGCCATAAGTGAGGACAGGGAGTACGCATTGGTCAAATACTCTTTTCCGTAAGTTGAGTGGTATTTTCTGGTTTTTCAAGATCGTTGAAGTTCTTCCAAAAGCTGCCCATTCTAGACGTGTTCTTCTACATATCTCCGCTGTTTGGTTTTCTTTATTGATTAATAATTTTTGCCCCAGTTATATACAGTTTGTCCCATAAAGTTCCCTACAAATGGGAAACTTTTTTATTATTGGTTTCTCAGAAAATTTTATTCTTTATAAAATGCTCTGCATGGCTTCAGAACCTAAAATCAAAAACCAAATGATCGAAATATTGCGTAGTATACAGGGGAGGGTCAAAAACATAAATTCCTCTTAAGAGTAAAGTACCCTTATTTTTAAAAATACAAAGAAGTTTTATAAGAATTAATTGTTTAGAATGAAAAGTTATGCTTAGATTCAAAAGCATGGCCTTCTATTCGAAAAATTAATATTTTTTAAATTTTTTTGAATATTGCCTCTCTTTATTTAAGAACAGTACAACTGTGCTAATGTTTCTTTAAATTAAGTCCTATACAGTCACTTTTCAGGAATATTTAAAGTATTAAAACAAATTGGAAGAATATACAATAATTTTTATTTTTTTATTCAATCGTTAGCTGCATGCCTGTAGAGTAGCTATTTAGCACATTAATTTTTTTTGTAAAAATGGTTTTCTTGCATTAAAATGAATCAGGTAATAATCATTTGCAAACGCTTAAACCCTTACGTAATTCAAAACGCTTTAGATTTTCCTTCAAATTATTTATTGAATGCTGGCACATAACAAAATATGAAAAAAACTACTATAGCCATGGGAAACAAATTTGTAAGACAACAAACGAATGTCAGATTGAGTTGTCTTCGTTGAAGTAAGCGTCTAAAACGTTATAATGCCTGTAAAGCTAACTCTGCAAGATAAAATAGAATTAACATTAATTGTCGATGAAAATTACGAAACATATACGGAAGCCGCAGTTATTTTTAATAATAGACACCCAGAAAAAACGTACACTTTACTACAATTCGGGATGTACTAAGTAAATTCAAAACCACAGGATGTGTTACCAATCAGTTCAAGACACCTCATGAACCGTCAGTCACCACAGAGGATACAGTTAACAATGTGATACTGTCTGCTGTTGAAAATCCCAAGGATTCTTTACGAAAAAGGTCGGATATATTGCCCAATAACATAAGTAAGAATACAATTGTTAGAATTCTTAAATCAAATCGATTCCGGCCTTATAAACCAAAAATTATTCACACCTTAAACCAGGCAGATTTTGATCAAAGGTTTGAATTTTGTGGATGGTTTCAAGGAGAGCTTGAAGATAATTCGCTTTTTGCGAGAAAAATTCTGTTTACCGATGAAGCGACATTTACATCGAATGGAGTAGTTAGCTCTCAAAACTGCCGGTGGTGGAGTGATACTAATCCCAACTTTACGATCCAATCTCGTGACCAGTATTCCTTCAAAACAAATGTCTGGTGGTAGATGTATAAGAACAGAATATTAGGACCATTTTTCTTTAGACAAACCATGAACTCTGAAAGGTATTTGGATTTCTTACAACACCAAATTTTTGAATTTCTACATGAACGAACCATCGTCGAAAGGTCCGAAATGTGGTATCAACATGATGGAGCACCGTGTCATAGTACAAGAAATGTACGAGATACCTACATAATATTTTTAACGGGAGAGTTATAGGACGGTATTTGAAAATTCTTGGCCAGCGAGATCTCCGGATCTTACTCCATTGGATTTCTTTCTGTGGGGCTACTTAAAACAAAAGGTATATCAAAAAAGACCATTTCAGGATATTGACCATTTAGAAAGAGTGATCACAGAAGCAGTCCATTCAATTACCTCTAGTCAAATAAAAAATGTGTTAAAAATTTTTTCAAAAAGAACTTTAGTTTGCATGGAGAGATTGGGAGGATATATTGGAGCAGCTGTTCAATAAGCTATTATCTTATGTTATCAGTTAATTTCTAGTGTGTTAAAAGTGTTTTTAAATATTTCAATAACAAATTGTGTGTTATTTTAGTTTTATTTCATAGTGTAATATGAAAATATGTTTATTTATATCCTGTTGTAACGTTTACTTTTACATCCTTCAAAACATCTAGTTGTTGTTACATAGTTTGAAAGATTATCTGAAGCGTTATATAGTAGTTTTTTTCATATTTTGTTATGTGCCAGCATTCAATAAATAATTTGAAGAAAAATCTGAAGCGTTTGAATTACGTAAGGGTTTAAACGTTTGCAAATGATTATTACCTGATTCATTTTAATGCCAGAAACCATTTTTACAAAACAAATTAATGTGATAAATAGCTACTCTACAGGCATGCAGCTAACGATTGAATAAAAAAATAAAAATTATTGTATATTCTTCCAATTCGTTTTAATACTTTAAATATTCCTGAAAAGTGACTGTATAGGACTTAATTTAAAGAAACATTAGCACAGTTGTACTGTTCTTAAATAAAGAGAGGCAATATTCAAAAAAATTGAAAAAACATTAATTTTTCGAATAGAAGACCATGCTTTTGAATCTGAGCATAACTTTTCATTCTAAACAATTAATTTTTATAAAACTTCTTTGTATTTTTAAAAATAAGGGTACTTTACTCTTAAGAGGAATTTATGTTTTTGACCCTCCCCTGTATACTACGCAATATTTCGGTCATTTGGTTTTTGATTTTAGGTTTTGAAGCCATGCAGAACATTTTATAAAAAATAAAATTTTCTGAGAAACCAATAATAAAAAAGTTTCCCATTTGTAGGGAACTTTATGGGACACACGTATATATATACAGTGTGGTCCATTAAGTGTGCAACAAATGGGAAATTTTTTTATTAGTTGTACAATCGAAATTTAAATATTGCCAAAAGTTAGTGCATGTTTGATAACCATATCAGATGCCCTTAGAATAGCTTCAAGTCAAACAATATACAGGGCAGGACAAAAAATATGAAATTCGTTCAAGAACAAAGTTACCTTATTTCAAAAAATATAGCAAAATTTTGTTGAGAAAAGTTGTTTAGAATTAAAAGTTATGTTCAAATACAAAGTCATGGCCTCCTATTCGAATTTTGATTCTTTTTGGAAAATTTTGTATTACCCCCGTATGATACATATTTTTATTATTTGATTTTATATGTATTTAAAGTAGCCACAACCACATCCCTTTTAAATAACTTTTAGCAACTTGAAGCGTATTTGTAAAATTTACTTGGATTTATATTTTTTTAGGTAAGCGTCCACTTCATGTTTGTTGCAACGATATTTAACAGAACTTGTAGAATTTTCGCAAATATTCTTTTTAACAAGGCAAATGCTTTACTAATAATAATTTACATATGAAAAACTCCTAATAAAATCAGAATAATAAAAATATGTACCATATGGGGATAATACAAAATTTTACAAAAAAGAATCAAAATTCGAATAGAAGGCCGTGACTTTGTATTTGAGCATAACTTTTGATTCTAAACAACTTTTCTCAATAAAATTTTGCTATATTTTTTGAAATAAGGTAACTTTATTCTTGAACGAATTACATATTTTTTGTCCTGCCCTGTATATTGTTTGACTTGAAGCCATTCTAAGGGCATATGATATGGTTATCGAACATGCACTAACTTTTAGCGGTATTTAAATTTCGGTTTTACAACTAATAAAAAAATATCCCATTTGTTGCACACTTAATGGACCACACTGTATATATATATATATATATATATTCGTTGACCCTTTCTAAGTTCTTATTCCCTACTGAAATTATGTCCGTTTCTACATATTGGTCATAATCTTTGTCTTCGATGTATTCACGATGAGACCTATTTTTTCTGATTCGATTGTGAGATCGTTGTACATTTCTGTTACGTCTTCTAAGTTATTCGAAATTAGGACGATGTCGTCTGCGAATCGTAGGTAGTTAAGCTTTTCTCCATTTATTGCAATACCCTTTTGTTCCCAATTTGTTTTCTTGAATACACCCTCCAAAGCTCTTATAAAGAGTTTCGGACTTATAGTAGAACCCTGCCTTACTCCTCGTTTTATAAGAAATGGTTTCCTTTCTATGTGCAGTTCTATTGTAGCAGCGGCTTTATCGTATATATTGTGTAGGAGTTGTATGTACCTGGAATCGATTCGACAGTTTTGTAGACCCCTTCCAATCGCCCAGTGTTCTATGGAGTCGAATGCTTTTTGGTAATCTATAAAAACGAGATATAGCGGCAAGTTATATTCATTACTTTTTTTTATGAGGGTCCTTTTTGTAAAAACGTGGTCGCTTGTAGAAAATCTCTTTCTAAATCCTGCCTGCTCAATGGGTTGATAGTATTCCAACTTTTTTAAAATTTTAGCGGTAATGATCTCCGTTAGTAGTTGAGATAGGAGTGTTGTCGGTCTGTAGTTTTCAAGTAGCTTTCTATCTCCCTTTCAAAATAGCAGAATTATTTTGCAACATTCCAGTCCTTTGGTATTTTTGTCTGGTTCAAACGTTTGTTAAAAAGCAATTCAGGTGCCCGTATAAGGAAGAAGAAAGTGAAGATAAGATAGGGCCATATGGTCTGGTGTAAGAAACGTTAGAGGCCACCTGATGCTAAACTTTTTAGACCAAAATAACCTTTTCGCTATGAACACTTTCTTTAAAAAACGTCCAAATAGGAAATGCACTTAGATCTCCCCAAATGGACTGTATAAAAATGAGATCGACTACAGTACTCAATAGATTCCATACACACTAAACCTTTATCCATTTAGACGCCGTATACTTGCAATGTGGCTTTAATTAGTCATTTGCAAATTTTGTTATCAATTATTATAAACTTTTATGGAAGCCATTTTGTTATATCACTTGTCAATAATTTCTGATGAAGCCATCTAAAGTGGCGAAACGTAAAATATTTTATCAACCTTCACATGTATGACGCTTGGACCTTAAGGGACAATCAGATTTTTATACCTACTACAATAAACTTTTTGGCTATCTATCTCCACAACCTTATTATTTCATCGAAGCAGCCAAATTTTCATTCACCTATTATATAACTTATGTACACTTACACTACGAGTGCATTTCCATGCAGGTGAAATAGCGTGTTTTAGGGGTCCAGTTTTCCAGTGTTATTATTAGTTATTATAGTGTAGTTTAACGAAAAATACACACGATCTCGTACGTACAAAGTTTTGCAGAAGTGCTGTAACAAGAACTTAACCGGTAAGTTTACAGATAACCTCACATTATTCGAACTCGAAACCACATATTCTGGTTTAGTTTATGTCTACATATGCTGTTTTGTCATTTACTTAGTTATCAGAAAATACATATTCCGGGAAATTGCAAACAACTATATGTCAACTTATACTCTCTTGCTATTTCATAAAATGAATAAAAGGAAATGCGATAAGGTATAAGTTCCGTATTTATTTATTTTCTAGTAGAAATAGTTTTAGAATCAATAGCAAAGCAAGCTGTAGTCAATAAATCGACCTAATTCTTTTGATTACCAGCTAAAATAATTAAATGTTGTTCTATAATCTCTAGCAAAATAGTTTTTTTATGTTCCTGTAAAATGATCATTTTTGACTTATACCCTTTTGCCTTTTTACCACAGAAATGTAAATGGGACTGTTCCAACATATAAAATTTCAGCGTAATTTGATTTACAAGCGACCAACAATTAATAAATCCACCTCAGGCAATCAAAAACAATAAAACTTGACGAATCAAGTTGTTTTATTTACGTCGTGGGTGACGCCAACTCCCTTCTGTTTTGGTTGCTGGCCAAATTTTTCTCCCAATTCTGCACAATTTCCTTCTGAAACGTTCCCTACCGATAATGTTTATCTCTGGACCACGAACGATGGCTGCCCCAGCTGCTCCATGT
>OW679201.1:48758603-49008295 GCA_940337035.1 Agriotes lineatus | reverse complement strand
CGATGGGCTGACAGGTCAGGGACCCTTTGTAATCGACGTCACAGTCACGCACTAATATATGAAGCCACCTTATGCAATACCCAAAATGTGTAATCAGTTTAACACTGGCTTGTAGATTAGACCACATACATTAGTTTTAAACAAAATAACCTGTTTTACTCTTGGGCTGTGAGTAAAACCGTTATTGCTTGCTGTGATGGCATGGGTTGTTCAACGGCACCCAGTAAGTTCACTGCTGATGTCGACTGCACTTTACGGTTGTTATAGCTGCTTTAGTCTGGAAATGATCTGGGTTTCCGTGATGCTTTACGCAAGGCTGTATTGTATGCTCAAAGCTCTAATATTGACCCCCAGAAGACAGAAGTTGGCAAACACTCGCTGAGACCACTTCGTTGCGAATGTCCGCTCACACACTAAAATAGCCACAAACTCTGGCGTTTTTCCGAACTGCTGGTTCGAATTGCACAAGCTGACGCAGAAATTCAGTTTAACGCGGCTTGTAAATACCTAATGCATTTTTAACGTAATTGCTACAATATAAAAAGACGGTTCAGCTCTACGCTAGTGGGTTGAAACTTGAGTATGTCTGGTAAACGAATCAGGTCCGTTAGAGTGCGACTAGCAAAAACATTGCTCGCTAATGGGCGCACATCCGCACATACATTTGAACAGTGAAGAACAACAAAGTTTTGTTTTCAGAGGAGTTTTGCCTAATTTATTGTTAACGCGAAGAAAAGTGATTGATTTTTTAATTTCGTCAAAGAAACGCGAAATCATAATCGTAATATCCTCTATGTATAACAGAACCACTTGTGAAAATAATGTCAGTAAGAAACCAGATATAATTTTTATTACAATAATACAAAATGCCCATATCCTTTTTCAACTGGTTCATAGTACATGATAAAAGGTACATAGAATAAATCGTTGGCCGTTCGCCTTGTTACAAACCTCTTAAACTTAGCGGTATAACATCTTACTTTATTGTATGGACACGTTTTCATCACGAATGTAACAAACATAAGAACAAAAAAGAATATTATTTCTCGCATCTATATGCGAGGGATTGTTCGTGCCGCATATGATAAGAACACTACTGCAGTTTTAGAATCGACAACACTTGAAAAAAGTGTTAGTAAGAGATGGCATATATTCCCCACGAGGAAAGCAAGAAAACGAAAACTATTTTGTGGAAGAAATACGTTTAGCACGGGGAGCTAGGGGTTGCAGGTTTAGTTTGAGCATAAAAATCCAATTTCGTTGGAAGATATATGCCTTTGTCCTTCGGAGTGTTGCTTTCTTAGAGCTGGAAGGTTAGCTTCGATCTCTTCATCATAAGATTTGAATTTTGAGGGCCCTAGTGTGCAAGTGGAGAACATTCCGCCAAATAATCCGTAAGGTTGAGATGCTGGAAGTAGACAGTTAGCGTTTGTTCGAAGCAGCTTTTGTTTATTTTGGTGCTGCCAGGGAACGAAATTGTTATCGTTAGAGGTTTGTACCATATGTTATTCTCTATAGATCTTGTTAGCTGCAACTTTCTATGTTTTGAAATTGGCAAAGTTGGGGTAAGAGGTTTTTGTTTACGAAATTGCAGTTAAACATTGTTTTTCGCTAGTGTTCTTTGGATTACCCTTTAAATTACCGTGGAAACTTGTATGATAACCATGGTCGTAGAGAACTTTTTCCAACAAATTCGACATCAGGGATCCTTGAGACTGTTTTTTGGAGCAAATTAGTACTGGAGCTTCTTTTGCAGCAACTTTAGCCAAACGATGGTGGTGGTGACGTAGTGCAGGTTTTTTCGGCTGTGATTAATCTAGTACACGATGTATTTAATTCATTTATGTTCTATAGTAGTAGCAATATAGAGATTGCCCATTTTATCGGGGAACGATATGATATTGACAGATAACTTTTAATTTCACAAATTAGTTGAAAAATGGGTTGTTTCACTCAGCATGCATATACCTTGTCCAAAAACAAACAAAAAACAAAATTGTGAACATGTGAATATGTGAAAATCAAGAGCGTGTTAAGTGTGTTGTCTAACTAATTGTTTCACGAAAAAAATAAGCAGACTATTTACTGTAATTGAATTTTATCTTCATCAGTGTTGTTATAGACTTTTAACCAAATTAATTTTAGTATCGTTAAGAGCTTCACTGCCGCACTCAGTGCGGTAATAAATAGATAATGAATAAATAGGTAATGAATATTACCGCACCTTTTTTGTATAAAGAAATACATTAAACTAGAATTTATTGATGAAGATAAAATATTCAACAATACACGTTTGCTTATGGCACTTAACGAGACTCGTTCGATTGCCGCAAAACTCGGCTCACCGCCTCGTTTTTGGCAATCAAGCTCGTGTCGTTAAGATGCTCATAATCAAACTTGTATAGTTAATATCTATAACCGCAGCACTATTATTGTATCTGTCTTTGGAAGTTAAGTTCAGCCGCGGCCTAAAAACTAGTCCGGTCCCTTCATTCTAGTTGTATAAATCCAAATTTACAGTCGTGGCTAAACAAATCGGATACTTTTTACTTCCTTTTACAAGATAGGAAGTATTGGATTCACCCCAAAAATTGGAAATTGAGTTTTCACCAGATCTTTACGTTTTAGAGTCCCCTGAACCCAAAAAACATATTTTTGTTCACTGGTCTGTCTGTGTGGCTGGCTGTCTGTGAACTGAATATCTCGAAAACGAAAAGAGGTATGGCGTTGAAACTTCATATATAAGTTAACAAGCCTTCGTCTATGCTCAGCGGTAGGGTTACTGCAATGGCGTCGGTTTCGGAAGAGGAGGGTGGGCGTTACCCTCAGCTAGACACTGGATTTGATTGGAACAAAGTTTATTATATTTACACTAACTAACATACAAATAAGCTTAGAACTAGGTAACATATATGTACAGAAAAAGAAAAGAAAATGGCGGATTGGCATCCGCGATTGGAAGCGGGTGTGGTCCTTCGGAGGCGGGGCCGGCGGCTTCCTCCTGCGGTTGCAGCGGCGGCGGTGGCGACTGGCGACGGGGCGGCGAGCTGAGAGCAGCGGCGGCGGCAACGTCGGCGGCAGTGCTGATCTCCTTTGGCGGAGGCGGCAGCTGGCGGCTTCCTTCGGCGGTTGCAGCGGCGGCGGTGGCGACTGGCGACGGGGCGGCGGGCTGTGAGCAGCGGCGGTGGCAACGTCGGCGGCAGTGCTGATCTCCTTTGGCGGAGGCGGCGGCTGGCGGCTTCCTTCTGCGGTTGCAACGGCGGCGGTGGCGACTGGCGACGGGGCGGCGGGCTGTGAGCAGCGGCGGCGGCAACGTCGGCGGCAGTGCGGATCTCCTGGGCGGAGGCGGCGGCTGGCGGCTTCCTTCTGCGGTTGCAGCGGCGGCGGTGGCGACTGGCGACGGGGCGGCGGGCTTTGAGCAGCGGCGGCGGCAACGTCGGCGGCAGTGCGGATCTCCGGGGCGGAGGCGGCGGCTGGCGAAAGTGGCTTTCCAAAGACGGCAGGCAGCAGAGTCCAATGCGTAGGATTGGCTCTAAGTCCACGAGGGTGATAGGCTCTGGAGAGGCTGGAGCTGCTAGCTGGTCCTGGAAGCTGAAGGGGCTCGAACTCCAAGTCCCACGAAGACGGCAGACAGCAGAGTCCAATGAAGTGGATCGGCTCTAAGTCCACGAAGATGCGGCAGACAGCTAAGTCCAGTAGATGAAACGGCTGGTGGTCCTGGAGCTGAAGTGGCTGCTGGTGGTCCTGGAAGCTGAAGTGGCTGCTGGTGGTCCTGGAAGCTGAAGTGGTGGCTGGTGGACTCTCCTTGGCTGAGTCGGCGATGGAAGGCTGAATGGTTCCTGGTAGCGAAAGTGGCTCGAACTCCAAGTCCCACGAAGGCGGCAGACAGCTAAGTCCAGTGAAACGGCTGTTGGTCCTGGAGCTGAAGTGGCTGCTGGTAGTCCTGGAAGCTGAAGTGGCTGCTGGTAGTCCTGGAAGCTGAAGTGGCGGCTGGTGGACTCTCCTTGGCTGAGTGTTGATGCTGGTCCGACTCTCCTGGCTGAGTGATTTCTTACTGCCAGCGTCTGACTATTTAAAGGAGCCAGTCCTTTGTCCAACGCGATCTCGACGCTCATTGGTCGAAGTAGAAGGGATGTTTTGCCCGATTTCGATATATTTTGGAATTATAGCATTTAATTGAGCGGCGTGATCAATTATCGACTTGGTTTGCGTCGCAATCAATAGTTGATGAAATGCCGATTCTAACGACACCCAATTTGCTATGTTTTGAGTAAAAATTAGCTCAACTTGGAATTTTTAATGCAATGTTCCGCGTAAAGCTTAATTAAGTATTATTCTTATGGCGTGTGTTAAAAAGTTTATTATGCTTTGATCGGTTGCGCGCTATTTTTATAAGATTTTTGAGACCAATTTCGCTTTTCTGGGACACTTCCTTCCGTTAATTAAAATTTAATTTGTAATCTGCATTTTTGCCCGCTGTACTCGGTCGTGGCCCCTGATTTCTTCGTTACAATATGCCTTTCCTCGGGCCGCTGAACTCTCGGCCGCTCTCCCGGGCGCGTGTTTGGCTGCCTGATGGAAAAATTGCTTTTTCTCCACCTGTATATGTGCTAGCGCTCTGTGGTTTGTTTTAATAGGTAGCGGTTAATTTTTCCTATCTTCTGGTATCCTTTATGTGTGATTAAAACAGAGCGCACTCTGTTTTAAGGGCGTTTTAGTGAAAAATTCTTAATTTAATCTGCAAACATTCGTGAGGCGTATTTCGCTGGCTGTCACCTTTCTTGGCCGGCCGGCTCCAATAAAGTTTATGGTTGCAATCTTGCTGCACTTTAGAAATTCGTTGTAAGGACACTTATTTTTATGATTTTAGGGTTTTGAAAGATACTTCTGCGTAGGATCGCGGCGGTTTGTTAAACAGATGTAATATTCTTTGTTCTTCGGGCGCCTTTCGGGCGGCGTACGTTTCCTTTGTTTTTATTCGATCTGTTTAACGGTTCATATCAAAGTTTTGTGTACTATGTGGATGAGACAGCAAGCTTTTGAAGAAAATCGCATAACCGGAAGTAACTGTTTCAGTTTTTATCGATTTTTTCAGAAACGGCTTTAACGATTTTTTTCAAACTTTACATTTTTATTACATTTTTAATGTGTAGTGATTTTCCAGTTGAATACCTCTAAAATGGGTTTCTTTTGTTTTCTTTCTATTTTTTGTATTAACTCCTATTTTAAGTAGAACACCGGTATATTATTACATTTCTGAATTCAGCTTAAAATTCTAGATAAAATTTGCCTCTTGATCTAATGCTCCATTTTGTAGAATTTGCAAATTTTGAAAATTTTTTACAAATGCTGAAAAATTAAAAAATTAAATTTTTGCCTAATTATATGATCACAGTAAAAGGAAGTGTGAGTGTATCACACCAGATTTTTTTGACCTAATTCTCAAAATGCGTCAACATGAGCAATTCTTCTTGCTTTATTCGTATTTCCAATATGTGTCGGCATTTATCAGAATTGAATAATGACTTTTGATGACATTTATTAATTAGAATTGTCAGTGTCTGCATTTTAAAAATTAGGTCAAGAAAAGTGTCCCGGTTGTTTGGCCGCTACTGTAGTATATTCGTAAAATTCCGACTTCGCCGTTTTAAATTGTATAAATCCAAGCTTCACCCTTTTTTAGTTTAATTACTTAACTAAGTTGTTTAATGTATTTAATACGTTGATAGCCAAGAGTAATTCCTATGATGTAAAATTATTTTATATTGCTTTGAAGCTGGCTTATGTTTGAACTCAATTAGTTCGCTGATTATCTAACCGAATTTTTACATTTGTACCCAAACCGTTTTGAACTTAATAATTTCATACTTCATTGGTGCCACTGAGTTGGTATAGTTTTTAATTTACTCTGGGGAAGTACATTAAGGCGGCTGGATAAGATATATCCATATAAAAACATATTTAATTTGGGAAAAGTGTAAATTATATTCAGTCAATGATAACACTTATTATAATTTGCTAGCTTAAGTAAACTATGCTGTAGCCCTACAGTTTCCTATCCATCATCAGCAAATACTCCCCGTGCAATTTAGTAACTGCCGTATTACAATTGAAGCTCCTAATAAGCTATGTAGATATGAATATTTGCTAGTGAGACATAGTTCTGTAATATGTGTGTATTTGTACACCTAAACTTTTATAGTTGTTTGTTAATACTAGTAATCACACTTATACTACACTTGTTATTATGATATTCGTTAGTCTTTGAATTTTATTTGATTTTGGCTTCGTTTGAATCGCTTAGTAATTAGCCTTCTCAAGAAGCCAGCGAATAACATGTCAGATAATAAAACTGGGCCCCTCTATAACTTATTTCATCCCCTATTAAAGTAAGTCAAAGCGGACCCATTCTCCTGTCGTTAATATTGTACCAATGGACACTACATCGAATACTGTATGAAATAATTAGGTATTATAGCTATATAAATAAAAAGTAAACAGAAAATAGAGTGGATCAATGAAAGATCTATATTACTCGGTTGCGTTTCTAAAGCCAGTTGCCTGGATAAGATTTAAAATAATCCTGATCAATGATGGTTTTGACTTATTTACTTTATACAACGGTTTCGAGTTACGACTAAAACCGATATCTTTCACAAGTGACTAACTCGAATCCATGCAATGGTGATACAATATTTATTTTTGCTTTGTCTTATTTACTAATGGGTTTATTCAATGTGGCGAACAAGAACAAAACAAAGGAAGAAGGCAGACCCAGAAAAACATGGGACGAGGCAATTTCAAAGAACGAAGACTGACTGAACCAATAGAAAAAATGGCATATTAGCACCTAAGGCGCTACCACAGATACCGCATTTTATAAATAAGCTTCACGACATTGAATACATCCTCTAATACAATGACGCCTATCTTTTTTGAAAAAAATATTATAGAGAATCTGATAATGTAAGGTCACTAGATTAATGCACCAACTGCGTTGATCTAGTGATCTTATGATAATATCGCATAAAGCGCCACCTCTTAGACCATGATAGCAAAGAGATCGGCAGATATTGAGTTTCATACAGACAATGCAGGTGCATCAACATCCGACACAGTAGAAATGGCAAGTTAGTGTACGGCGTAGCAGTTGTTGACATTATTGGGCTCTAATATAAACTTTTTTAAGTTCCTTTTATCCCTCGTGCAATTCTTGAACGCACACTGCTGATTTTCGATTGTTGGAGGGGGGATTTTGAAGTCAGAAGAGACTAATCGATGGAGGAAAAATTTACGATTTTCGTGACATATCGGTTGATACCGGATTAATGACAACTCTTCACAGTACTTTAAACGTTTGAAATACGTTCTAACTTCCAAAATACCATCGGACTCTAAGAATCAACCTAGTTCGGATCAAATCACGTATCGCCTTAAATTATTCTGACGGCCTCGGTATCTCCTCGACAGTAGTTGAATTTCACCACTTGGTCAAACATTTCGAGCCCGGAGTAGTAGACCAGATTTTCTGTCAAATCTCATAGGCCATTACCCGTCAAATTTCCAGGCTTTTCCCAGAGCCAGGGCCCCCAACATCGTCTTCCAGCGAGGTTACTGTTTCGAGTTGAGGGACCTATCCATACCTTCAGTATTTGGTATCGTTAAACCTACTGTATTACGTTAGAATTGCCCTGTTACTATGCGTATGTGCAATTTATGCATGCACATTAATTACTATATTTCTTTGTATTTCTGTGTATCGATTCTAGCGCATCAAGTGTTTACTCTCATTGTGAAGGGAGAATGTAGTAACGTTTTCTAGGTCTAAGAAGGGCCCAAGTATATGAAGGCAAGGTAAGGTCATACAGCCAACAGATATCCATATTTTTATAACGCCTCGTGGGACAGCTTATTTTGAATTGGCAGCATTTACAAATCACACTAGGATAGAACAATTAATTCAGTGGCGCCTAACAATCAATAATAAACCCTTACGTTTCTACCAATTTGACTTTAAGTCAACACCTGCAGGTTGAGTGTAAAACCTCGCCCACATCCCACTGTAGTTATCCGAGTGAACCTTTTTATGTTACATGTCGTAGATGGGTTTTCATTTCTAACAATTCTAAAAGTGTCCGTCAAAGTTCAGCAACTTCGCCAAGCCGGCGCCGGCGCCGTTCCCAAGTTCCTGGTAAGAGCTCTGAAATTTGAAACCTTTGTTTTTTTTTTAATTATTAAGAACAAACCTACTTGATTTTTAGTATACGGTGCACAACTAATCAATCTGTCTTAAACCCTCATGCTATTTTGCTCTTATCGATGAAGTAGCAGTTAAAAATAATAAACAAGGTAATGGACTCTAAAGCTCTATAAAAGTTATATTCGTGTCCAAATTAAACGAAGAAGGAAAAGCATCATAAACGCTAGCAACCATTATAATCCATAAAAGGCACTTAGTACTAGAATGGTGCAGTAAATGCCGCTTTATTAAATGGAGGCATTATTTTATATGAGATGAGCACGGGAGTCGGAGTTTCAGCAACGAGAACTCGTTGCCTGAAAAGTCAGAATATGCGCTAATAATTATTACTTAAAATCTTCTCTAACGAAGCCTCAAAGAACACTCTCAGCAAGCGAATTCCCAATTTGCAATTATAGAGCGATGCATCCCTTGTTATACCTGGCCAGGTACAAAGTTGCCGTCAGACGGATACAACAGCAAGTAGTTCAGATGTCTTCGTTAAGCGCACCCATCAATTTGATTACATCATTATCACGTCCTTGCGTTTCCCTTTACAAAGGAAGTATGGAAGATAAATATCTCAGCCTGGTGAACGGGCCCCAGCCGGCGCGTTTTATCTTCGTCTGGCTTTTACAAATGGGTCGCGACTCGCGCCGCGCAGCGCAGTTTTCCGGGGAAACTCGCAACTTCAAAGACGGCGCAATTATATCTGGGCGCATTCCTCCTCAAAATACTCGCGAGGCGCCGTAAACGCCCCGGATTCGTTTACTTCATAAATTTGGCTTTATGGCTGACGAAAGGGTTGCAAAGTTGCGGAATGCGCATACTTTTCTTCGTAAAGACAACGGTTTCCCTTCGTAATTATTATTTGAAGTTACCTATTCTGGTTTTGAGTTTAGGACATACACTTAATCACCGATAGCTCAAAAGATGAGAAGGTGCAAGCCTGTTATCGAGGCGACACAGAATTATTATATCGCATATTTCGTTAAATGCATCTCATTTGGAAAGTCTCATTATAAAAAAGGGATAGTGATTGGGTTGGAAAAAAGTTTTCATGAAAACCAACGTGCCATATTTTAAATACAATGTGCGATTGCTAATTCTATGACAACATACCTATGGTAAAACCCCTTAAACTAATATTTCCAACTTTAAAAAAAGCGCTCGCATCTTTAATTTTGCAAAAACCACATTTCAAGAACTTAATCCCATATTTATCCCACGATCGCAAAGCCGAATCTCTCGTTAATTCTTTAGCCGTAATTAATTAGAAGACGAGCTCTCGAAAATTTTACATAAATAATCTGCACTTCAAAAGCGGCATCTTTTTCTCTAATCTAATTAGGAGTAAGCCCCCAATACACACTTGATTAAATCGCAGGGATGATCCGCTGCATCTCCGAATTTCATGCACTGATTAAATTTGCTAATAAAACTTTGCAGAACTGGAGCTGTTGGTGCATGCCGTGCTCCATATCGAATATGAAATATAATCAAGTCCCGTTCGCGCTTCGTTAATCCGATTTTGCCACGAGGAGCCCGATTTAGCAAGAAACGCGGATGAACATCAGTGGAACTTGTTTTTAATTGTGACCAACAGCTGTTGTTTTTCCAGATGGTGCTTGCAAACTACAGAAAACCTAATTGGGAAAGTGTGGACTGAGTTAAGCTACGGAGTGTATCAAAAAGAGTAACTAAAAGTGTTTTTTGTATGCTTACTTAAGAGTACGATTAACAACAATTTTCCAATCTTCAGTTTTGCGGAAAGAATATGTTAGCTAATTTAATTCATTGGCCATTCTTCCAGAAAATTTATTTTGTACACTCAGGTGTAATTGGCGGCCGCAAGCTCAGTCGAAGGAGTCGTAAAGGTTTTTAACAGAATCTTCGGTAGGACGAAGTAAGAGATATAATTGCCCAGTGCGCCAACGATGTTTTTTTGTATTACATACGGCGAGTGCACCCACGAGAATTCGTAAATTCACAATGCTTATGCACAAACACCATTCCTGAAAGAAGAGCTTCAATTACGATAGGCAGCCGTAACTAAATTAAACCCCCATAGTTGACATAATCACAGCATAGTTTCCAAAAATGTAGGGTCGCAGTACATATAAATATCACAAATTATAGATCCACTATCAGAATCGTAGGTGGCCACAATATTACTTGCTACAACTAATTATACTCGGAAAATTTGGCAGTAGTAATATGAGGTACCTCAGACAACAATTACAACTAATATTTACAGTTTGTAATACATCAATAAAGCAATAGCCTTATTGCACACATTAAAAATATATTTATGGGCAGGCAAAGATTACAGCGGTGAATCCGGTGAGTGCTTAGTTTCGGAAGACACGCAAACGCGATTCCAGGTGCGAACTCACGGCCGAATGACGTCACAATTTTCAAAATCGTTTTGCCCCAAATTCGGGCGGCCAGACGCTGGTGGCTCAAAGAGGACTTCACCGTGCAGTACTGGAACAAATCAGACCTGAACGTTAGCCTCCTGTCGGAACCTTTCCAGGGCATGAAACGGCCGCACGTGCAAGTAAATCCAGCTGTAGCCAAAACTTCAAATCGGCCCTCCGGCACGAGATGCTCGGACAAAATTCCAGGCAATTCGCAAAACACGTGGCAGCATGAAAATTCCGCAAACGGCATGGGAGTCAAGCTTTCCTTATATCGAAATTCGGGAACTAGGTAAATTCACTTCAAAAGTAACATAAACACCATCGAAACTAACGGCAGCCCAAAATTAATCCTCCGAAATTCTAACTGCTACCACGCACCTTGTTGCCTCGCTAGCGAGGTTGGAAATAAACGCGTCTCGAAACAGGTGCCAGTTCTTAAAACTTATATACGCGAGGCCAATAAAGGAGGCGTGGCGCAGCGCGGGAAATACAAACGGCGTGCTCACAGACATTCGCACAAGGAGATGCATAACAATGTATAATGAAATTGGAAGGCGGCGCAAATGAATCGTAATAAATATTGCAAGCACATCTGTATTTTCATCATTATCGTTTGCGCGTGCAAAGTATATATTTGAACATAAACCAGCTGTCATGTTGCCACAATAAACGTTTGGCCTCAGTCGTGCATGCACTAAGTGACTTACAGTGAAGCACAGCGATGTGCATATTCGCTAGCATGTATCCCCAGCTCAACCACACTCGCAAAACCTGTACCCCATACATGAGCCGATTCTCGGTGGCAACAACAAATTAGACATTTTATAATTTGAGTCATACAAATATTGCCGTAGAATGGGCGGGTCAAACTTCTGCCTCAAAGGCATCGAATAAACCACTTGAATTTATATATTTAGTTGCAAATAACAGCAACCGTATCAGGCATTTTTGCCGTACCAACCATCCTGCCAACTGAAGTCACGCCTGCAGCGCAACCGAGCTTCGTGGGTTGCGTACTATATTCAATCCAAGCACTGCGCCGCAGCGTCCAGATGGTGGCCCGGCGAGAATTATACGACTCCAATCTTTATTTTGCACACCTTTGTTTGTGCGAACTTTGCTTGTGAATTTAATTAAGTTTTGTGGTAGGTCTTTCTTATAGACTTTAGCCTGTTTCTTTAGCTTATCGCTCTAGCAAATGCAAGAACGCTCAGTGCTTTGCTCTTCTCTTGCGGTACTGGTCCTTGCCAGTTTCGCATGTCTATCATTTCTCATTCTGGATATGTAGTTGTGCCATTCCAGCTTTCTTTTTCTGTGATATGTAATACAGTGTTTTCCGATTGCTTTTCACCATGTATCAATTGTGTTTCACTGTTTATCAAATGTAATTCACTCTCGTCAATATTGACAAGTGTTGACAAGAGGGAAAAGCATTTGAGATAAAGTGAAACACAACTGATACATGGTGAAAAGCAATCGGAAAACACTGTATATGTAGTTAAATCATTTTTTTAAATTATTGTCTATTTAGTCAGATAATATAGTTGCCTTGGCTTCTTAGTTAAACTAATTTTAAACCCCCCATACATTTCATACTATCGCTTGTAGTTTTCAATCCTTTCAATCATATCATCAGTTTCTAATGGCTGATTTGAATGTGAATCGAAGACAATTTCGAAAGCGATCCCAATTAAAATGAAGCGGAGTTTGCCCCAGCTACACCTAAGCTCAGCAAGAATAATTAATACACCTAACTTGTATATTTGTGTTTTGTAATATCTATCTGTAAGTAAATTTAGTTAAGTTTCAAAATACAGTAAGCCTGCATGGGTTTCCGTCACTTCTAAACCACGGGCCTTACTGTTGGCACCAGTTGGCGGAAACAATAATTGGAAAAAGCTCAGAAAGTTGGTGACCTACCCGTTATAAATATGTGCAATTAACAAGTTGCACCACATTGCACCACCACTTACTAATTCCTCATAATTTTTGTATTAATTATTTCCACCACTTGGTTTAGAAATGGCTAATTACTTTAGGTGTAATTCAACTCTGTTGTTTTATTTGTGTGTATTTAAAGCCAATATATTTTTGTCACATTAATTTCCACGGATTGGCTTTTATTTGAGTAGAAGCGTGGAGCATATCTTCAGTATTGTGCGCTAGGGGTAAACTTTCAGAGCTTTGTTGCATTTAGTATTCGTAACCTCGACTGGGAAAAAAGGTAAGAGTTCTCTAATTCTAAACTGGGCTAGTTGGCAACTAATAGTTAAATACGTATAAACATTAAACACAACGACGAGGCTACCAAGCTTACTATTGCAAACGTTCGAATTTTACCTACTAAAATATTCTTTGCGAATAAATGTGATTCACATTACTAAGTAGAAAAGAAAAAAGCCAACACAACCATTGGTCTACTAGGCTCGTAGTTCCACTCGTATTATGTATAAGTGGAAGAGCGAACGCCTGAGCACTATGCTGGATTTTAAGGCAGTCGAACTTCCCAATAACTACACAGTGATTTTAAATATCATAATAACATTGTGGTAGTCGTTAACCTCTAACATAGGAAACTTCTCCTCAATTTCGACAAGCAAGAGTGGCCACCTACTTGTCTTATGAGCAAAAGTAATCGAAACTTTGTGATATTACATATTCGACTGGCGTAATACACATAAGAGAAGGAAAAAGAAACCGTTACCATCTGTTTCGTTTGACAGCTGGTCATTTTAATACGGAAACTGGTCCAAATAATCAGTTAATTTATAAAGATTTGAAGAAATAGAATGGGTAGAAGCCTTAAATTAGTAGTAAAACAAAGACTGAAAGCCTTCCTTGTAGCGGGCTAATCAAGCTAGTGTTAAATAAACACCGAATTATCTATTGTCAGGTAGGCGTTGCTTTTAAGAAACTATATGAGCAAATCCATTGGAACCATTTTCTAAAAGTGCGTCTGCCGAACTTTACATTTTGCATTTTACAGCGCGAGGTTTCAATGTCTGAAGCAGGACGCGAAGGAAAGTACATTAATAAATTCAAACGTTGTAAAATGCTGAACCCGCGCGCGGGAATTGTATAAAATTTTTTGGCCGACACATTTTTAACAGTTTCTATAAATTCGAGATTTTCCTTACAAACATCAAATCCACCGCTACCACCAAGCACGTTATTTTTAGTAAATTTTGTAGTCAGTTCTGCATCAAAACGCTCTGAAACGTGAAAAGTCGTAAGTATTTTTTTATTTCTCCAAAACTCAACTGAACGAGAAATTACTCAAGGTAGAGTTTCTGAGACTACCATAATTATTACAAAATAACTTCTTTTCTTAAGGGTTTCTGAGAGCTAAAGATTTTCTAGTCATTTTTCCGCACCGGGATGCTTAAAAACACTGACTGACTGTAAAATCGTAGTTACGGTGAATGTCAACTGTGTGTAAATATGTTGTTTTCATGTCAGGAGGAAAATAGCTCATTTTTGTAGTTATAAAGTCCTACAATTTATTATGAAAAAACTGTTATTGTTTCCAAGTGGCGGTTTAATATGAATGGAAAACCCCATTGCCTCAATAAAGAATCTACCTCGCTCATTATTTTCGCTTTGAAAAAATAATGAAACTAAACGGACCTTGTCTAAACTGTGTTGCTGTTAAATCAGCATCATTTAAATTTAATCCACTATCGATTTTCGGCATCTTTGACTTTATCTCTCATGGGTACAGTGACGAAGGATAAAAACCCAGCTTACATAATTCTGCAATATTTACTGACTATAAACAGCGTTCGATGTTTCTCAGGATACGACCGTGAAAAATACTGCTGCATGTTAGTTACCTTCGACGGCATTTGAGCGAAGTCTGAAGTGCTTATTGTAATAATTTTTCGATATACAGCAGTTGTGTACTATAATATTAAATTTAAGTAGATGTAACGTTGCGCTAATAAAATAATACACCCAGTAGCGTCAACTCGCGTTTTCTTGTATGTAGGGTTTTTAAAGTGTTGTCGGAAATATAGTTTTTAACTCGAAACCAGATATTAATAGCTTCACTCCGGTTAGAACAACAGGCAGCACTTGTGGTGAAGTAATTTTGGTGAGCGGGTCACCAGAGACCGCAGCAAGGTTTTGCAAGCGTTAAGCACAGTGCATTTAATCCGTGCTCTCAAAGGCGTAACAGATTCAACAGTTTGTGCAGTGCCAACTTTCAGTTCAATTTTTGCGGCTTCTAGTCAATCACCAGTTTGAATAAAAGCTGTAAGCGACGTCAGTAAGGTGTCGCCATGGAAGTGAACGTCACTCATAGCGAAGACCCCTTTACCGACCATAGTTAAAGTGACTAATCCAGGTGGTAATAGCGGATATGCGTCCATAGCCGCAATACAAGTTGGTGGCGTCCTACCATATGAGGATCCAATAACAGCCGGCGTTGACGCCTATTGCGTCATAGCATGGCTCAACACCTAAGGGCTATCTTATGTCGCATTGAAGCAATTGCTTGCCCGAGTGGGTCAGTTTGTGAGGCGGAACATATTACTCATATTACAACTAAAGGCGCCATAATGCAGTTTTCACGCGGGGGTACTTTTATCGTAAAATCTGTGTGTATTAAAAACAGATATTCTGGGGATGCTATAATGTTGTGTAACATATAAATGCATGTAAAAATGGATTTGGGCGTTGATCGATACTTCTAGCTTAAAACCAATGGGAGTACAAATAACCATTCAATTAAGGAGTCAATTTTAATCCCACTATTGTCTTACTTGGTGTATTTGAAAAGCATTGTATTGACACAATTTAAGCCAATGCCATTATAATAACAATTAAAAATAGTTCAAGCATTTTAAATATTACGTTAAAATATTCTATAAGTGTGATAATTTGAATTTGCAATTGTAAAAAACAGCATTAGCTTTGAAACAATTTGATTTTAAACTGTAATAAAAATAGCGTTAGCATTGACTTGAATATAAAAAGAAAATCAAAGCATGCTCTGACTTTATAATAACAATGTAAACAATTGGGGAGTTAGAAGCGAAACTTGCACTTTTTTTTGGCTTCCCACAGAAATCCCAATTAAAAGATAATAAATACCAATTTAATAATTACAAAAAGTGCAAAGGCTTTGCTTTAATTTCTAGTGCTTCCTCAGATGGTAAAAGTCCATCGAGTTAAGCTGGTGTTTTTGATGCCAAGTTGTTCGAGGTCCAGAGCCTCGAAGTTCTCGGTAGAAGATTTTATCGTGCATTGCAGTGGAGCCCTAGCTGTGGGCAAAGGACTTGCGTTTGGCGCTGAGAGCAGGATCAAGCTACAGGTATCGCTTTGGCGTGTTGCAGGCGGCTTGCACGGCCTGCCAACCGAAAATAAAGAGACCCATTCAACTTGCCAGTATAAGCCTAATATCCATCGGGCAGTGAAATATCAAGGTTAGAAAACCATTTTCTTAGAATTGAATTTTCTGTGCCGTCTTTTAGCCACTTCTATCTTTTCGGTAGCATCCCTTGAGTGTTTTGTTTTAAAGTAGCGCTTACTTATTTACGTAATACCTGCTGGACAACGCATCGTTACGTAATAGCAGACGTAATTGTTTTAAAATTAAGCCAACTTTTATTTGTTCTTCTGTACAAAAATCAATTAATAAGTTTACATTAGCCAGTAGGTCATATCAGTACATTTATTTTACATTGAGTGTGAACGAATAGACCTTTATTTGAGTAGAAATTTGAAGTATATGATTACAGTTGTTACGAGCAAAGATTTTGCAACATTCGGGGCGTTTTCACATTGATTTTTCCTTCAACACGAACTGGGATAGAAAGGAGAAAGGTAATTTATTGCAAACTGAGCCAGCTGTCAACAAAAAAAAAGTATTTATCAAAATATAAAAGCGTACGAAACCCAACGGGAAGGCTATAGAAAACTGCCGCGTTACAATACCTCTAAAACCATATACCAAGTCCTTCGATGCCACTTCTATTTTTCTCTGGTTTTTTATCAAAGGGGCATTACATACACTTTTACTTATATCTCAATCTTTCTTTATACCACCATTTTACTGTTATTGCATTGATGGTGTGTTAAGAATCATTGGTCATTCTTCTATAACTGTTTTTTACAGCTAAACAAGTAAAGAAACTTTCGATCTACTAAATAACACATCTATTTACGCACCAGGAATGTGCATTTCTGATAGCAATTTGATGATAAGACCTCTTCGTGGTTGCTATTCGCAATTGTTGAAATTACTTTCTACAAATTATCGAATTCAAGAACGATTTATATATTCTCCATTTATTACCCATATTATGTTGGTGATCTTTCCTTCCGTTGTAGGATCTTTATCGTTGCTGATAATACAATGTCTCTCGGATTCTGCTTTTGTGTTACAAAATCTCAAATCGCAGATGCCATACTTAGATCGACGGTGGATTAAATTTACAAGCTGCTGATGGAGTTTAATCTAATACCACTTTTATTTATCGAAGGGGCATTATATATCTTATTTATATTTCAACTCTAGAAACCTTCTACTTTCTTATTCTCCATTTTCTTCGTGTTTATATCCCCACTTAATATGACGTTGATACTGCTAGCTAAGCAATGAAACTTTTCATGTATTAAATACATCTCACTTTGTAATTCTGTTTTCGAAGTATTTAAGAATACATCCCTATGTCTGTCACCAACCTAAAGCTCCAATTAAGTATTTTTTAGGGATGGTTTCTAAAAATTACCGAATTCAATGGCGGCCCTTACTACTGTCTTTTACAAAACGAATGCACCCCCGAAGGCATTGCTAATCAGGCGTAGATTTGGAGCGATAAACAATTAAGTACCTAGAATTTTAAATCTTAACGTATGTGCGAAATACTTGCCTTTGCGTGGTCTGGCCCTTCCGTGTGCAGTTGCGATGTGAACCCGCACAGCTGGTTAGATGGCATTTGTTGCAAAAGTTCTAAATTTTAAATTTACATGCAATTACATGCAATCAATTATCTGTCTTTGCACATTTTACTTGCTTGATCATCTATATCAAGTTAATAACCTTCTGTTATTTATGGACATTAATTGCTTTATGTATTTTCCGGATTTATTTTGTACTGGTTATTATTTCTCATAATAGTAAATGGCATAATTTTACCAGTAAGCGCACTATATGGCAATTGGCAAAAAGCTTGTGTTTTGACAGCGATAGCTTTACCTTGTTTATAGATGCGCCAGGTCTTGATATGCCTCGACGAGCATATCAATGCGTTGCGCGAATTGCTATAATAACTAGTTCTTTCCTTGGAATGCCTGACGGAGTTCAATTTTACTAGCGTATAAGCTTCGCTGTATCGTTTCCAAGCGCTATATTTAGTTAATATCTGTGTGAAATACATATTTAAATTAGTTAATCGATTCCCAATTGGTTTTTCATTTATGAAATTGGTGTTATTCAATTGTTATAAGATTTGTTGAAGCCTTGGTACCTAAACTTCTGTAATTATGGTTAATTCTTTCATTCAATCCGTCGACATTTTCATCAGTTTTTTTAAAACAAAGATGTTGGATAAGATCGTCATCCTTACTAATGATGAAATTGCTCTCGGAATCCGGTACTGTAAAATTTACAGGAGATTACGGCTCTCCCCAGACCCTTATTCCAACATCTTCAAAATTAGAGACAACAAATACGGACATACTCACTATTCCGTAAATTCCAGACGCATTAAAAATAACACTACACCAAGCTCGACTTCGAAACATTATTTTCGTGACGTGTAAGTATCTCTTACCGTTTTATTGTCATTGACGACAAGCTTTTGCAGTTACTTTATAACCAAAGCAATTTGGTCTATCAAAGAGCCTATTACAGAGAAACTTCATGCTAAGTAGAGCAAACAAAATGCTAAACCACAGAGAAAATTAACTGCATATCGGATCTCTTTAATCGGATTAAACGTTGCAGAACACCAAAGCAATCGATACTATGCAACCGACGGGCAGATGAGTTCCACGTCCGTCCCATTTTAAATTTCTGGTTCGAACGTCGAAAGCAGCCTAAACCAACAAACCGGCCTTCGGTTTACACCGCGTTAACCGCTGATGCATATCGTGTATGTAACCTGACCCCGACGCAAAATAAATTTTTTCCGAGAACGATAGAGTTCCAGTCATAAGGTAAATAAGGGTCCGCGGATAAAGGACTTGTCTAACGGTGTATTCGTGGAAGATGGATGGTGTTTTAACACGACATCGCGCTGGTCGTTCTGATATATGACACCCTGGGATTTAATACATCCTGGCGCCTGCAAAGGACGCCGCATTCGCTGCGGCGGTGCTCGAAAGCCGAGCTTTATTTAATCAGAGGACTAAGTCCCAAAAGGTAATTAGCTAAGGTGTTGTGTGCTGAACCAGACTCTTGGAGATCGGAAAATGACAGAAAAATAACTTCTGGTTCTGTGAATGCGAACGTCCTTACTCCAATTGCAAAATGTTTCAAAAGTTGATCAAAAGTTTCAAAACCAACAATAATTCTGTAAAGAGAGTACAGGTAATTGCAACTTTACGAATTTTTAAAAAGTTTAGTGGAAGAACTGTCTCAAACGCCCCACCAAGCTGTACGTCTATATGACTGCACTTATGCATTCAGGCATACAGATTTCAATTTGCGGTACGAAACGAGTTACCACAGTGAAGCTGTTAAGAGAGGTGGTATTGGTTTCGCTTTGCCTAATTTCTAATTTACGAAAGTGGGTTCGAAACGAATTAATTCGCAACAGCTTTCAAACAACCTACGATACGTGCCACACTGTGAGACGCCCTTAGATCTGTTAAAAGCGTCTAAAAGAAAGATATGTAGAGGGAGATTAGCATATGTGGTATTTCATAAAAAGCAGTTCTACATGTACAATTTGGCTGTACGTAACTTGGAGCACAAGCTTTATATGGCATGGAGTGGAGGGTGCTCGTGCAGGTAACAAAATTGACATTTCTTTCGTTTTCATTGCTGTTTAAAGGGTAGGATGAAGGTTAAACCTGGAATTGTTACGTAGTTAAGCGATACTTACGACACTAGTTCAATGTAACTCATATGACTATCTTTATTCGATTTGAAAACCTACACATTTTCAATTTTACCTGCACATATTTTCACTTGTGCTTACTGAAGTGGGAAAGCGGGTTTGTTAACGACTAAATTGTGGGTGTCTAACAGCTTTAAATTAATACTAAGAAAGCAGTTCGACTATGTAACGTCCCCGCATAAAATTTACCCGGGGCACAAATAGTATGCTAGAAAAGTTAACGGTGCTAAATTCCCGTTAAAATTTTCAGTCACATCTCCATAGAGTTCGGACATTTAACAAGGCGGCCCTGCTGTGCGCGGACGTGGCGTGAACTAGTAGACCACGCATTTCCTTCTCCACGCCTCTCTAAAGATGACCGATAACGAGGTGGGCGAAAGGTATAAAAGGAGAATTCGAAAATTCGAAGCTAGTTAAACTTAAACCTGAACCCGATACTGAGTAAAAATTCTAGATCCCGTCCCCGGAGCCTAGAGACTAGCAACGGTGGATTCGGCCCCATCTTGCTAGACAATTCCGTTTAATACCCGCATTTCTCAGGACAATCTTATATTATAAGAGCAAGCATTTTTTTTGTTAACCGTTTCTTTACGCTGGCAGGGCCAGACGTAGGCTGGCCACGAGTTCTAGTATTACCATAACCGCCTCATAACTTTAACCTAGAGCACGGATAACCCGAATACTAGGAGAAATCTCCAGACCGCCGACATAATCCAGATGCCACGACGCAGGTAAATTAGCCCGCCTGCCGTGAGTCCGGACAGATAGAAAATCTCCAGCGGTTCCCCGGCGATTCGAGCTGTCAAAGACGGACTTTTGCGTAAGGTAACTATGTCCAGTTTATATTATTCCGAGTGATCCACACTTATTCACAAATGACGTACCACGTCCATCCAGGCTTTATACGTTCGTCGTAAACATCACAGACACCTTTTCCCATTGTCTTTGCCCGCCCGTGAACTATAAGTAACTAACGTGATCTCTAGCCTGATTTAGAAACATCAAACCGCGGAACCACTCCGCCGAAAGACTTTTGTTTTATAATATTTTATGTATACTTAATATTTTCCTTAACTAAGAATTATTTTGTATAAACTTACACATTATACGATTTACTTCTACACTGTGTTATTCCTGCATTTTATGCATTGGAGTAGAATTAATCCTGGGCATCTAAGCTGTACCCGATGTTCCAAATTTTAGTTTATTTTAAATAAGCACCCTTCGCAGGAATTTGAAATTAAATTTAAAAATTCCTGAACAAGCCATGGAGACATTACAACCATGTCACCTAGTTTTCTAAACAGCGATACGGGAACTCGCTGAGGAGTGATCTTCAGGTGTCTCTCCAATCAGGAACATACTTATTGATGTGTTTGATAAACCCGAACTGATTATTCTAAGCCTTCCTGCGAAATGCCATAGAAAACATAAAGAAGTACACAAAAAACACATATGGGGTAACTTTAACAATATAGTGTTACATGGCCCGGCTTATAATGGAACGAGAAATATAGCCAAGTTTTAAAGTTAATCATTCCCTAAGTGACGTCAGTGTATGTACAATCTCACTTGGTTATTCAATATTCAATAAGTAAGGGCTGCGAAAGGAGCTTCTTAACTAAGCTAAGCTAACACAACACCATGCAATAGCTGAAGAGTTTTATCATACGATTGACTCAAGGTGTTAGCTAGATGCCTACATGTGCGCATTTTGCAAATGCGTTCACTTCACAATAGTTTTCAACATACAACTATTGAATACAAATATATAATAATCCCTACATTATGCAGCAGCACCCAGAACCTAGCCACTAAAGAAGTCAATCGCCAAAAATAAACCCCCGTTCTTCAGAATACATCAGTGAATCAAATGTTACTCCGGAATAAACCGTAAATCGAGGTATTGCCGACCATAATCAATAACAATTTCTTTGATATGCAGCTGGTCGACTCGCACGTTAACTCTTTGCGTAACTTCGAAAAATTCCTTTACCCCCGAAACTGCATGACACGTAACTTGAACCGAGGGGAAAGCAGCACGTAACGATTTACTTTCTTTAGGTGTTAGGCCTGACTGCAGCATAACAATCGGGAAGAAGTAAACTCTATCTAAGGTGGCCGCAATTGTCGTTGACATTTAAAGTATCTTAACATATTGTCTCCCGATCTGTTGCAAATACAGCCATGGAGCACAAAAAAATGACAAACCAAGAACTTACGGTTAGAAGTCAGTATAATGTGAATCAAGCAAACAATAAAAACGCTTGGTTTTGTAATATTACATATCATTGATTGGCGAGGAGCGCTTGCAAAAAAATCTTTCGATACATGACCTAACATATATGATGTTTATATTCTCCGATTTATAAAACGATCACCTTCAAGGAAATAAAGACAAGTTTAATGCATTTAATGCCATCAGTTTGATCCACTTTCTAATATTTTTATAGTAATCTGTAAGCAACGAAACTACGTATCTCGATGTTGTGGGTTCAATCAAGGTTTCTGACAAACATAACATTAATTTGTTTAATTCATACTGATGTCAAAAATAACATTCTTCGTACTATTTATGGTACAAAAAATAGAACGTTAAAGTCTTAGTACTTTAAAGTAAAATATTAAAGTTCAAGTACTTTAAAATTATACGTTAGTTGTTGACATGAAATTTGAAGTGATTTACAACTTTTTATTCAAAATTTATTATACTTGCAGTATGAAATAAACCGTTGTATTCATCACGAACTAAAAGTGTTTTTAAAGGTCCTCGCAAGTAATTCCGTCCTCGGCTAACGCCTCGGCCGTAAACAACTTTCACATCCTTTAAAATGTCACTTTTCGTTCTAGATAAATAAACTACTATTTTGCGTTGTGTGTTACACAAACACGTTTATTTTAATAATTGAATTTATAATGTATAATTTGTAAAAATGTAGAGGAACAGCCTAACTGACAAAAATGCGTTTCAGTTATGACAGTTTCAATCTCCCTACCAGTCAGAAATATAGAGATTTTCACCTGCTTCTCTGTGGTTCGCAAATCACCTTACATAAATGTAACATTGCAGAAACTCAAGCCTGTGCAAACTTCAGTTTGCATAAATTATTCTTATCACTAAAGAACTTTGCAGCTAAGTTTCACTTCGAACAAAGCGTATTAAGTATAAATGCTTGATAATCCCGCTATGTACCTTCATGCTTAAACTATATTGCTCGAATACTTCTGCTTGCGATGCATTTTTAATTTTATTTTTCAAATACTTTATTTTCTTACATACTCGTAATGCAGTGCATTAATTGTACATTACGCAACAAGTTTAGAAAGATAACGTTTTACTCAACAAGTATGTCAGTTTAGTAGAACCACTTTTCTATCGCGATGCATATACTATTTTATCACATTTCATGTAGAAATGTGAAATATTTTTTATAAATGTGACATTAAATGTCAAGATATAACCAAACTGAGTAGAACTCGTTTTTATGTACTAAAGCACAATAAGCAGCTCCAGTTGATGTTAGGCATTTGGCAGCACTGAAGTTGGTAGCACTTCTTACTGCATTTCTTTCAAACATTTGAAAGTGTATTATAAACTTACTCAAATCTTTATTTGCTTAAATTGCTTTAGATCAGATATGATTTTGTTGCAAAGAGTTTCTGAAAATTCTCTAAAGGTTCTTATAATACATATTGCAATTAATATAGGCGCTTATTGTTATTATTATTGTTATTATTTTTAATATTAATTAATATTTAGCTATACCTGCCGTCCCTAGCTGGCAGCAAGCACCACCGCAACGGACTCCTCAGTCCAGTTCTTTTGCCAGCGACACCAGACTTTGGCAGACGAGCCCCCTTTGCATTCAAACACGAACCACTTAATTTCGTATAATTGTTTTACTCGTCGAGGGCTTTATTTTTCGGCTTGTTATCTTTAATAATTTGTATTACCTAGTAACTAACATATATTCACTCATGTAAATGTTAACTATTTGACGGTTATCCACATAAACAGATTTTAATAATTATTTTCCGTTCACGCTCTTAATCTTGCTTATAGGTACCTGCTGTCTTATTTCTTATTTACAATTATACATTCTTTATGCGCTCCCATTCACGCCTTATGTGGTCAACCTTACCTTTTTTTTTAAACTTCTTAGTCAGTATTAATTCTAGCAGGTAGTAACATTATTTAGCACTACATCTGTTAACATTCTTCTGCTGTTACTACACACTCAAATGCTACCTGCTCCAAATTTTAGGTCTCTTATATTGACCAAAAACCAATTGAACTCATATATTGACATATAATTCATCATCGTTTTTTTAAACAGCTTTTTTATTTTATCCAATATTAACATTTTTAATGGTTAAACTATAATCAGTTCTGTTATCAATTTTATTTTTTAAGCACAACTGATGGATTAAACAGAATCGATTGTGGGTACAATATCAAGCAACATATTGAAATATGTGCTTTTATTACAAACTACTTAAAAGAACATTACAAACGGACTACAATTTTGATGCTAGCTTCCAGTAGATTTAATGTAAAAGGGCTCTTGCAGACTCACGAAAACAATGTGCGAAAACAATTACTCCAGTTTCGGTAACGGTCTCTAAATCTTTTTTTTTTCTATTCGGTTTTAAAATACCTTCAGCAACTTTAAACGAAGTTGTGTATATCGAGTTGCCTATATAGTTTTTGATAACTCTTGAATTCGCAATTAATGTATATTTTTCATTTTTGCATGTACAACTTAGTGTAGAGCTATCCTTCAGTTCCTATTTCCACTTTGGAAATGTTTAGATGTCTTAATTTTACTTCCGAAACCATGAGATCATTTGTTTGAGACTCCGTTGGACACATTTTGAGCAGATTTACGCCGCACAGTCGTAGATCATGTGGTTTCATTGGTTTGCTGAATTTCTGCACCAGTCTGATCAATTCAGTATTTGATAGCCTTTGGAAGTAAAATATCTGTTGGCTGTCCGAAGTCTCTGCCTTCACGTGATCTGAATGCATTGTCGAATCTATTTTTTTTCCTGTTCTCTTTTATTTCCTTCCCCGTTTTGCTTACAGGTAGTCGATTCATCCTGCGAAACGAGCTTGCGTAAGTCAAATTCTAATTTCAAATTCTCCCATAGAAGTAGAACCAGGAACCTAACCTAACATAACCTGACCTAAACGTTTACTATATACAAGATAAACTCTAACGTCTAAACTCGAGGACGTCGGAGCAACCTTGTAACTTCTTTGAACGCTTTCATAAAATATTGGGTTAGTCAAACTGCCTTTTTGTTTATTATTCTAGAACCAAGAGTCCTTCCGATATCGCTGTTTTGTTAGATGACCTCCACGACAGTCATTCTACGAGTCCACCATCAAACGCAGACTGCTTCAGAGGATAAAGGCGTTAGGATGTCCATATTAGTATCCCATGGGCTGCAAGCGTTGTGCGTTTTATTATATGCCTGTGTGTGGGTAGCAGCTGTAGTCAAGTTGGTAGTGTTTTGGAGTGCAGTTTCAGAATAAATTGAACCTGGAGAGAAGCCTATGCGAGTTCGTCTTCGGAGCCGAGATTCTAAAAGATTTAACGCAGCGGAAGCGGATAGCAAGGTTAAGCACCTAGAGGGGTTCCTATCCGTGGTCCAGAAGGAGGAGCAGCAGCAGGAAGCTCACCAGGAAGCAGATACAAGCTTGGCGTCCTTTGCAAAAACCACAAACGAGATCGGCAGTCCTTGGAGTAAACAAATTCGAGTTGGCGTCTTTTTGCACTTGTAACACAAATTTCAAGTTAGCCAAACTACTTGATTATTATAAAGGCATTGTTATAAATTATCTGAAGTAAACTGATTGATTGTTGGTTAATTTGTTGTCAAATTAAGCTGAATTTTCAATGCGTTTCCAACAGATTTGTTTAAGGTTAAATATTGTGTGGCTATGTGTCACTCGTCAGAACTGAGCATTTGCCGTAGAATGGCAAAATGTCAACAGTGTAGAAATCCAACAGATGGAGTTTCAATTTCTAGCTGGCGCAAAAGTTTTTAATAAGATGCAATTAGATACAATATAGAAAGAGCAAAATACCTACTTACAATTTCATCATAAAATTCAAACTGCTATGTGTTGATGCTCAATTTTATTTATTTAAAGTGCATATTATATTAGAAGCAATAAAACGCAGTAGTCTTCTCCACGTACAGAGGCATATGGTTAACAATAGTGTACAATGTAAAGAGAATAACTTACTGGTTAAAAACAGGTGAAACCACGTGTTCAAATTTAAGGTTAAGTTGAGGTTAAGCGCTGAAGGCGAGGTAGTAATAAAAAATTCACAAAGAACACCACATTGGAGAAGAAAATTAATTCAATAATCAGTAAACTACGTTATAAAGATCGTTGTACTGGTTATTTCATCAAATTTAACAAATTAAAAAGCGGCTAGTAAAATAGCAACCATTCTCTGACGGAGAAGGCACTAGAATGGGAAATTTACGGTCAGTACAAAAGTAACTAGAACCAGATCAAAAGTCCCTAAATTCAATGACACTGAAATTACCAGAGAGGGTCAGAAAGTAAAAGAACAAAGTTAAAACCAAAAAGGCAAAGACAAAACAACTATTTAATATTGAGGAAAATGTAATTAGTATCAAAATCTGTGACTTCATTGAGTCTGTATTCATTATTGTTAGACATAATTTCAAAAATTTCGAGTAAATTCAACAACCTACCCTTATTAACTATATGTAAAATTTTATAATCTTTATTAGGATCAAAGTTGTGGTTATGTTCCAAAATGTGATTAACAAAAGCTGATTTATTAGGTTGGTCGATATTAAAGTTGTTGTTTTTAATGCAAGCAGAATGTTCTTTGATTCTTTTTCTGAAAGTACGTCCAGTCTGACCAATGTAAAAGCAGTTGCATGACGAACAGTCAAGACGGTAGACACCAGATCCATCTAATAAAGGGGTGGGATCTTTATTGAAAACTACCAATTTCTGAAGGGAATTGGTAGTAGAAAAAGAAATTTGAAAATTGTATTTACTCAGTATGTTTTTGATGGACATCGAGATAGTAGTAATAAGGGATTGAATAAAAAGTTTTGTTATCCAGGTTATTGATAGGGGTTAAGTTTGTAGAAAATTTAATACGGAGTTTATAATAAATAGGTAAAATGAGTTGAAGAGAATAACCGTTTTTGATAGCAATGTATTTAATGATGTTAAATTCATTGTTGAAGTTTTCTATGGACATAGGAATTGAAAGTAAACGTCTGAACAAAAATTGAAAATTAGAAAGTTTATGGGATAAGGGGTGAAAGGAAGAATAAGGGATAGTATGGTCAGTACAACTGGGATTCCTATAAATACTGAAATTTAAAAAATTAGTTGTAGAACTATTGTTTTTAGTAATCAAAATGTCTAGAAAAGGTAAAGAATTATTGTGTTCAATTTCAAAAGTAAATTTTTATTCTTCCTTTCACCCCTTATCCCATAAACTTGCTAATTTTCAATTTTTGTTCAGACGTTTACTTTCAATTCCTATGTCCATAGAAAACTTCAACAATGAATTTAACATCATTAAATACATTGCTATCAAAAACGGTTATCCTCTTCAACTCATTTTACCTATTTATTATAAACTCCGTATTAAATTTTCTACAAACTTAACCCCTATCTATAACCTGGATAACAAAACTTTTTATTCAATCCCTTATTACGGTACTATCTCGATGTCCATCAAAAACATACTGAGTAAATACAATTTTCAAATTTCTTTTTCTACTACCAATTCCCTTCAGAAATTGGTAGTTTTCAATAAAGATCCCACCCTTTTATTAGATGGATCTGATGTCTACCGTCTTGACTGTTCGTTATGCAACTGCTTTTACATTGGTCAGACTGGACGTACTTTCAAAAAAAGAATCAAAGAACATTCTGCTTGCATTAAAAACAACAACTTTAATATCGACCAACCTAATAAATCAGCTTTTGCTAATCACATTTTGGAACATAACCACAACTTTGATCCTAATAAAGATTATAAAATTTTACATATAGCTAATAAGGGTAGGTTGTTGAATTTACTCGAAATTTTTGAAATTATGTCTAACAATAATGAATACAGACTCAATGAAGTCACAGATTTTGATACTAATTACATTTTCCTCAATATTAAATAGTTGTTTTGTCTTTGCCTTTTTGGTTTTAACTTTGTTCTTTTACTTTCTGACCCTCTCTGGTAATTTCAGTGTCATTGAATTTAGGGACTTTTGATCTGGTTCTAGTTACTTTTGTACTGACCGTAAATTTCCCATTCTAGTGCCTTCTCCGTCAGAGAATGGTTGCTATTTTACTTGCCGTTTTTTAATTTGTTAAATTTGATGATATAACCAGTACAACGATCTTTATAACGTAGTTTACTGGTTATTAAATTAATTTTCTTCTCTAATGTGGTGTTCTTTGTGAATTTTTTATTACTACCTCGCCTTCAGCGCTTAACCTCAACTTAACCTTAAATTTGAACACGTGGTTTCACCTGTTTTTAACCAGTAAGTTATTCTCTTTACATTGTACACTATTGTTAACCATATGCCTCTGTAGATGATCATTTTGGACTGAAGATGAAGCCAGTTTGGCTTCGAAACATGTCGCCTTTTTAATAAATGTACGTGGAGAAGACTACTGCGTTTTATTGCTTCTAATTAAGACACCTCCACTATCAGCATGATGGATCACCTCCCTGTTGCATATTATATTATAAAGAATAAGCAATAATAAAAACTAGAGAGGCGTCACAATATATGGTTGTGAATAAGCATATTTCCATATTGTTAATTTCAAGCAAGCTAGAGCGTTAAAACCAAGAATACCACAACAAATACAGTCTTTAACGTTGAAGAAAATTTAGGCAAATTTAATGGTAATAGTCCAAAAATTAATAGAAGAGTTTCTCTAGTACATGATTAAAAAATTAAAACAAAAACACATCATTCCGACGCTTGGTAAAAGAGATATAAAGTAGTTTTTGAAAAACTGAAGATTCACGACACAGAGGGGGAAGCACAGTAGGAGGAATGGGACGTTTTGGGAAAATATCTATCTTATAGTGCCCGATTATTTCCTGGAACATTGGTGGTTAAACCTATGTTGCACGCACTAACACCATGAAGGTGGCATAGGAGCCTTTAGGACTTTTAATATGTGGTTCAGCACACTTAATAGAAAGTTTTAACTAATTTACAGATTTGCCATATTTCTTCCGGGTTTTGATAGAATTTCGTCTAAAATGCCTGGCCTGTATTTATATGTATTTTATAGAGAAGAATTTAGGTAAGGAAAGGTCTTTAATATTGACGTGTGTTTAGGGACTGAAATTCTCAGTTACTTGGAAAATGGAATTTTGGAGTACTTGTAAAAAATAACATCTATCAAACTTCTGTCAGATTTGCACTTTCTTAAAAAGGACCTACCGGCACGCTATACCCCTAAAGCTTAAGTTGCAGCAATGTATGCAGTAACGGTCTATCATCACTTTTTGTATTATAACAGGTATCCCAGGACGAAGATATATAATTAAACCGTAGCTATTAACGTGAGCTATAAAACGTCCTTAACTAATGTTAAGTACTCATTAATTCCTACTCCAATCTTGTTAGACAGATGTAAGGTTTTTGAATGCAGAATGTTTAAAACTATGTGCAATAAAGAGCCTCTCATAACAAGTAAGTGGTGCCTTTCATTTGTTGTAGTGTAGATTGAGATTATTGCATTGCAATTTGCATATATGTGGAGGCCTCTTTAGAGACCTGGCGCGGCTCATTGACGACATGTTCTCGGAGATCTGATCGGGTAGTGGTCGGATTTTCCCACCGATGACAGCTAAACAATGGGACAGGCTTTATGTGATATTTCGCTACCAATGGCGGTTTGACGAGGGGCAGGTTTTGCAGAAGATTTCGCTATTGATGACGGCTAGACGGGGGAGCAGGTCAGGGGTTGATTTCTTCAGGAGTCTCCGGCTTCAGAACTGAGCTTGATTTGACACAACAAAGAAGCTGACCTGCGGTTAATTAATTAAAATAATTAACGGTGATAGCAAAAGACCGCAGATCAACCTGCTTGCTGCGCTTACTACACGGCAAATACAAGAATTTCTTACCCCGTAGGCCGAACTAGCTCAATTACGGCGGTCTTGGATCGTAGATTATTTATCAATTGTACTAACCTGTGAATAGCTCCAAAGACAAAAAACATATGGGGACCAGAAACCAAATGCTTTCGATTAGAATAAACCAACTACAATAATTAGAGTTTATTAAATGCATAATAATCTGGTAATCACCAAATGTAATATATGTAATTCATAAAATATTTGAAAATTTGCCTACGTTATGCAGCGAAAACTAATTGAAGGTGGCCACACGCATTACCACAAATAACCCCTTTTAGGGTCGTTAAATTACTTGAAATTGCAAAGTAAATATAGAGATATGCATATCGTTGTCATTCATGAAAACATTTCTGTCTAGGTTGATGACAGAAAAAAACGTGGGTGCTCCTTTTACAAAAAAAGGTATAGAGTACACATAAAAATTCAATAGTTTTAAATGCTATATTTAATTAAATTTGCTGAGTGAATGAACCATCATGTTAGTAATAAATTTAGTATCCGGTATCACCAGCACAAGATTGACTTGGTAGGTACATAACCCGTCCTCGATCGGCGTTGTAATAAAAAACGAGCCAACTGACCTTCTAGGACCACAAGTTTAGGGTGTAAACGCTAGTCGGGAGCTGCTATAACTGGTAATCCGCATACAGCAAGGAATCAGCCTTACGCAACATGGGTGTGCCGGCCCTCGGTGTAGAAGCAGAAGCGATGCAGAAAACAGCAGGCGTTCGTTTCGAATTAGGACAAGAAACCGGACTACGAGGATAACAGAAAGAAAAACCCATCGTACTTGAATCAAATGATCAGCTCTTGGAAACAAAATGCTTGTAAAAATTGGTTGAGCGCACGTACTTTTGACTTATTTGAAAATCCAACCTCGACCGCGCGAAACGCGTCGGCTGGGGCTAGAAGACAAGTGCCGGGCCCGAAACGTTCGCTTCAAAAAGAAAGTTCGCATTAGAGCGGGTCAAAAGTGCACCGTGCTAATGCAAGGGATTATAATTCAAATAAAAATATACAGGTTAGGTCTGAAATCTTTCTTTCGTTCTTTTCTTTTTCAGCCCTCATTCGCCCATTGTTAGACAAAGGCCTCCCCATATCTCTTCCAGACCTCTCTATCCTGCGTTCTGTTTCTCCAAGTTAACCCTGCCGTTTTCTTTATGTCATCGGCCCATCGAAGCTGTGGTCTTTCTCTCTAACGCTTTGCTGTCCATGGTCTCCAGGTGTGGATTTTTTTATTCCAGCGGTTGTCGCTTTGCCTCATATTGTGTCCACAGAATCTCCATTTAAGTGAGGCGACATGCTCGATGGCATCTATGACTTGAGTTCTCTGACGCACCCATTCGTTCCTTTGTAGATCTCTCAGCTTTATATTCAGCATTTGACGTTCCATGCTTCTCTGCATCTTAGCAATTTTGTCCATATTTGCCTTGGTAAGCGTCCATGTCTGGGCGCCATAAGTGAAAACAGGGAGTACGCATTGGTCAAATACTCTTTTCCGTAAGTTGAGTGGTATTTTCTGGTTTTTCAAGATCGTTGAAGTTCTTCCAAAAGCTGTCCATCCTAGACGTGTTCTTCTACATATCTCTACTGTTTGGTTTGGTTGTTTGGTCATAATCTTTGTCTTCGATGTATTCACGATGAGACCTATTTTTTCTGATTCGATTGTGAAATCGTTACGTCTTCTAAATTATCCGAGATGTCGTCTGCGAATCGTAGGTAGTTAAGCTTTTCTCCATTTATTGTAATACCCTTTTGTTCCCAATTTGTTTTCTTGAATACACCCTCCAAAGCTCATAAAGAGTTTCGGACTTATAGTAGAACCCTGCCTTACTCCTCGTTTCATAAGAAATGGCTTCGTTTCTATGTGCAGTTCTATTGTAGCAGCGGCTTCATCGTATATATTATGCAGGAATTGTATGTACCTAGAATCGATTCGACAGTTTTGTAGACCCCTTTCAATCGCCCAGTGTTCTACGGAGTCGAATGATTTTTGGTAATCTATAAAGATGAGATATAGCGGCAAGTTATATTCATTACTTTTTTCTATGAGGGCCCTTTTTGTCAAAAGGTGGTCGCTTGTAGAAAATCCCTTTCTAAATCCTGCCTGTTCAATGGGTTGATAGTATTCCAACTTTTTAGAAATTCTAGCGGTAATGATCTTCGTTAGTAGTTTATACAGTTGAGATAGGAGTGTTGTCGGTCTGTAGTTTTCAAGTAGCTTTCTATCTCTCTTTTAAAAAAGCAGAATTAATTTTGCAACATTCCAGTCCTTTGGTATTTTTGTCTGGTTCAAACATTTGTTAAAAAGCAATTTAAGTGCCCGTATAAGGAAGAAGAAAGTTAAGATAAGATAGGGCCATATGGTCTGGGTGTAAGAAACGTTAGAGGCCACCTGATGCTAAACTTTTTAGAGCAAAATAACCTTTTCGCTATGAACACTTTCTTTAAAAAACGTCCAAATAAGAAATGGACTTGGATCTCCCCAAATGGACTGTATAAAAATGAGATCGACTACATCACATCATCTCATAAAAGGATAATAACAGACGTAACAGTACTCAATAGATTCCATACAGGGAGTGACCACCGGCTAGTTAGATGTAACTTTAGAATAAATTTGAAACTTGAAAGGAACCAGATGATCATAAACAAGTCGATCCAGTTGGATAGCATCCAATTGGAGAAAAAACAGAAGAGTATCAAAATAAACTACAAGCTAAGTTGCAATAAAAAACCTATCAGAAGAAAATGCCATGGATGAACTTAATAACATAATAACCACATTCTAAATGGAAGTAGGAAAGGAGTTGGCAGAAAGGAAAAAATCCAAGAATGACTGGCTAACCGACAATACCAAAGAACTTTTCAAGAAAAGACGCAAACTAATCGAGGAAAACAAGAGAGGCACAGTGGAATTTATAGAGATGAACAAATTAATCAGAAAGAAGGTAAAAGAAGACAAAAACATTAAAACAGAAGAAAAAATTATTAAATTTATCGAACACAACAAAGGAATGAAGTGTCTAAAAAACCAAAGAGGCCAACAGCAGATAATAGCATTGGAGAAAGATGGCGTGGAGATCAGAGATAGGAATAAAATAATTTCCGCCACAGAATACTTCTATAAAAATCTTTATGAATCAAAAATAAAACCCACTGAAGAAACTAAAGAACAGCTAAAGCGAAAAAGCATCAATGTCAACTCCGAAGACCTACCTGACATAGAAGAAGATGAAATAGAAAACGCCTTAAAGATGACAAAAAATAACAAAGCACCTGGGCAAGATAATATCAATGAATTGCTAAAAAAAGGAGGTAAACCAGTTATACGGGCACTTAAATTGCTTTTTAACATATGTTAGGCCTGAAATAATTTGGTAAAAGCTAAAAAATTGTTTCAGATTGCCTAAGCATCATCTTCTTATACCTATTTGAGCCGTATCTTGGAGGAGATCTAAGTGGGGTTACGTCGTAGTATCTTCTACGCTAACAAGCGTCTCGTAGGGATGTTTGCTTTATAGTAAATCGCCGCGTATTGGAGATCGGGGCATCAATTTTAACTTTAACTTAGTATTCTTCAAGTTTAAACTCACTAATTGTGTTTGAAATTCAATTTGGACCGACGCAAACGTCAACACCATCAAAAATTTTGCCACCATATGTAAACTAACGCTCTTGGTCGCACGCAGCTGTGCGGGATCAGTCCTACCGCCTCCAAACATCGACACTTTGAACTGAAACTAACTATTTATTGATCAGGTTAGTACCTAATTAAGTTTGTTTTACACGCACACGCCCAGCGTAAATTTTAATGGTTTAGCCAATGCGTCGTTTAACTTAATGAAGAAATGTGTGATCCTGTCATGGGGCTGATATCGTTCGTGTCTTTCAAACGTCATTGTGTATAAACGAATTATTATTGTTTGTTAGTAGCCGATGTTGCTTCTTTCCGTCGGGTCTCCGTTATTTCTTTCAGCTTGTTTCGTGTTAAATCACTCGCTCAGCGTAGTTCCACGGTGGTCAATTGGGCAAGTTATTGAATCTGGCGCCTTTAATCGTTAACTTATCGTTAACTTATCATTAACTGTGGCAATTGATGTATTAATTATTACGATTTTGATGCTGACGACTTCCCACCGGCACTTGTTTGAGATAGTTGTTTGGAATAGTAACAGTTATGACTTTGCTATAGGACATTTTCGTTAATGTTGGTGTAACAAAATTGGCACTCTAAGTGTAACGCGCATAACCTGCAGAAGTATGACTTTCGGGATCGACCATTTTTCCAATTTGCAATATTTGCCATAACCGCTCTACAATCGCGACGAACACAAAATTATATGAAAGGTCTCACGAAACTGCATAACCTTTGTGAAAACCACTTTCGGTTAAGGAATGTCGGAAATTTAACTTTAACGAAAATGCCCCGTCGGACGGATTGTATTGTATCTCGAAAACGACATAATCTACTAGGATGACAGTTGCGCCAGTTTGTATGGAATATTGATTAGGCAGTAAAAAACTTTTGGACGAGAGTGGCCGATTTTCTTTGTATGTGTAACTACAAAAACAGTGGGTAATGGTACAGAGCTGGGTTACCGCGCTTAAAGTCACAAGTTCGAAATCTCGTCCCGGATGTAGTTTCTGTTTACTTCCTTTTACGATAAAGGAAGTATTGGATTCACCCCAAAAATTCGAAATTGAGTTTTCAACAGATCTTCACGTTTCAGAGTCCCCTGATCCCAAAAAACATATTTTTTTTCATTGGTCTGTCTGTGTGTGTGTGTGTCTGTGTGTGTGTCTGTCTGTGAACAGAATATCTCAAAAACGACAAGAGGTATGGCGTTGAAACTTCATATATAAGTTTTGTGTACTATGTAGATGAGACAGCAAGCTTTTGAAGAAAATCGCATAACCGGAAGTAGCTGTTTACTCTTGTGATTTTTCGGTTTTTTTCGATTTTTTCAAAAACGGCTCTAACGATTTTTTTTTAACTTTATATTTTGATTAAATTTTTAATGTGTATTGATGTGAGATATGTGATTTTCCAGTTGAATACTTCTAAACTGGGTTTCTTTTGTTTTTTTTCTATTTTTTTTATTAACTCCTATTTTAAATAAAACACCCGGTATATTATTACATTTTCGAATTCACCTTAAAATTCTAGAGAAAATTTGTCTCTTCAACTAACGCTCTGTTTTGTACCGTTTTTGTAGAATTTGTAATTCTTGAAAATTTTTGACAAATTTTTAAAAATTAAAAATGAAATTTTTGACTAATTATAAGATCGCTGTAAAAGGAAGTTGTGTGAGTGTATCACACCAGATTTTTTAATTATTGAAAGGTTTTGATACAAATTTCTAACCGTTGTTACCTTCGAATGTAAAATGTTACATTATAGCCGTTCTCTGTCTCATTCGGTCTCATCTAACTGTAGGTATCAATAAATCTTTGAACCGATTTGCTTCGTCTAAAGTTGATAATAATTAATTGCCATCTCCCTTGCACATATCGCCACATTATATAGTTTGTAATAATATTACCCCACTTGTATATAGAAATAAAGAAAATAAATATTACCACAATTACTATACAAATTTAATCTGAAGAATGGCTTTCTGGGGGTTAATTAAAAATTATGCTTTGTTTCATTAAATACAATAACAAGTGGAATGTTTCCTTTTATATTCTAATCATTGGCAAGTAATGTCAAATTTGAGAACTCAAATCAAAGGGTTGTGTTGTAGCACTGTACAACTTTTAATCTAGTATAGCAAATGCCCACTTTTAAACGAGTGACAGATAACATCTACAATTAAATGTAAACGGGGCTGTTCCAACATATAAAATTTCAGCGTAATTTGATTGCCAGGCGACCAACAATTAATAAATCCACCTCAGGTAATCAAAAACAATAAAACTTGACAAATCAAGTTGTTTTATTTACGTCGTAGATGACGCCAACTCTCTGTTTTGGTTTCTGGCTAAATTATTCCCCCAATTCTGCACAATTTCCTTCTGAAACGTTCCCTGCGGATGCTGTTTATCTCTGGACCACGAACGATGTCTGCCCCAGCTGCTCCATGTTGCTGTAAATCTCCTTCAGCTATCGGCCTTTTGGTATCGGCCTTCAAAAGTGGACCTCGTACCTGGATCACGTTTCCAATAGACGCTGAGCTTGTAATTTCTTTTTGGAGTGCCTTTCGCTGCTGCTGTCTTCTTATAACCCACAATTAAAGGCTCCTCTACACGCTGCACACTGCTATCTGCTTTCCGCAGGGCAACGTAATAGCCTTCAACCAATATTATCAAGAGCTTCTGGCTTGGCTTCCCTAATAAACAATGATAATTGAACATCTAGGTATCACACCAACAAGTTAACAATTGTTTTTCAAGTACGTTTTTACATATCTACTGAATTGTTTTTGCATAAATATCAATTCTGGAACACACTAACCTCACTTTGATTGCCTTTATGCAGTATTAGTTTATAAACACTGGTTCATAAGTTAGTCTTCTTTCACTTTCAGGTTGCTTGTCATATGCTCTTTGCATTTCTTTGCTTCGTTACACTGCTTTGTAACCCTTCAGCTGCCTTATTGATTGCTGGCATCATGGTATGAACACAGAACCAGAACTGTTGTAACGCTTCGAAACACCTCTGTATTTAAATAAAATTACTATCATATCTTAACGTTACAAAATTAACCTGTCAGTCATCATAAATTAGATGCATTTGCCACAGCGAGCACTAACCAATTAAAATAATCTGGACGCAACCTTGCCGAAACTGTTTTATTCAAATGTTATCCTCTGTTAATTAAATTACAGTTATTGCTAATCATGTCTTATGTTTAATTGTGACTTATTGTTGCAATCAATAAAATACCAATTCTGGGCCTATATGAATTATCCTTTAGTTTTCGTACGTTTGCAATGCAACCAGAATTGTTGTAAATATACCATTACAATATATAGCACAATACGATAACGGCGATACTGCACTGAAACACCATGTTAACAATTTAAAAAGACTAAATTAATGTTTCTTCATGAGACGGCGCCCCAATAAGCGCATGACAAAAACCACTCCATTCCAACAATGTGACGAAGCATCGACAAGAAGCTTGCACTTTCTCATCTTGCTTAGGTTTCCCCCAAGACATATTCATAGCCTACATAATAACTGAGTCTCACTCGTCTTGGGATATTCAGTATGTTCACAATTTAATATTAACGGTTTGATAGTTGCGCTTGCTGACATATTTTCTCAGAATATCTCAAAATATCAAAGAAGTATTAATTGAGATTGTTCATGAAACATGATATTTTTTTCTGTACTATAAAATAAAGCTGTACAAAACACGTCAGTTATTCGAGTCGGTTTCTGCTTCCAAAGGAGGTAGATGTTCAAGATAGTTCCGGATGCTCGGGCCGCCGTTATTAAATTCTGAACAAAACCAGCTCACGAGCTCGCTGCAACTTTGCAGCTCAAATGAATAAACTGTTGGCAATTAAGCAGAACCTAGATTTGCCATGAAGCATGTATAAATGTTTCTCGAAAGCATCCGGGACGGTTAGGAAGTTAATAATTATGCGTGCTCGGCGGCCCGAGCCCCGGCAAATGCATTCAAAAATTTGTGTTAATTAAAACTTTCAGCGGCAGCTTAAACGTTAATTAGGGCAGCCCTGCGCCCGTTTGGATACACATATTTCGAGCAGGTTTGGTTTGACACTCGGCAGAGAATTTAATGTCCTTGCTCCACATTCCGACCTTTAGAGATAACAGCATGTTGGCACGCCGTGATTCAAATTACATTAGTCAGCATCGCAATCGCTCTGTTGTCATAAACCTACGATTGGCCCATCAAATTATCGATGACCACTTTTGCGCGCTCATTTGTCGTGCGTCAAATTAACAATGTCCAGTTGTCAGAATTTTTAATTACTACCAGCTGCTGCAGGCTGGAATGATTTACCTCCCTCTTGATTACAAATATTCGTATGTTTTGTTGTATAAGTGGCATTCATTTAAAAAACCAAGTAACATTTTTAAGTAATCTTCAAATCAAAGAAGGTAATAAATATTCAATGATTCATTAATTGCTGATTCAAATTTACAAAAAGAAGTTCTTGGAACAAGGTTTTTGGTGTCAGAATAATAGTGGATTCGCTCGAAAACTGTGAAGCGGTGCGGACGCCACGCGTGTGCTCTCTTATCACAGTGCAACGTTCGACCTTATAGATAGCTATTATCCTTGTATCGCAGTGAGTAAATTAAACAATTTAATTCTCTTCGCTTAAAACCTTAAGCCACGAGTGATAATAATTCATCCAATGATGAAACCAACCTGCAAAATCAAGCGCCTAAGCGCAAAGCAGATAATTTAACACCCCCTATTAACGAGGTACAAAAAAGATATCTCTGGACATCCGACGAGCTACTGAAGAAAAATAAATTTTTCAATTTATCACAAAACGTCGACGATGAAAATGAAAGCCAGCCAATTGAAAACGAAGTTTCCTCACAAACCACAACTACAAACAAAATAAAAATCCCGCCAATCTATCTGGAAAATAAAATAAATCACACCGCACTGGTGGCTGATATTAAGACCTTAATCAAAGGCACATTCACAACAACGCATAGCCAAAACACAATACGAATTAACTTAACACAGGAGGACGACTACCGCATCCTAACAGAATTTTATAAAAAGAATGAAATTCCTTATTATACTTACCGCAATCCCAATAGTAAACCCCTGTCAGTGGTAATCAAAAATGTACCCTTGTCCTTAACTAAAGAAGAAATTAGCGAAGCCCTTAAAACCTTACCTGTCATTAACATAACGCGATTATTAACTAAAGACAAAAGATCACTGCCAATTTGCGCAGTCGAATTAACAAATAACGACGAAGGCAAACGAATATTCAGCCTTAAGCAGTTATATTACTCCATCGTGACAGTCGAACTACGAAAGAATGCCACCAACATACCTCAATGTCACAGGTGTCAAAAATATGGACACACTAAGAACTACTGCACACTACCGTTCAAATGCGTCAAATGTGCAGGTTCCCATGAACACACCTCTTGCAACAAGAGAACCAATGAAAAACCGACCTGTGCTAACTGCGGGGGAGACCACGCTGCCAGCTATCGTGGATGCAGCCATCACAAGCAACTCCAACAAAAACGCACTAATACCAGGAACCCCAATAGAACCAACATCAACGATGCCCATGTAAACGATAATCAAACATACGCCCAACGCGCCCAAAACCTTTTAAAAAATATCCCAAATACCCCAGCAAACTTATCCCAACAATTACCAGATACTGCCCTTCCAAGTAATTTCATCAATATTTTAATAAACCTGATAACCCCATACCTTTCCCAAATAAAAACCTTCCTAGTCAACACTCTTCTACCCTTACTCCTAAATGGACCCTAACTCTCAACGAGCAGTCAACGTATCAACAATTCTCAACTGGAACGCCAATGGTATTAGTACACAACGCTCTACGTTTATAGCTTTCCTAGCTAGATATCAAGTAGATATAGCCTGCATCACCGAAACTCATCTAACAGAAGGAGAAAATTTTAGAATCCCAGGTTATCGAGTATACCGTAAAGACAGAAACGCCCAGATAGCGTCTGGCGGAGTGGCTATCATCATCAAACAAAAACATGCTCATAATCCGATTACAAATCCTCATGATACCACATTAGAAGTTACAGGAGTACAAGTCAAACTTAACGACTCAAGTAATCTCATCATCATGAGCGCCTACAGGCAACCCAACAAAACCTTAAAAGAAGATGATATCAAGACACTATTTAATACATCACAACCAACACTGATGATCGGAGATTTAAACAGTAAACTTGTAACCTGGGGCTGCAGAGCAACCAATCCAGCGGGAGTAAAACTCGAGCAATTCGCAACTGCACATGGATTCCAAGTACTAATACCAGACGAATACACCTATTTCCCATACCGAGCCGATCATCAACCCGACATACTGGATATAGTCATCCAAAAAAATTTCACCAAGCCCATTGTACAAAGGGTCATCCCCGAGCTAAACTCTGATCACCTGCCTGTACTAATCTCCTTTGACAGCACTCCTAAACCCAAACCACCCCCAGCGCAACTAACTAACGGACCAATAAACTGGGAACTCTTCCAAGAGACATTAAACCTCAACCTCATCAAGATGCAAACCCTCACTACCCAAAAAGACATTGACAAAACTGTCTCAAACATTACCTCATCGATAACTGACGCGGCCAAAAAGGCTTCTCTAAATAAACCTCGATATCCTAAACCCGACTATAATCTTCCTCCTCCTCACATACTTAATCTGATTAAATATCGAAGTCAAACCAGAAGACTCTGGCAACGAACAAGAAACCCTGAAACCAAAAGACTGCTTAACAACCTCACGCATCTACTAAAACGTGAACTAGATGACCATAGAATCCAATCCTACCGCAAATACATTGCAGATATAGGCCCCGGAGACCCAGGGATGTGGAAAACCACCAAAAAAATCTTAAAAACACCTCAAGAGATACCAACGCTCAAACCAGACAATGATGCCATCTGTACAGATGAGGGAAAAGCCGCTGCGTTTGCCAACCACCTGGAACGGACCTTTACACCGACAATTTCCTGCACCCCTACCCAAGTGGCACATATAACGAACTACATCGAAACCCATCATCCCATTAGCACTGACTTTAATCAACCCACATCCCCAAACGAGCTAAGTGAACTAATAAAAACATTACACAAACGCAAATCACCCGGTCACGACCTAATTCCTAACCTTGTCCTTCTACACCTAACTGGAAAATGCCTCTCATACCTGGCAACTCTGATGAATGCATGCATGCGAATAGGCTATTTTCCTCAAAGCTGGAAACACGCACACATACTTATGTTTGCCAAAACTGGGAAGAACAAAGAACAACTTACAAGCTATCGACCAATTAGCTTATTAACTACCATTTCCAAGCTTTTTGAAAAAGTTATACATACACGCCTAATCAAAATCACCAACGCACTCCACATCCTCCCACCCTTCCAATTTGGGTTCAGAAAAGGGCACTCGACCTGCCATCAACTGCAACGGATTAGCGAACATATTGCAACAGGATTTGAAAATAAATGCTTCACCACTGCAGTCTTCTTGGATATTACCCAGGCCTTCGACAAGGTTTGGGTTGAAGGTCTCAAGAAAAAACTTCTAGGCTACCAAATACCACGTTACCTTTTAGCCATTATTTTCTCATTCCTTGAAAATCGAACCTTCGCCGTTAAGATCAACACAGCAATCTCCGATACAAAAGCCATACGAGCGGGAGTCCCTCAAGGCAGCATTCTGGGCCCACTTCTTTTTAACATATACACCTCGGACATACCAAAAATACCGGCGACATTAGCCACGTTTGCCGACGATACGGCTATCTTAACGCAAAACACAAACTTAGAAATAGCAATTAACCAATTACAAAACGCAACGGACAAATACAATAAATGGCTCAAAGAGTGGAACATCACGATCAACCCTAGTAAATGCCAATGTAAAATCTTCACTCTGAGGAGAATTGCCAATTCGCCCTCTATTACTATTGATGGAAGCGTCATACCTTGGAGCCCCAGAGACACAGCAGTTAAATATCTTGGAGTGTTCCTTGACACAAAGCTGAACTGGAGCTACCACATTAATCAGAAGTTAATTCAATGCCATAACAGACTTCGACAACTATATCCCATTATAAACCGCCAAACCCCCCTCAGACCCGAATGCACCACCCTTCTATATAAAACCCTGCTGCGACCCCTAGCTCTCTATGCATCTCCAATCTGGAGTAATACATCCAAAACAAATATCCTAAAGCTCCAAAGATACCAAAACAAGGTTCTGCGAATTGCAGTGAATGCCCCATGGTTCATTCGCAATGTGCAGCTACACCATGAGCTTGGTGTTTCACCAGTTCAAACCTATATTACCACGACCACCAGGAATTTCATCTTAAACATCGATAAATGCGAAGGAGCGATACACTACAACATCGGTCAACGCAACATCCATAAAAGACTAAAGAGAAAACTTCCACAAGATACCCTCTCAGGGCTCTCAGATGAAGAAAATTAACGAAGATCATCAACACAGATTGACAGAGGCCGTCACTACCAGCCTCCATGCGACCAACGCAGCCCATTGCTAACTTAAGTCACAATACAGATAATGTATGTACTGTTAGTCAAAGTTATCTTATGTCAAAACTGTCATGTATAACACTTGTATGTTGATCTGACAAATGCTGTAATAAAAAAAAAAAAAAAAAAAAAGAATAATAGTAGTAGTAGTGCAAGACCGTTAGAACTTTAAGTGCGGGCACAATATCTAACGAGCGAGAGCAAAGAGCTTGCTATCCGCGTGAGCAGGTAAACTTCTGGTAACGGTCGAGCAGTGCACAACGTTTTATAGTACTCTGAATCATGATTCTTTAACGGGTGTTACACTTGGATTGCTTCTCTACAGTTTTGCCGTTTGGTGCGCACCGTCTCTATATTCCGATGTCTGTAGTAGAATTTTAATTTTGCGTGCTCCCTGCCTGTTTGCGTTCGGTTTAACAGCACAGGCAAAGATATGAACTTGGATTTTGTTCCCGCGTTCTTTTCCGTTTTCCGTTTTGGTGCTGTGATGGCAAACAGTGTTAGCTACTGTTGAATTGTTCAGTGGTTTCGCGGGCATGCCGTTCATGTTTGGTGTAATTTTTCCTCGCTGATGGTGGCGGCTTTTGCAACTCTGACGATTTTGCTGAGAAATTTCTTTTCACCCCAATTCTAGAGAACTAAATCGCTTTGCTGACCTATTTTTATACGTGGTCCAAATTGATCTGGGCTAAGTCGATTAAAGCTTTTTGTGCCGTGATTTAAGGTATCCGTGATTCCATTTTGGGCTTTTCTTTTCCTTTATAACCGCAGGTTTAAAGCTCTCCTTCATCGAGGGCATCGACTTTGACTTTGTACGGGCTTTAAGAAACACCTGCAGTTCCCGACCTTCTTATGGGCTGTTTGGGGTTTACCTCGCACTATGTGCCAGCTACGACACCTTCCTAGTGGGCAGAAGGGGCCCAATAAAAAAGTGTGTAACATGTTTTGACGTTCCTTTATGTAAAACCATTTAATACTGCGGGCCGTAAACCGGTGCTATGTACCTCATTTGATTGCTACAGTTACGTACCGAATTCCGTCAGAATTCTAGAGGCTTTAGTTGGGGCTCTCGTTCTTATGTACAGTTCTCTTCACGAACCAGGTACCTGAAGGCAATCAGCGTTTCTCTTCAACGGAGCCTGCCTAAACCTCTGTTACACCGTTTTAAACTGTTGTAGTGTTTAATGTAATTTATATTTGTACTCCTTAGTCTGTATTTTAAGGATATACCTGTCGTTAATAAAAAGATTTGTTGGTGCTTATTTTGACTATTTAATTTAAAAATAAGTACTTAAAGAACTGCACACTGTCTCCCTGAGTTAGGCCGGCCGGAAATTGTATCATTAATGTTATATTTTTGAGAGCCTTAGCCGACGAATCAATTGCTGCTAACACGGGCTGCTATCATCAATGATAAACAGCCCCTTATGCTCTATACCCTTAGAGACAGAGTACAGTAAACAGGTTTTTACGAATCTGAATACCATAAAATGTATTAAAAGGTCAGTTTCATACAATGATAGTAGCCCACATAGGTTTGCTATAGCTTAAAGTCGCAATATCTTGGTATAAGCAAAGGATACAAAAATACCACAATCAAAAACTATACCAAAAACTGCTAAAACCTTGTGGTATTTCCATTTACTTCTATACAATTACTATTTTCCGCATGTGATTAGATATTTTAACAATTATAGTTAATGTGAAGTCTAACATTGGCGCTGTAAGATGTCAAATGTATACAGCAAAATAAAACCGTTCAAAAGCTACCTCAATGGCACAGTTGACTAAGTGTCAAGCTGCCAATGCCCAAGTCCTCGGCTGGAATTCGTGGATAGGCAAAACTTTTCCATAGTCCATTAAATCGGTACTGAATCGGATGACCATTCAACGTTGAGATACAATTAACGACGACCAATACGAGGTTTTACGTAAAATAGATTGCTGAACGAAACAATAGTAAAGTTTCATGGCAGTCCTGATAGCTGTGACTAAATAACGGCTTGGACATTCCAGCACGTCATGTAATTTCGATCAGAATTTTTCCGTTGGAACTTTTACATTGACGAGAGTCATTGAGTTCTTCTAGTCATGACTAATGGCCTTTCACAGATGCACAATCAAACATTTCGTGATCTAGCTTGACGGTTTATTATTTCCATAGATTCTAAGTTTTAATTCGTCAGAAAAAAAGTATAATGTAGTAATATTTACAGATATTAAATGCTTTTATACTTAATAAATAACTATCATTTTTTACAGTTAACTTCTGATACCTGAATAAGAATACAAACATATATTCGAAGTTAGAAACAGCTACAGTGAATGGTGTGTGCGGTTTTTTCTAAATTATTAAAAGGTATTCAAATTATCAGAGGGTTCCAAAAAGTCTTTAAATCATTAACATTTGCCTAACCAAATTTTCTACGACCTGAAACAGAAGACTGCGCCTAAGAAGTAAACGGGCACAAAAGTTACACAAATAATTGCATCAGCCCAGTACCAAAATATTACTAAATACCTACGTTCAAAAGCAGATTTGCTAGTATTTGGCTGACAGCTTAATTGGTGAATAATTACATGCACACGGTGACGCCGTAGAGCTAAACACAATGGGATTACTAGAATACTACCACGATAGCCAGACATTTAGCTCAATAATTGCACAGGCAACGATTTCAGCAAGACCTGAGATTAGCCGGTGAGATCAGTCTCGGATTCAACACACAGGTTCCTATTTACCTTTAAAACTATGCTTAAATTCTTTCAGCGGAAGAGAAGCACAAAACTAAACAAGAAAACAGGCAGCATACATTACAAACTTTTGGCTATAAAGATTTCGGGGCCTCGAAAATGGTTCCGAAAATCAGCAACACAACTAGCAACTAAATTTTTGCTCGATAATTTGCAATACAAGTGACAAACTACAAGAATACACGAAAGAATGCAAGAAAACATCAAATAAAGCATAAGCCGTCTAGTCACAACTCGATATGTTACGCAGAAGAGTAAATCCGTAACAAATACAATGTGTGGCAAAATTCCATAATCTGCGTTGAATTGCCCAATTCACAAATCCGCAAATTTTGCGAGTGGGCACAAAGCATAGTATAACACACAACCACTGTAAAATAAACCCCTAAGCTAAGAGCCAAAGGTGCAACAAGATTATACGTGCGTTCGGTGACAGACTGGCAAAAAGGGAGGCATTTTAGAAAAATCACATATGGGCAGATATCGTGCACCACTTAACGGACCTGAAGATGGGCTAATAAAATTCTTAGATTACCGTCATGACCAAATACAGGCTTAACGACCTCGAAATTAAACAGCCAGAAACGCATGAACAGCGTCAGTCAGAATAACCCGCGATAAACGGAAAACATAAGAAAGAATCACTTTTTGACCGTAACAATATTCCAAGAAGTTAATAAGACCAATAAATGCAATCTTAGTAAATGCCTTTTTTAATTTTCGATGCGATGGAAAGTCTATTAGTGTAAGGTCTAGTAAGTAAGATCAAGTCCAGATTATGTATTACAGCCAATGCAGTAAATTTTTTTCTGAACTGGCACATTGCCGTGATGGCACAATATATCTAATATTTACAGATCGTTTTTAAATATATTACTAGTTTCGCAAATCGGAGGCAATTCAAAATAGAGCGTTTAAAGTTAAATAAGTTAATTTTGAAGGAATAAGTGCCATGCTGAGAAAGCATGTCCTGAAATTCAGAAAAACAATTAATAGAAGATTTTTAAACTAACCGAAACCTTAATATTAAAAACTTGTATATAAGATAAAATGTTTTCTTATTAGAAAAATACACAGTTATGCATTTAAAACAAAATTCGAGAGGTACAAACTTGCAATTAAGTTCAAATCAATTCATAACTATTTGACGCCAAGGAAGCAATTTAAGCTCTAGCCTTAAAAAGAACATACGTACAACAGACTGTAATAAAATACATGTAGTCCAATGGCATAACATTACATGACAACGATAATGTCACGTTACGTATATGTTAATCCAGTAGCATGAACGGTTTGTGAAACCCATGGGGGGTCAACACTACATCGTTGAAGCAAAAGCAGATCACAGAATACCAGGAGATCACGATGACATATTGCCAAAGTATCTCTAAGTCAGGACAAGTTGGTCGACAGCTTCGGACTTACGAGCAACTTCCAAAGTGTTAAAGAGAGCAGCCATCACAAAAAAAGCAGTGGTGAAGGCGTCAATGTACCTCTGTAAACAAACAAACCTATAAGAAGCGACGGGATGAGGTGATTGGTAAGTTTTACTTTGTATAGTTGAAACTGGTTTAACCCCAAACCAGATTGGGGCAACAAAGCGGTAGTGTAGCAGCCATCCCAGTGAAGGCCTCGATTGATTTGTGTGAAAAGTGTATTCCAGCTCAGCTGTTTAGTGATGAAGCTAAATCGTACACAAATTTTAAGATTATGTGGACAAGTAGTGTAATAGTTATTAAGTTGTAGGTTGTCCAGTTATTTTAGTATTTCGCGGTCTTTTGCGTACGATTTCGCGGGCAAAAGTATTCATTTTTCAGTTAAATCAAATGTTATAACTCGATTCGCTTTTGTTTATAACCGTCATTTATGTCAACGTGACAAATTTATAGCGACTGACAGCGAGCTTAGTAAGAGGGTTGAAAAACGTTTTGGGTGCGGTTAAATTCGAGTATAAAAACAAATTGGGGTGATTTTAACGCGACGAGGGTGGAAATTATGTCAGTTTAAAGTTGGAAATCTAAAAAAACCAGAAGTTACTTATGTTAAAAATTATAAACAACTAAAGTTAATCCCTGTTTGTACCAGTGTGTGAAAACAAAAATTTCCTTGTGTGTCAATGAAGCAATTTCGAAAAACATTGCTGTCTTTTATTTCAAGCATTTATGGATGTACGAGTATGTAAGTAGAAGGCAACAAAATCTGATTAACTCGGTACAAGTTGTAAGAGATTTGGTGGTTCCTGGATATCGTGGAAGAGGTAGCAGGAGCAGATGGACGATCCACAGTAACTTAAATCGCCAGTTTCCGCGATTTTATTGACCGATCCACATTCCAGGCTAAGCAATAGGGTCAGCACCTACCAGCAGCGATGTGCATTTAGGCATTGGCGCAGAACACGGTAGGCAATACATGTTTTCTTTGTCATTGAATTATCTCTTGGAATTGTGAAGTGGTTGTTATTGTGATAGCTGAGTACACATTAATTATATTCACAATTGCAAATAGAGTTAAGAGATTGCAGCTCGATCTAATAATATTGATTAAATTTCTTAATACATTTAGATGGTTTAAAGTAAGTCTCAGCAATTACAAATTTTAAACTGTATGTTATGTATTGTCCCGAAAATTAGAACATACCACATGTGGTTAAAAGTAGATTAAACAAGTAACAAGTTTAATGCAAGATTTATGGAAAATGTAGAGCTTCTCTGACGTCGCTCCAAATTCTTATTTTTTATTTAAATATAAAAACTAGAGTCTCCTCTCAGTATTATGGCAAAATTAGTTTCTAAAAGCAACAGTGTGCAACATTTTTAATTTGGTATCAGCTTTCTTAGAACTATTGGGATGCTAATATTTTTTAAGAGTCCATTACATTGTTTCTCTGTTTTGCCTTAATTCATCCCACGGCCCTGTTACTACCCATACATAGTAAAGGATACTATTTGGAATGCCAATTAATCCAAAATCTATGCACATACGCATGTAGATAATTTTTCATTCCTCTTAACCATATCACGAACTGGTATTTTTGTGATACTCACCAAACGACTCGCACGTTTGATGTGTGAAATGCCTTTCGTCGCCTAACTAGAAGCAGAATATGGATTATAAATTTTAATAACAATTAATAACTCTTTCTGTACATGTCAATGCTTTCCCTTCTTTTTTATTTATATTTAAAAATTATTGTTAAAAGCTCAGATATAACTAACTGTACTTATAATATAGTTAAAGCTGGTACATATTACCTGACAAAACTATAATTTAAGTTGGCACCTCTCAACTGTTTCTTTAAAATAGGAACTATGGAACGTCATTCTTTTACCATTCCCATGCTTCTCAGTCATCGAGTTGTTTTTTCCATTCACATTGTTGCTCTTGGTATTCTTCTACGATTTTTTGTTACAAAAAAAATTCCAATTACACAAGGAAAAACCGGTGGTCCAGTTATCTCAGTAGAAAGGGGGCGATAAGAACAAGCTCGCTCGCGATAGTCAAAAGCAGCATGTAGCTTGGGGACCAATTCGAAAAATTTACGTTGGGCACCACCTAAAGTATCTTTCCAAAATGGAATGAGACGGCTAAATCCATCAGAAAGTTTCGCTTCGACTACAGAAAATGTGCTCGGTTCTCAAATATGAATTACCTTGCTTCATAATTTTTTAAATGCTTATGTCTGTTCGCAGTACGATTCCAGTGAGAAAATCCTAATGATACCTTGGCCACAATCCAGCAAACAGATCGCTGAAGGTGTTACTGCCCTTCCAATAGGCATGCGCGCAAAGCTTGAGCACGCCTAAAACGCCTAATTCCTTCGGTTAACATGTTCAACTTACCTGAATGGAGTAATTTAAGTGACGGTGATGAACGCAGGATCAAAACATATAATCCCTTGCCTGAGCAAAAACTGGCAAATTGCGGCCTCGGTAGTAAGAAACGTGCGACCCGTGCTTGTTGAAGAAAGAATAAACAACTTTAATTCCAAGGTTACGGACAAATAAGCTTTGATCTACGATCAATTTAACGGTATGTTTTCTAGGAATACATCGTCGGGCCCGCGTTGCTGGTGGTGGAACAACAGAAGTGCTTGAAATATATGTCCAGGGGTTGGAACAAAATTCCACTGCACAACAACGAAACGGGAAACGGAATTTGTTGGCTGTGCCTTGGAAATGGTTAAATTTGGCGACATAAAAAAATCAAAATTTGCCGGTAAATCTTCTCAATGATTGTTGCACTACATGGAGCGGTAGCACACAAATCCACACACCTTATTTCTAGCTAGGCGACGAGACCCAAAGTGCCTGCCCAAAGCAATGCTACATATGACATGTGCAATCTCCAACCTTTCTTATTCGCGCACGCCAAATGTCAGTGGAAGTGTCAACTTTTAAACTGGCCGAACATTTTTCTTGTAATTATATCTGTTATTTTTCGTTCTCATTCTACAGACGTGTTTATGCCATTTATACCATTGTTTTCTTTATTATTTTTTACCCCTTCGTCAATTGTATCTTGAGTTGATCTCATCTGGTGTGGCCGGTGGCTTTAGACAAATACTTAGTTTATGTTTCTGCAATTTCTGGTTATAATCTTCCCAATCTTCAAACGTATAAGTTAAAATTGGTCCGAATGTTGTGTTGCTTTAATTTATATTGTTTGACACGACTTTTATTTATCTATCAACTCCTTATATTCTAGTAAAAACTTTTCCATTGTTATTCGCTATAATTTGTGATAGCAACGAACTGGGTGACCCGTTTTCCCCGTCAGTAGGTTTCGTATACCAGATATTGGGCGGATTCCGTTTGCCAATTTACTAGTATTTTCCCGTTTGATTTGCGACATTTTCAAGTTAATAACGCGAGATTGGTAGGCAGCGTTTCTCACCTTTGAATTATTTTTAATTTGTCTATCTAGACTGTTTCTGCTGTTCTCAGCTAAATTTTTGCACTGTGTTGCATTGCATACGACGTATGTACTTATTGGTTTTGTCGAAGTTAATCTACTGTACTTGCCTTCAGCAAATAGTTCAGGTACATGGCTGTGAAAGGACACTCAACATTTGTTTTGTACACCAGCGCGACGTCACTAGGCCAGGTAGATGGTAGTTAGCAAAGGTGCATTTGTACTGTCTTTTTTCAAAAGTATTTGTAGCTCTTTGTTTACTGTAAATGAAATTAGAAATAGACAACGTTTTTTTAATAAGAGCCTAAAGCACTCTCAATAATTAAGCTAAGCTTCGACTCAGCCAGACCAGTTTTGCCAAGGTAGAAGTTCTTATAACATTGAAAAGCTTTCCACTCCACCTCCAAGCAGGTGGCGCCCAATAGTTTTACGGATTCTCATGTACCTCCTTGGTATAACATTGTTTTAATGTGCGGCAAGCAAGCACAAATATAGAAGCTTCCTCTCCTTCTCTATCGCTGAGCTAGAAGGCCACCTTCTAGCTTGTTGCGGTGTTTTAAGTCGACTTTATACCTTAAGAACCTTGGTACCACTAGCTTGTTCTTCAAAAATGAATATTGCTTGATTTAAGTTCATATATCTATATTTTATAATACTTTGTAAAAAAATGTGGCTTACATTGTGTCTATGTTTCTGCCACAGCGTTTGATATTATTACGATATCAGTTTTTCATGTAATAATACAATACATTTTTGCTTGTTACCTTAAACACACATTTTCTATTCTGTGTTTTTATGTAGCGTTTAGATTCTTTCCTTTTGCAGTACTTAATTTGTCAAATCATACAGATACCAAAAAGTGATTATATTATTAAAATAGGTATTCGTTTTCAAAGAAAGTGGCGTTTTGAAATAACTCGTTTAATCCTATGACCGGCGTGCCAGAAAATATTCGTAAAAAATAAACATTCTCTTATCACACATGCCATTTGTGTTAACGCGAGCAAAGATAAAACTAGTTGCGTCCTAAACGAGTGCAGTATACATGCCACACATGCCAAAGCTGCACACATTTAACCATTTAGCTAAGTTCGCGTCACTATTAACTCTCATTAGCCGTTTCCGTTTCGCAGACATTCGTGCTGGCTGTCACTATTAATCCCAGACGGCAGCATCCCGCTCCTGTGATCAACTTTGCCGGGATTTCGGCCCGAATTCTGTTTTCTTCGCGAGCTCGCGGTTGTTCTAAATAATTTATCAGCGCTCCTGCCCCGGCAGGATACAGATGTCTGTGGATGGAAAAAGGAAAATTGGATGGGGATATTAACTTACACTTGATGGTGACGGAAAATCTTTAGCGGCTGTCCCGGAGAGTGCCGCGAATTTGCTCCGTTGTAAAACTAAGTGAATTGAATGCCCGGAAACTTTTGATAAATCGCGCGCTGACAGCGGAAATAAATTTCGCGGATGAAATATGAAAATTTTCCGAGTTTTTTACGGGCGCGTGTCACGGAACGTTACCTACTTCGTAAATATATACACTTTTCCGCCGGAATTGTATCTTGCATTCCGACTGTTTATATTAAAGCGGTTAAATAAACGCCGCTTCCCCAACCCACGCCCACGCACGCGAATTCGCTAATCATCTGGCTAACATTTTCACTTTCCGCTTTTGCGAACCGCTCTAAACCATTGGGTCGCCTCGTTTCGGCGAGGGCAGCTCTGATTAAGTCGTTCACGAAGTCAGCCGGATTGCTGAAACATCACTAATCGTTTCGCTTGTGCCGGAGACCAATAAAAGCTCAAATAAGGGCGAGCTCGTGTTTCTTTTCTTGATTTCTTTAAAAGGTTTCTTGATCATCGTGCAATGGGCTGACGTTCTATTTGCTGCACGTATGTGGGAACTAACACTGCGAAATTGCATCCTAAAGCTTTCCTAGTGTATCAATCGAAACGCTCTGTAAAACAGTTTAACTTTTCGCTAAGTTAAAATTATTAAGGAAAACAAGTGGAAAGTTCATATTGTCGAGTAAATCTGACTTGCCAGGACCACTCAAAAAGCTTAACCTAAATTCATGTTAAAGGGTAAAATTTTGTTTTCTTTTAACTGTGAAGGATAGTGGCCAGACCAAATCCTTGTATATCTGCTTTACAGTATATAGTATGTGGGTTGTGGCAGTAGAGGTACTTCAGAGGTAAAAGCCTCTAGCCCTGGGGCAAATATGTGGGTTCGTTCCCCATTTACTGCAACGCCCGCAAAAATCTAGCGCATTGCAATTCTCTAATTTGGCTTTGCCAACCATGTGGTCTTAATGCCTAAACCTGTTACAGCATAACTGGACGTTAAGACACTTCACTGGACTAAAACGCAAAGCTCTCCCTAATTACGCCTTCACAGGCGGTTGTCCAGCTGAAAGCTCTGTGGGAGTGGGGTTCGTTTCTAAACGACACCACTCAGGGCGAGATACTGTCGCTAGGGATGTTTATTAAGACCAAGAAAATGGGAAAAACAAATGGGCGCCACGGAAATTGTTGCTTAGTACTGAATCTAACTTGCACTTGGCCAAAATCCGAAATCCCAATGCCGTTGCTTCGCTTCGGTGCCCATGGGAGACCCAGCTGCAGAAAATTTCACCTACCTTTGGTGATCTCCTCGCAATTACTCGAGCACTGTACAATAAATGACACAGCACAAAGACAATCTTTCGTGTCTACGTATATAAACACAAATAAAAGATCATGAATATGATCTATTGGATCTGAATATTCAGACAAATATTTGCATGAATGTTAGCATGACTTATGTAGGGGTTAGTAAACATTTAGTGAACAATTATCTAAATCACAACAATAAAGTTAACAGCCCACTGTGTTTACGATCCACAGCGGTAGACAAACTACAAATCTGAGCATTAATTTAAATCATGCCGCTAAAATTACTAGCTCTTCCATAAATCTGTAACACGGGACACAATCCTCACAAAAAATGACGCAGTACATAGTGAAAACATTCACACTAACACAAGTATCACAGGAAAAAAATAAGATTGACAACCATGTTCTATAATTAATCGAAGTGATAGTGGAACACGAAAATGCAACGGAACTATAAAGAAACATTTTAACACATTCATACTAAATCTGTCCAAAAACGTTGGATGGAAAATCGCTTCAAATAAATAACAAAAGTATGTAAGTATGTAAAATAATAAAAATGCATGGTCAGATAGGATACTTCTGATTGGCTTTAATTGGTAAGCATCAAAGTAGCTAAGCAACCTTACACCTGACACAAAAATAATTCTGCAATGCTGGCAGCATTTAGAAAACTCTTTGAGATGAAGCTTTTTCATGAGAAATAGACTGAAGTCTTCATGCTTACCTTGGTAATGTATCGAAAATTCCTGGAAAATAGAAGAAAGACCGTTCTGCCACAGAAGAAGCAATTCCTTGTTGGTCTAATAGAGAAACAAAAGCTGCTATGGGCCGCAGAATGTCTAGCGAATAGTCTAGTAAAAGCTGTTGTCTTCTGACTAGACACATTTAGTGAAGAAGTAACGAACACAATTCTTGAGACACAGTGACAATGAAAAAGTAACTGCTGCTTATATCGACAAGATGTTTAAATATACTCTTAAGCAAAGAGTTCGAAGTTATTCAGTAGTCTCTTCTATTTTTACCGTTACACTCTATGCCTCTATGGTAGCTCATAACTAGAGTTCCCTTATGTAGTACACACAAGAAAGTATGCAAATAAAAATACCTGTTTACCTTCTTACAAAGAAAAGTGTTAAAATAAGTGAACTTGAATGTATTTTACCATCTTTGCCAATAAACTAGAATCGGTTCTTCCTCAGCTCGTCCTGCGCCTGTCACCGCTGCAACACATGCAACCCTGAGGTCAGCGAGCGGTCACTAATGGAGGACGATCCGTGGCATCACATTGATCAGCCTTGTGTGCTTCAAAAAAAAATGGCCATCTTTGGCCAGGTTGACTTTTGGCGTAGGTGGTGCTTTTATTTTACGCAGATTCCCTAGCAGGACCGGCTTACGTAAGTTTTAACATTTTCTTGACATACTTCATACGGGCACTGTACCTTCGAGGTGGATTATATTATATGCAGGCGCCCTTCGGGAAAAATCAGGTGCAGTGAATCAACGCTACGGCGTTATCAAAGGGTTAGTAATTATGTAGAGGACTGTACCAGCACTGATTATAATCGAGACAGGTTCCTTTTCGGAGGGTATTATTCGGACTAGCAGAAGGTTTTTGGCTGGTTGAGGGGTAACTTACGACTTGTTTGACTGACCGGAGAGCACACCTTTGTATAGTCTCAGGTCTCCCTCTGCTGAGAGAAGAGTAGCTAAAATAAGTAGGAGTAATCCGTAAACGCGAGCTATATGGGGTTGCTCATCGCTTAGTCCCCAACAGAATCATGTTCTGTAAAAAGGATTAATGCCTGAATTCATTATAACAACATGATGATAAGCAAATTGCAAATATTTAAAGTGTTTTTACCCACAATTTGCCTGGAAGCAAACATCACCAGATATGGTCAAGATTTTACTAAGACAGCTTAGGTGTTTAGGTATAAAAGTCAGTTCTCGGGAGGTAATGGAATGTTGTCCACAAGGAGGGTAACCTGGAAACTGATAAAATTCAGCCAGTGTGGAAAAACTCCACACCAATGAAAAATTAGTTCGATGAGGCACAATTCTGATCCAATAAAAATTGATCTTTGAAGTTTAGCGGTAACTCAATTAACGATAACAAAAACCGAAATCCAAAGGGTGTAAGCATTACAAAAATTAATTGTAATTATTCGAAAATAACCGAAGAGTCTTCCTGACCACAAAGCTACTTCTGAGGACTATGGTATCACAAATATGAAAACATGTAAGCTTCACCGTCCACACACGTAAAGTTAGCTTGCTTTCTGTGAAGGCATTCTAAAGGAAGAACAACCAGCCCAACTCTCACCATATGGTATAAAAGCACCACTTTACAAGTAGTCTCCCTGCTTGAGGACCAGTGCAGGACTGAAGAGTGTTTTACGTTTCGCACTTAATCATCAATTGCAACTGTTTAAGAGCAGCAGCATATTATCAATAATTAATCGATGGCATCTCGAAACGATTGTAGAAAATTATTTAAATTTGTTTAATAAAGTAACGCGCTTCCATTGATTTTCACAGTACTGTACTTATAAGTATACAAAAACTTCGTTTTACCAAATAAGTAGAAAATCGTGGGTTGCAAGTGGGTAAGTCAATTTTAACTAGCTTACACTGTAGGCCGTGCAACCAAATTTGGTCAAACGCTTGCGCTATATCTAAGCAGAAAGAGTGGTCAAGCACAGCCACCCTTGTGGAAATCATCTACGATGAAGTTTACTAGTCGCTCAAGTAAATGATCAGTAGAGAATCCTGTTCGAAAACCACAATAAAATTTAGTCCGAATGCTTTGTGAATAGGCAATTCTTGATATCAGCTAATTAATTAAGAAACGAGGGATGTGAGTTTTGTCATATTATATTGATGAATCTGTGAAGGTGGTAGGTCTACTGATTAATGGTGTAAAGGCAGCTTCAAAAGGGGTTGCGAAAGTTAAACTTTTTTCTTCATCTGTGTCTTTGTTACTGTAACACAAAGTTCCTACTCGCGGCAATATTTGCTTCTGCTGTTTGTGTGACCCGTGCTACACTCTTTTCTGAATAAATTTTGAATCATGCACCATTACCTTGACATTTCTGTAAAATAAACGTTCTTATCTTTCCATTTCCGGCAAAAAGTGGCGTGACTTCTCCGTCCGAGAGGCTGTGCGACGGACATAATTGTTTACGTCATAAGTTTTTAAGTGCGCAAGCAAAAATTACGTTGTAAAAATGTATGCTCTTTGCTACTTCAAGTAAACCCCATTAAGATGGTGGCACCGCTACATCCTGAAACCGGGTTTCTAACCATCCAGACTTACGTGTTTGTGCGTTCCAATTTATATCTGATAAACCTATCTGGATTGCAGTTTCAACTGTCCCTCTTCTCTACGCCAATTTTCTAAGCCGTGTTGCAAGTAGCAATGCTTAAATTATTTTTTCGTTAACTACGTTCTGTGCATTGTGATGTCATTAATTTTCGGTTCACCACGCTGCAAATGCTCTCTTACTTACTAAGTATAGCTAATTGATTTCTTTACTCACGCGGGGTGCACTCGTGCTAAACGAATACTTGGATTTTCATTTACGTCGCTAGATATCGTAAAACGATGTTACATTTTGTTTGAGTTTTTTCCTCCTAATAAATATCAAAATTATAAATTACTATTACAAACTGACCCTGAAGGGGTTGGAATTCTTTTTTTAGTTAACGTAATTTTAGTCTTTGGTAAATGTTTTTTAATCAAAACGAGATTACCTTAATATTACCATTTTGCTACTAATGTTACGCTATGAAATAATATACTTTTTGGTTGTGTTGTTAATAGAACGCCCACACAAGAAGCGTTGCATACGTTTAATATTTTTTAATTCAGTTTGTATTCGGTACCAGCTGTTATTGTTTTCTTGGCCATGTATTTATTATCAACCGTGTCTTGACTTACGCCGGATGGTTATGTGAGTGTGTTACGGTAGCTCTAAAACTTGGCACTCTAAACCTTCGGTTACTCCCCTCACACCGATGTTTGGTTGTGGGCTGGTCACTTTGTTACTAGATTGCGGCGTCAATACTGTCATCCTATTTATTTCAGTCCTGTCAATGGTTACCATTTATTGAGAATGTTTTAGTATTCCTTAAATTTCCGCGTTACAGAATCTTCTGATTTTAGATTAAGTAGTGGCATACTATTGGTAAGAGCGTCTTTTCAAAGCATCAAGTTAGTTTTTAATTTGATGTGCTATATTATTTACTACAGTTGTAATTGTTTTAGATTTTCTTCATTTTTGCTTTTACAGCATTTTGGGCAACTTTCCACGTCGTTATGTATATTCAGCTGCGTTATAGTTTTTGGTTATTTTTAAATTCGTAATGGTCATTCCGTTTTTGAAAATTTTCAAGTCAATAGAATAAAGCTATATTACCAGCACCCATTTTTGTAAACTTTTGAAGCTAAAATAAGTATTTTGGGATTACCCGTAATGAACGTACAGTAGACGAATTTATCCCTAAAATCCTCAGTAATCGTGTACAACTTAGTTATATTGATTTAATGATGTGCTTTATCTATCCGACTAACTCAAGGTTTAATGATAGTTTGGAAGTAAAACCACCCGTTGCCCATTCAAAATCTGAAGTACGAAATTGTTACCTATCTATTTTCACGTGGTCTGGTGTTTTGTGGGATTTATTTTAGAAGTTTTTATAAATAACCCGATAGCCTTTACGTTATGTTATAGCCGTCAAGCTATCGCAAGTATACTCGTCACACGCTGGGAAAACCATACCACCTGGTAGCACGGATCCTTTTCTTGTCTTTTGACACACGTAGTAAACAGTGCAAGCCAGGGTATTTTATTCAATCTTTCGTGTACCCGGGCTTGCAACCGTCAGTCTTGTGCTTGTAAGCAATCATAACCCATGAGATTACTGCGACGTAATATTAGTGCTAGCTAAATAAATGGGTTTAAACGCCTACATCAAGGTAGGTTTGAAATAAATGTAGCTTTCCATAAACAGTTCGACATTCAAAGCAAACATTCTATTTATAAAATATGGATAATAACAAGTGCCAAAAATCATAACGTACTAATCAATAATATTGACGTTTCTGTAATAACATCAAGTAGAATTCCAAAATGGAACACCACCCGACAGCTGCCATCTATGAAGATATAAGCACCTATGACAGCGACAAGATCGATTATGGGGAGAAGCGAGTCATATGCGATTCTAACGAAAATTGAAGTGCTGAGGATAAATAGCTAATGTTTAATATAAACTAATGGTTTGGATTTGCAACGGTAAGTGACAGAAACAGATTCGGAAGTGACTTCATCAATAAAAATAACCCAGACATGCCATTTCTTAATTATTATACTCACTAAACGTTGCTTTCGTCTTCCTAGGGATTCAAATAATCCTCAACAAAAACCTGTAATAAAAGATTCTGACAAATTAAAAGCTTCAGCCACACGAACAGAATAATTAATCTGACAAAGAAACGAAAGTAAACATCCATTCAGAGCTCCATTTTGTAAACATAACTTCCCAGGCTGTCCACCGCCTTACAAATTGAATTTGCAGAGCTTGTTAGTTTCCCTTTTTCTCAGATGACAAATGTGCACGCTCAAACTTGATTACAAATCCGAACCTTAACGCACCTCCGCCAAAAAATTACATTCGCGCTTTTTACGCAAGTTTCCTTCTCGGTAGGGGGTAGCGAATTCCATTATAGTTATGTTGAAGTAAAACTCCTGCAGATGCCCAAACTAAGCAAGCATGATTAAGCTTGATCTACCTGTCAACGGCCATCCGTCAGCTGTCCAATTAACCAATTATTAAAGTCCCGACTTTTCAAGCAGCAGCAGCAGCGGCCGATGACGGCCCCCAAGCTTGTTGCGCAAAAGCCAATTTCGCCGAGAAGGATCGCCCTCCGGGCCCGGAAGAGCGGCTTTCGAATTTGTCTACGAGACAGATAATGATTATTGTGTTGCGAATACCCGGCGTAACCTAATTGTAATCTATTTACTGCCGGCTTTTTGTTTCGTTATTTTGTTTGCTGGATGCTGCAGCACTTCGTCGATTATTCGACTTCAAACCCTAAGGAATCGGTAGCGATATTTCGTGACAAAATTGCATTTTGAAGTAACTCTTATTTGAAGTTACATGAAAGCTCATTATAATAAAAGCCAAATCACTACAGTAAAATCTAGTATGGCATTTGGTCCTTTGAGCCGGATTACAAGCGCTTATTAAAATATTATCAACAAATTTATTGAAATGAAGCAATCAGTGTGGAATAATCCTAATCTATAATTCTTGTCTTTTTTAACAAATCTGGTAGATCGCACCTTCCACACTTTCAACGCCACATATAGTCCAGTGCTTTTGGCCGAGCGAGGGGGCAAGCAAATCTTCAGATTTTTAAAGTAGGGTAACGCTAAATTAATATCAGGCTTATTATAACAACTACCTACGTTTAGAAAGAATGTATACATACGCACCAAGCCGATCTCCCCCTATATTAGTACAGCCAGAGCATAGTTCTAACAATGTTCTTCTTTTTCTTCCTCTTGGATTAGGCAGACGACCAGTTTTTAACCATAACGTTCTAGGACACCCATTTGCACACAGGATAGGTGGCTAGCTTCGCCCGTCGAAGTTAAGGGAAGAGTTCCTTTGTTGGGAATTAATGACTACCATAGGAACTACCGGGATAGCTGGAGCGTAAGATATTTAAAAATCTTTATGTAGTTATGGGACATCGAATTTGCCCCCTCCCCCCCCACCTAAGACTCAAATATATCGGTTTATCGGCTATGCGCTCTGTTTCTAGCAATCGCACTCCTTAAAACCGCAAGAATGAAAATTCGGACTGTTTCCAGAATATGATAGAAAAAATAATGCAGTTGGGTCAGAATATATTGTTATGATTTCAATGCCCGGCTAATATTTAATTAAATACCTTATTTACAATTATATGACTCTATCTCAGGGTTAGGTCGCTACAGCCAAATTAAAACCACTAATTTGCTATTATTAATTATATAAAGTTTTATTAAACATTTAATTGTAAGCTCTCTGTATGCTGCTATTTAACTAATGGGAATCAACAAGTGTGGTATTTCTAACTGGTGGGATCTACAATAATTCAAGATGCTTTCCTACTCTAGAAAGTACATAAAAAGGCCTCTGATTTTAATTAAATTCTTGATACCTACGCAATTAACACTGTCGCTATGCGATAATAATCCAACGTAAGCGTTCCGCGTCATAAAACAAAACATTTATACCGACGCCACGGAGTGACGCTCAAGGGGACGCCAATCCATGCACAATCACATACTACACCTTTAGGTGGCAAGTCTGGTCTTTTGATGGCATCTAGGGCTACCTGTCGCGAGCTGGACCTCCCGCGATGCTCTGTACAAGCCGTTGTTGCCGACCTGTAGTTAGCAACGCACAAATCTGCGCTAGAACCCACCTGATAATCGGCTGCAACCCTCAAAGACCTGCCGAATCACGTTTACTGAAGCGGGGGGTCTTAAAATGTAGGGCCCCGCTGCACTCCACTTACACTACTTGCTCTATACAAGTGTACACGAACTTATAGAGCCAGCTGTGCGGAGGCCCAATGCATGGAAAAACTTCCACAAATAACCCAGGGCACAATCTCTCAATAAAACACTACTTTTCATTAACTTGGGTATTTACTAGCACATAGAAATAACTTACTTTTGGGGAAGCTTGGCAAAAATCAGCCGAATCTTTTAAATAAGGCACCTCAATTGTTTTGTTTACAGTTTATGTCTTTGTTGCTTGAAATGCCAAGCCTGCTATGATTTTAATTTGTTTTTGAACATTCTATCCAATTACTTCATAGCCTATGCTGTTTCATACCAAATCTGAATTATTGCATTTACTGGACATTCTTATAATAAATATCTGTTTTGTTGGTTATGTTATTAATTGCTAATAATTATTATTTAAAATGTAAGGCTACTAAAATGTGTCCATAGTAATATATTAAATTTCACGAAATACATAAAAATGTACGTAATCTGCATCAAATACCATTTAATTCATTACAGCCACATTAACGCATACGCACCTACTGAAGCAAATCTAATGACGAGAAATAAGCGTATTATAAAGCATTAGAAGAAGATATACGGATATTATATTAGCCGATATGAAGGTAACAACATACACTAATCATCAGTACAATATAAAGAACGCGTCAGGCAATCAGCCAAGAATTGTGTCTATGTTATTGCTGGATTGACACATCTTTAGGATCGTTTAAAAATTTAACGCTGCATTTGATTTACCGCGCAAGGAAGAAACAAAACAGAAGTTCTATTTGTTTGAGCCCGTAACGCTGAATTCAGCTCAATTTGAGTGGTTGACCAGCAATAATCGCTCTCGTCCCGTACCATAGGCGAACATGGGACAGGGACTAAGGACAGTAAAAGTTAAGGGTTTTTGTACTTGTGATGTGAGTGTACCGTACTGAAATATAGTTCTTTGGTGATGCCTTACCGAGCAGCCTTTAAGACGATTTTTAAACCTACTCAGTTTCCCCAAATCGCAGGCTACTAAGTTTGAAATTCCAAATATCTGATGGCATTTGAGGGAACCACGGTCTTGTATTACAGCCATTTTCGTATATCGAAACATCTCTGCAGATTCACTTTGAATGCTCCTAATATTTGAACTACCACTGTTTATTCTTTTACATCACGTGTACAACTAAAGCTTTTCCAGCTCGTGGAGCTACCTATTTAGCTTCCGTTTCAAGTCAAAGGTTCATTTTGCGAAGCCCGCCTTCCGTCGCTAAACTTTGGCAACAATCAGGTCACAGCTCTGTTAACTCGCGGGGTCTGAAATTTTGCAACGTTGTTATAAGAAGTAAGACTTAAAATAACAACCAAAAGATTACTTATACGATAAAATGGTTACTGTTGTGCATGGTACAGTCAAGAGGGTGCAGTTTGGAGGCTTGCGCTTAGTGTAATGTGTTTATTCGCTTAGAAGCACCATTTTTGGGCCCTTGAGTCAGGTATGGAATTTTCTCAGGCATGACATTATTTTGAAGTACCATTCACGTGCCATTGATTTATTACAGAATTTAATTTTCGATGTTGTACGGAACCTTACTCGTTCCGTACGCTATTGTTTTATCTTGACTTCGTCTTCGACGCTACAGCTATCTTCAGCTAACTTTCTGCTTTACCGAATATACAAGCCAAGCCAAAGTCCCCGAATCAGGGACTCGCCACAATCTTCGCCGACACCACTGCCCTAGTTGCAGCCACCACAAAAATTTCGCTCCAGCCTGGAGTTCATCCAGCTTTGCCTTTCGCCTCTTGCCGCCAACTTTGCAATTAATGCATTTAACTAGGTAAATCTAAGCTACTGTTACAATAATGCGAGTATATATTAACGCCCGTTTTGAATATAATAATAATTAATCTGAGCGCATCCGCTTCTAGGTTGATCCCTATTTTAGCTCAGGCATATTAGGCAAATTCTACGAAACATATTAAAAAAAATAATGTGGTCCTGAGTTTTGGCACACATGTTCCCTAGTGCTCTAGGTGTGGCCCTTTAAAAGTCCCCGTCTCTGAAGTGCCAGTATCGTAGTTTTTTAAAGAAAGAAGTAGAAGAAGAAATTGCTTGTTTGTTAGAAATTATTCCGATAAAGTACTTTATCCGTTTATATTACAGAAAAACATTATTAGGGAAAGTTATACAAAATGTAAAATTATAGCGCGCTGCAAAATTTCAGAAATATTGGCCTACTTTTATGAAAGTATGTGTGAGATGAAGCACTTGCAAATCCTTCTAATACACAGGGTTTCATAAAAGTCATTCGACACTTCTGAAATTTTACATGGCATCATAATTGTATATTCTGAAAAACGTTTCTTAATGCTGTTTAGCCAAGTTCAAATAAAAAGGTACTTTACCTGAACAAGATATGTTCTATAACTATGGTCAATGCCTTCTTGATACGACGCCAGCATCCAAGAGGCAGGGACTTTCAAAGGGTCGCTCCTAGAATATTAAAGAGCATTTGGGCCAAAAATGGAGAGTATATTTTATTATACCTGGGCTAGTTGCAGTCGGTGGTTGACTTGTCAGTAGGCCATCCAAACTGACTTGCGTAGTTTGTACCTCCTTGTACCCCCTTGTAATTTCACGATTACATATTAATATACCCGCGCAGCACTGCATTTATTTTGGTTTACTTAATATAGTCATATTAGGTTTTATACTGTTTTATTTCTTCTTAAATATAATACAGTACTCGTTTTCTCTTTTCAGATAAAATAGAAAAAAGGCAAGTCGACTCCACGCGTTTAGCTCACTCATCTCCCGACACCGAGAAGATTTTCCTGGTGAAATATTCTCTTCACATCACGCGCTGATGGTCACCATGGTGGCGTCTAATATAATAACAAAAATGTGTCCCCGTATATACTAATTTGACTATCGTGAGCGAGCGCTGCTTTAACAGTTTAATACCGCCACTTCCCACTAGCTAGTCGAGTAAATTTTTAATCCTGTTGGCGGTCGTAAACAGGAATTCACATGTGTCAAAACTTAGGCAATAATTTTCGTAAATACCTTTTAGCAGAATACTTTATTTCAGTAAGTAACTGGCATTTCAAGAAATATAATTTTTTTATCAAGCAACAAAGAAGAACCAAAAGTAATTGTTATATTTATGAAACAATCATATTTCCAACTTCTTTCAGGGGAACGAGTTGTTAGCTATTTTTTTCTATATTTTCCTTTACCTACCTTTAGGTCATCGCTATATCTCTTAGTTAACAATCGATCACTATAAGAGTATATTTGAGGCCCGTCTCTAGCATCAGTGAAGACGTCGCGGATTCTAGTTTATGATGTTGATAATTGGCGCCAACAAGTTAAACTCAAATATACTGATATAAGCCAAGAAACTTGTAACTTCACTTTCTATCAACTAATAACAATACGATTATTGAACTCTCTATCAAAATGAAAGAAAGCAATACTTGTAGCTAGTTTTATTACTACTAGAACATTATTACCATCGATCAGACAATTAGCATATTTAATATTACAACCTAACGCAGGGTACCCCAAATAGCTTAACTTAAACCGCTCGTAAGTTTAATGGTTACCCAGTTTTTATATGCAAAAATATCATCAGATTCTAGCTAAAACACTTATCTTTGTGCCGATATACTCGCAGACATTTAATACGTCCCGTTACTCCTATCACATGTCAGCTTGACAGGCCCCAACCTCGGCTGTCATTCGCTACACATCGACCCCCAAGACTGCGGTTGATTCTCCGTAGGAAATCTTTCCAAGATTTTCCGCCTAATAGTTGTTGCTATAAATCGAATTTCCAGGTAACAAAAGGCAAATGCCACAATAAACTACATACCCTGTTTACAGGCAATAAACTTCGCAATCGTTGAATTCGTGTTTCCCAAATCGCTTCACAGCTTGAATATAATATTCATTGGAAAAATGACATCCGCTTAATTATCTCCCTTACAGAAACGGTTGGCCAGTAACCCAATTATTTACTATCACCAAACCATATTAAATGGCGAGATTGTCATTTACACTCCACGAAAACTCTTGCCTTTTTTAAAAGCTGATATACAAATTTCCTCTCAAACAAACAAACGTTGTTTTTATATCTCCTCTAGCAACGAACAAAGCCAATCTGATATTAATTTTATCGCGTCACTCTCACTAGATTCCTCATTCAACACTAGTATTAATATCAAATGATTTTGACACGTAACAGAGCTTCCCGCTGTGACTGCTTCATCTTCATCTCGATCATCTCTTCTCTATTGGGACCATATTTTCTTTGGTCTAACAATTCTCGTTTCTCGTTTAGACATTGCAACTTTATATTTGGCGGTCTTTGTTCTTTCTTTCTGTAAATAAACAATCCAGAAATTGATTCTCAGGTATTTTAATTGTTTACCTAATGCTGCACTGGAAGTTTATCCCAAAACCGGTTAAAAGTTCTTGCGAAAGGCCAGTTGTTACATCAGCGGACGCAGATGTCTCGACCCTATTCACACGCCTACATGTTGATCGACCCAAGGTCGATAAACGATCTGCCTGCTAACAAGGAAAACCTGATCGTCGACCGTATACTAAAGATTGCTCCCGAACTAATCGAGCCAGGATGACTAGAACTTGCGGTAGTATCGGTGCTCTCTGACAGTAGATCAGCGCGCTGGCAGCATTGCGATCCATATGCAGTTCTACGGAACACCAGACGGAGAGAAGGCTCAGGCTGTCATTGATGGCAACAAGTGACCGGACGACTGTGATATAAAAATAGATGCGGTTCCGAAAAGCTTAGTGAAGGCCAAGGTGGCTCAACGCCGCTCTCGTATCAACCACAGTTTGACAACATCGCTTACGAATGCAACAAATGTCGGCACCTATTGTCTAATTTCAGTATATAGATGTTGACAAATGAAAGTTCACACTACACAAAGCAAGACCGCTCGGCTTCACGTACGCTTCATCTCTTCGCGCATACTTGCCATGTTTTTGTTATCGCGCAAGCACCGCCGGCTTTTCAAGGCCAACGCGATATCCTTCTTCTATCTCTTGTCGCAACATTTTCTTGTACAGCGACCCTCGCCACGTAAGAACTACAGACAACTTCTACCGAGGCCCAAACCTCTATGAAACATTTTTTTTAAAGCTTTTGGTTGCTCTTTAAACAGCCATCAAAGAGAAAACAAATCGCAAGCTGTTGACATTATGTTTTAAATATGAATAATCGACCTCTTTGAATGAAATTCTATACTCAAGATATTAGAAAAGCTTATCGTTGTTTATTGAATTTCCAAAACAAAATTCAGTAGGATTTTGCACTACTGCGGAGTCACGTTAACGTGTAAGAAGGTCTTTTTCAACGTGTAAATTTTGAGGGGTTTAAAAACACTCTCTATAACTTGCGAGGCCACTAAAACGAAGACAATTTGAGTGTACCATTGTGGAAAGCTTGTATTTAAAATACATACACTGCGAAGTATACCTATCTACAATGTTTAAGTATAATTAATCCAACTTGAGCGATCAACCCAATAATGTGCAGTAACTTTCGTTTTGGTGCCATCCATCGTTGTGACCATTTGCACACAGATAGCTGTTGTCTTGGCAAGATTATTATCTGCTTCCTCTGGGGGCATTAACATGAATTTAGTGGAGCTGAACATAAAACTGCCTTAGAGCTGGGGCTGCTGTATGAACTGTTTATTTCGCTACCGATCAACACTTTAGTGCCTGCCGTTGTTTACGGTTTTGCTAATTTTCAGCATCGTACCAAGTCAGTTCGTAGCATTATGCCGTTGAATTGCAATGTGTACTTTCTATTTCATTATACAGTGCTGTATACATTGGTGTATTAGCTTAAATATAGTATAATATATGACTGAAATTTATTTTCTGGAAATTAAGTTTATTCTTCGATGGATATCACTGTATGCTTAAATTATTCATTTACTTTTAAAGTTTATGATTTTATCTTGGCTACGCGCCAAATCTAAGTTTATTATACTACAATTTGATATCTCTATTGATTTTTAGATCGATTAATAGATAGTTTAGGGCGCAAACAAGTTTAGTAACCTTTTATATTTGTAGTAATTTGAATATTTTATAAGACAACTTCAGTTGCACTGAATTGAATTATGGTCGACTTTTGGGTGATTCCACAAAATAATTTGGTCGTTGTGTCAATCGCTCGCGTTCGGGACCATTGAATCTACATTGGACATTTGACCCACAACCAAATGTGAGCTAGTTTGGCACATTTATTACCAGCGTTGCATATCCCGGACCCATTTAACAACGTCAAAAGAAATTAAATGGTTGCCGCAATAAACTGGGTTACGACGAGTACCTTTAGGCTATCACTTTTTTATCTTTTAAAAATTGCTTCACGTGCACAAAATTTGACTGCAATGGTAAACATCAACATGCCTTGCCTGTATATCTAAGATTGCATTCTAAAATTGACATAAAAAATCACCTATTAATCCTAGCATACTTGCTTTTGAAACGCCCCGTTAAACAAATTGACACGAGGACGTTGAAATGCCTACGCACGGCCCTGATTACATATCCAAAAGCTTCGTATTTGCCTGATGTAATTCATAATCACAAACCTCTTCCCACGTTTCGTCTAAGTAAATTTGTTAGAGCAACATAAAGCGGCTTACTAGGCTGTTGTGAAGACTAATATTCCGTTTTAGTCACACAATGAGCTTCTGCTTGCTGAACTGCCGTCTTTAAGCGTTGCCGTTTCTCATTAACTTTATTTGCATTAATTCGTGCGTACACATCAGTCATGAACGCGAAGCACTTGCTGATGGGTATAAATCTAAATTCAATTTCGAGGCGGAAGCCAGCCGGAGGTAGGCCGTGAAACGGCTCGCAATCCAATCCTCGCCGTTAAAGGTATATTCCGAGTAAGGGTATAAACGATTTTTTTAAATTTAAATTAGCAGTGCTAGTTGTATTTTATAGATTAGTAGCTTCATTTTACTTTAACGTAGTAATTTGTCTTTTAAAACGCAATTAGAATTTTATTAGTAATCAGTAGGTACGTACTTAATTCCTTCTTTTTCTACTGCTTCCATGTGAGGGTTTTGAAGATTCTCCACCTTTTTCAGTCCTCACCTATCAATCCCGCCTCGCCTTATGTTATTCTTCCTGTTCTTAGTGATTTCAATCGAGTTCATGAGTTGTCGGTGGACATTTTCTATGACTTTCACCTTCTATCTTCTGTCTGGATTCATACAGACCATAATAACCATGCGATCTTATCTGATTTCATTCTAAACTTCTCTAGATGTACTTAGCACGAGAAATTGTCCGATAATATCATTAAGTGTATTATTCAGTCATGTACATCCTGTAAGTATTTTATTTGGGACACATTTAAGTGAAGTCTCTACTTTCCTCCTAGCTCCCAGATCTCATTACTGTACACTATAAAGTCACAGGGAGGGCACTTTGTTGCGTACACTACTGTTTTAGTCTATTCTGTGTTTTCTATGTTCGACAAAATTTTATTATTAGCAGATAATAGTATACCAAGTATGTTTTAAGAGACACACGAACTTATAACTGCATAAAATGAAAACTGTTACAGTAAACTGCTATCGCTTACTGATAACCACTGTCTTAGTTTTCAATGGTTAATATTCAAATACGTTGCTTTCCAATCCAAGGATTTCGATTACGTTGCAGGTTACCTAAGATATATGCCATCACCACTATATGTTCAAAGTAATTAAACCGAAAAACTAGTTTATAATAGGTAATATCTAAGCTATAGTTACGCAACGTTCAGCATTGGTGATATATCACCAGGTTGCAATGTATTGTTTGCAATCCATGAGTTTTTGCAGACATTTGTTTTCAATTTAAGTCAAGTAACTCACTAAGCCACCATATCGACAAGAATAAACAAATCATGACACAAAAAGTCTGTATATAAGCAGTGTATTGTTATTTGAATTTTTAATACATTCTCTAGCACTGCGGTGCATTCATTTGCGAACTGACGTAGGCTACAAATCTTAAGGGGTAGTTAGACCTAGCTACTCCATTCACATCTTACCCTACAACCCTTTATCACCAAGTTGCAACCCCTTTAGTAAAATAACCTGGTCCTATAAATCCACAAGTTACATTTATGACGTGTTTCCTGAACGAGTGGAAGAAATTACACAAATTTACGGAAGACCGCAGACACTATACCTATATCAAACCATACGTGCGAGTTGTGTTAATAAAATAAATTTGATATTTAAGTAGCACACTTTGAATATGTCTAGATATCTTCAATGTCCATTAATAATGTTATCCAGGATCTTTGTTTCACGTTATACCATCTAAAGTACGGTGGTGCTTACGCTCGGAGAGGGCTTGTTGTGCCGCGCTCGGCTTAGTTTGAAAAGGCCTGGGAGTTCCCCTTTAACTACGTAATTATGAAGCATTGGGCTGGTAGCAGGTGAGGGTGACGATCTTCACTACCGACGATTAACAACTCGAAGGGTGGCTTGAAGTGGGATTTTAGTACATGTTCAGGTAAATCTGGGACAATGTTTTTTTTTCATATGTAGGTTGAGTGAATAATAGAAGAATATCTCCATGAATTTTCTGCTATTAGAAAGAGTTACAGATTTCATTTACCTGTCAAAGTTTAATGTAATTCTTTCCGATAGCAAAAAATCTACGGAGATATTCTTCAATCTTTAACTCAACCTATATATGAAAAAAATATCGTCCCAGATTTATTTGAACACGACAGTACTTCCTTCTGGTACCGAAAACCGGCGATACAAAGGGGAAGTTAACAATCTGGTTTTAAGGGTAGTATTTTCTGGTACCGACAGCGGCGAGAAAGAGGGTAGTTTAGAGGCAGGATTTTGAGGTAGCCTCTAGTACCGAAAATCAGCTAACCAAAGAGATAACTCAGATTCAGAAAGAGTGTTAGAGCTCTGGAGGGCTTCTTCTGGTAGGTCCTCAAACTCCAGTGTTTCGTACCAGCGTTGAATTGCTTTCCAGGATAGAGAAAATTTCAACTCGGTACGACGGACCGTTTACACTGGCGGAAAAGTAGTTTTAAGTGTCGGCTTTGGTGGAAACTCGTTTTTTAAAATCAGATAGACCTGCCCACAGCATCAGGATAGAAAAACTCGACTGAAAGGTTTACTCTGGCTGCAGGCTGCGAGGCTTAGGCCCCAATGGGGTCCGGAGTTGGTGGCTCCTCTAGGTGGAGCTGTACTTACAAGTTGCTGAGCTCAACTGTCTTCAACAAGAAATAATCACACCTCGGATTAACCTCATTGGTTACGATATTATCGCCATTGCCACAAAGTTATTCAACGTTTGTCTGAGGATGGGATACTTCCCCACCAAATGGAAGCTCGCTTGCATCCTGGTGTTTCACAAACAAGGGAAGCATAAAGAAAAAGACTGTCCATACTGTGTAAAGAAAATGTTTAAATTTAGCGTTTTTTCGCCTTTGTATTTCAAATACTAGTACTTTCCCCGCTTCATGTGGACCCAAATTTATGGCTTAACTATGTTTTAAAACTTAACTTTGTTTCAAATACTAACGTTTCCCGCCCCATTTTATGATATCTTGGGTAACGTTTTATTTACATTCAAATATGCTTGTTTGCTGTATAATTGACGCCTTATTTTAATTGCCAGTTTGGTGGCCCATCGTTTGACTGTCACATTTAGGATTAGTCCCAGCGTACCTTTGCTATCCGTACTATTCGCTCGAAATTCTGATAAAATGTGTTGCACAACTTGACGCAATACCGACGTTTGTGTATGAGTTAGAGAGAAAGCAAGTGAATAGCGCACGGGTGCGTACCCTTAAATTCAAGATTCTACAGCCAGACTTGGAAGAGGCAACACGTGTGACTGCTTGTTCCGTTACTGTGGAAGATCTTGGCCTTCGCCCGGCAACGTTGAAATCAAATATGGGTGTCATCGGTCGAGTCTTTGGTCATTTAAGTGACGGTTTGTGTAGTTATTAGCTGAGGAATTCTCGTATCCTAGAGTTGGCAAACTCCAATTAACGCTTTTGAGGCGAATTATTAATGAAACTCTCGTTTGTGCTAATCGTTTGTAGTAAAATTACGTGTACCGTACCACAACCTTGCCTGCTGACTACGTTCTTTGTTCTACCATCGGTGGGGATTTTAGATCGTCCAGACCCACTCGCCACGTAGCACCCTAAGTCGTTTCTCCCAGTTTCTTTAGAAATTTTGGTCGCTTGCAAACGACCTGCAGCTCAGTTGGACGTCATCACCGTAGCAAGCTAAACCCCTACAAAGTACTGTGTCCTTTGTAGTAATTTTAAAGCCCACAATGTGCAGTGAAGTAATCCTTGAAGCACCGCCATTTTACGCAACGTAGTTGTTGATCATTTAAAGTTGAGTGGTTGAACTGTTGTTGCTGTTCTTACGTCAATTTGAGTATTTATCGTCAAGTCTTAATTAATTACCGTCATTAAGTCAGTTTTGAGTATTTATCGCTAAGTTCTAATATTTGTATTTAGTTTAATCATTGTGTAATTAAAAGTTATTACCTTTTTTGAGTCAGCTAGATCGCTGCGCAAGTAAGAATAGTAACCTCTATCGATTATTTCATTTAATGTTCATTTTCAATTAGTTGTGTTTTTCTTTAGTAAATGTATGACATTTTTATGTGTGTTTTGTGATGTTTTTCTCCTGTAAGAAAATGTAAGTAGGGTAATTCCAACCCATCTGTACGTAGACCGTCTCTAGCACTGTCAAGGTTGGATCAGAAAGGTTGGGCCATCGCTTCCACTTTTTGGGTGAGCCCACCTGTGTTTTCTCGATTTAGCAAAGTTGTGGCGATTGGAATTTAACAGCTTTATGTCGTTTACCGGGTCGTAACCCTAATTAAAGCCGTAATGAACCTCCCCTTCTCCTTCTGGGTGTTAGTCGGCGACTTTTGTTACAGCCAATCGTAATATAATTGGGGCAACGGATCCCAGAATTTTCCAATTTCTGTCGTTTTTTCGGGTAACTGACGGTTAAGTATTTTGGATACCAAATTCATGTCGTAACGACGTTTTCGTCTTGTAACATAAGCTTTCTTTGGAAGATATCAAAATTAATCGAAAGGGGTATAATAAAACACCTGAAATATTCATTGAATCAATACCGTATAATACCATCAACACAATTTGGACTTAGAGAAGGCCACTCTACCATACAACAGCTCCAACGAATCATAGAAACTATCGAACGCAGCTATGAAAACAAGGAACACACAGTGGCGGTATTCCTTGATATAACACACGCATTCGACAAAGTTTGGATGAAAGGATTGAAATACAAGCTACTGCATATTTCTTTGCTTCAATGCCTCACTGCAACCATCTTTTTGTTTCTGGAAAGTAGAACTTTTGCATTAACGGTATAATATCAGATACCAAACACATCCATGCTGAGGTGGCTCAAGGAAGCGTATTAGGTCCAACGCTTTTCAACATTCTCGCCAGCGATATGCCAGTTCCAGTCCACAGCAAGGTAGCGTTTTTCGCGGACGACACCGCCATAAAAACCCAACACGAATGCCTGCCCTTAGCCTTAGACAGCACACAAGCAGCATCTAAGAACATGGACAATCGGTTCACTAAATGGTGAGTAACATTAAACCACACTAAGTGCAAGTTCTCCTTCTGAAGCGCATTAGCAATTACAATATCAGCATAAACAGTAAGCCGATCCCTTGGAGCTTCCAGCATGAAGCAGTCAAATATTTTGGAATTCACTTACATAGCGCCACCATAGACTCAACCAAGGATACAACAGGCTGAGACAGCTCCATGCACTCGTCAACCGCAATATGCCAATGCGAAAAGAATTTATCATCTCGCTGTACAAAGCGATCCTTAAACCATTTGTAACATATGCCTGCCCAGTCTGGGGCACAACTCCAAAAACCAACAATAAAAAGCAGTGTTTCAAAACAGTTCTGCGCATATCGATTAATGCTCCCCTGGCATATAATAATCTGTCAAATTTCCCACGAACTGAGAATGGATAACATCGAACAATGCTTAAATAGACTCACCAAAACCTTTAATGGACACCATTATCCAACAACTAGGTGGCACGAATATTTACAAGGGCCTTAAAAGAAAATTGCATATGATCCTTCTATGTTATGCCTTTAAAACTAGAACATGTACATTTTACCTTGTGTAATACTGTAAATTGTTGAGCTGGCTGTCATTAATGAAAAAAGCATCTTAAACAGGCCGAACACCGTCTTCCGATATCCTACGAGTCTTACCATCTGGGCTGTCTCCTGGTTAAATCCAGGTGGGGATGCATCGTGGTCAGCTGCTCGTGGACTGGCACATCGCTGGGCCGTTGCTCTTATCAACAAGTTTCTTACAGAATAAACCATAGACGAGTTAGCAAAAGAGGTAAGGGTAAAAAACTAAGCCCATTAAGAAATCAAAGACCAAATTTAGAATTTTACATTCTGCATATGGAATAGAAATTGACTAATTAAATTTTGATATTGATATTTTACTACCAATAGAAGAGTTTTGCGGTTCTTTCTGTAAAACTTCGTTTTCCATTACAAAAAAAAGTGAGGGGAGTATGACCACACGCACAGTCAACGACTGAAAAGTCTGTTATAAAGATATGTCTGCGCCTATGGGATTCAACATCAAATGTTACCAACGCGACTGTCGACTTTCCTATGCTGACCTTACGCCGGAGATGCGGATTTGATCTGTCAAATATGCATTTTTTACGTTTTGATAGCAATGGTTCTAGTAGATCTTTCAAAACATTCTCAATTCCAGCAATGGTAGTATTTGCTATTTGGGTTTTGTTCTTGTTCTTTGCAATATTGTATAGTTTCTGGCGGTGTGCTATGTTACGCAGTGTATGCAAAGCTTTTAAAGACAACGACGTAACTAAAAAATAATTTCTGGTTAGGGGGTGGGGGGGGGGGGCGAGTGGTTAAGGAACGTAATAATTAAACATTTGAAAGACACTGCATTAAGTATTAATTTGCGTCCTTCATTGCTAACAAGTCTTTCGAATATCCCTTTAAATATGGTGAATATGCACATAGCAAATTCTCAAATAACATTACGGCAATCGCGCGTGCAACGTGAGCATTCGGCCGCTTCCAATTATCCGGATCCGGCCGGAGCCGCCGTTGATGGAGGTGTCAGCGGGATCTGCATTAAAGCGCGGATATCTGCCAATTAAACCGACATAATCCCGGAACAGGCGTTGCTAATAACGGCAGCGAGTCCGAAAGGGTTCCTCTAGGTACCGACACCAGCCGTCATGTCACTGCGCCCCAGAAGCAGCTTAGTGTGGCTTAGCCGCCCTCGCCTGTTGCTTTTTCTAATGAATTTTAATTTAAGCCTGGATGTCTTCGTCAAATCGTGATTTATTGCTGGCCTTCCTTGGTCCCGCTTTAATTATATGATGCGCCTGGAAAAAGCTGCACACAGAGAAAATTAAGCGGTGTGGAGCTTGGTAGACCGCACGTTTACGTAGCTTTTAAGTATATTAAATCATTTTTCAAATAATCCCTACATCATGGCCATTATTATATCCAAAAAATTAAGAAATCGCTTTTAACTGATTAGTAATTTCTGCAAAATTGTCATAATCCCCTACGTTGCGTAAACCATATTATCGGCTTTAGTGGGAGTTATAAACAAATATCTAAAAATTAATGTTGCGTCCTCACATACAACGCTGAAATTGTTGACTTCATACGTTAAGAATCACTAATCACCGACTGTTTCAGTTTGAGTCACTGCAGTAACGATTATACTAAAAATACTGCAGTGGTTCTGTGCTTTGGTACATGATATTAAATGAAAATTGTATAAAAAGAATAGGGATAGATATCTTATCTAGAATTGCTAGATACTAGATAACTAAAGCGAACAACAATCTTAATCAATATGGGACTAAAATTATAGTCAATTTAACTTAAGTTTATTATCAGAACCCTAGGCAGAATAGTAAAGAACTAAAGCCATGTACGGATATATGGATGACCTGTAATCAAAGAACATGTATAACAAACAAACAAATTTTAAAATGTAATATAGTTGGATAAAGACGCAGCAGAAATGAGAAAAGGTGCAGTTCTGACATATAAATTTTTGAGTGGGTAAATCATGGATATAAAATATGAATTTGTATTTTGATATTAAAAAGAACGTTTAATTAAGAAGTCAAATTTGTAACAATAGAGAAACTGATAAACGTAAAAGAATAGGATTATTGCTCAAATCTTACCTAATAAAATAATTGGTGAAACACCTGTAAGCTACTTATCAGGATATCGGTAGAGCGTCATAGGTTCAATCAACGGATCAAAGTTTATAATACTGATAACTATTTTATTTGTCTCTCACTTGTAAACATCAATTTATCAAGTCACTGTATTAATCAAGAAAGTTTATTTTAACAAGTTACTAACTTGTAAAATCTTTACAAGTTAACTGTCAGTTTTACAAGCATGCTCATCATAACTCTATAATAAAGCAGAACACTTCCCAAGGTCAAACATGCATGCGCGTGGTCTATGTGTAGTTCGATTGTGGGCGTGGTCTTGATATTTTCTAAGAGCCAGTAATATGGAAGGAGAGAACAATTAATGCTCTTGTTAGGGCCTACACACATTTTTTACATTTCACAGGAATGTTTGTACTATGTACACATAAACATTAAATCTGCAAATAACCTAAATTCGGAGCTTTGTATAAAAATATGGTTATAAACTTTTTGCAAGTGGACTTTACTACCTCTAGGAAGAACGGTGGTTACAATAATGGCGTCCGTTCTACCAAAAAGAATAAAAGTAATAATTACTGTTGTGTGTTGCAGTGTAAAAATTATTGCACGGACAATGTTCCTATGCACGGTTTTCCGCGCAATAATAAAAATTTGTGCAAAACATGGGAAATACGTCTAAAAATAGAGAAACCCGTGTCGGCCCATATGAAAGTTTGCAGTAAGCATTTTGTGAAGGAAGATTTTATATTACCCGGTAAGTAGGTCTTGCCAGTTTGTATTTTCACTGGCTTGAAATAATCATAAATATGCTGCCTTAAAGATACATGTTAATTAAGCAAGTGCCACTTGATGTTAAACATCTTCAGCTTACTCCATTAATTTCATAATTTAGGAGTTTCAATATGATTGTTTACTTGTAGATTATGTCAACAAGCCCAGATGCCTGAAAAATTTGCCCCGTGGAAGTGTCGACAAACCGCCATCATTTAAAACGGCCCAAAGCAAACAGGCGCGTTTGAATAGGCTCCAAAAGAGGAAAACGGAGCAACTCACAAATCGTGTTACTACTGTTACCACAAAATACAGGCCCGTCAAGCACCAGACAACCTGAGATGGAAGCAGCTAATGCTCTGTTAGAGTTGCACAATATGCAGATTGGCAGTAATAAACTGCATGAAGACAAAGCGGAGCAAGTGAACACATTTGTAGATAGGTAAGTGGTTGAAGTTTGACATTGCCGATATTATAAATAATGAATAGAGGGTAAAATGTTGTAGAGATTAAATTGGGGCTTACATTTAGATTTTTGGCAATTCTTTTTAATGTATTCAGTTTCAATATGATTGTTTACTTGTAGATTATGTCGACAAGCGCAGATGCCTGAAAAAACTGCAATTCGTTCCCAAAATTTGCCTCTTTGAAGTGTCGACAAACGGCCATCATTTAAAACGGTCCAAAGCAAACAGGCGCATTTGAATAGGCTCTAAAAGAGGAAAACGGAGCAACTCACAAATCGTGTTACTACTGTTATGGAGGAACCACAAAACACAGGCCCGTCAAGTACCGAACAACCCGAGATGGAAGCAGCTAATGCTCTGTTAGAGTTGCACAATATGCAGATTGGCAGTAATAAACTGCATGAAGACAAAGCGGAGCAAGTGAACACATTTGTAGATAAGTGGTTGAAGTTTCACATTGCCGATATTATAAATATTGAATATAGGGTAAAATGTTGTACAGGCATAAATAATTTAGCCCTTTTTAACGTAATTGTTGATGTGGTGTCTAAACTATCAACGTCGTCAACAAAGTTCTGCATTAGAAAGCAGGTTTTATTAACTACAATGAAAATTAAATTGTGGCTTACATTTAGATTTTTGTAAAAATTGGAGGTTAGCAGGTTAGGTTTTGCATCAGTTTTGACCAAGAACACTATACTAAGGAGATGCAACTTCCTATGACGGCTGTATATAAAAGCGGCCCCTATGCCGGGGATAGCCGTCGCGGCACTGTTGACAGCGTGTAACTACTTCGGTCATTTTCGTTTGTTTTCGCTGCTGTTCGAGAGTTGGAAGCGAGCTAAATTAACCTGTAATCCCGGTTAAAAGTCAGTTTACGGTTGTTAATCCAATGGAGTGTATTTAAAGTGTGTTATTAATTGTTAAAACATGGTCCGAATTTCCAGCTACACTCAGTAAATATTAGACATTGACAGTTCACGAGTTTTGTGAATGAATAAAGCTACACCACGACCGCCTTATTTGTCAACTTTTAGCGGTTCGCTTCGACACGGGAGTTGCGTCTCCTTAGTATAGTCTCCTTGGTTTTGACACAGACCGATGCAAAACCTAACCTGCTAACATCGAATTTGACATAGACTTACAGTGCCACCAACATATTATTCTGCTGCTTAATGTCACATTTTACTGACGTTTGAATAAAAATACATTTCTATCGTGCAAAAAACCTCATGAGCATCACGAACGTTATGGAATTACCAATCTCAGACAATAATTGGAGTCGTCGCTTCACTCCTCCAAACAATTGTCTTTCATCGGTAAAATGTCCTTACCGTTCTTAATATTTAATATACTCTATAGGAAGTATAAATTGAATGACAGAAATAATAATGATAAATGGCTACAAAATCGTTGATATTTTAACTTTCTCTTATGGCAAATAGTATTTAAACGTTTTCTAAGTCATGGAATTGCCATGTTTCGTACAATTTTAGGCAACCTCTATATAAAAATGTTTATTGCAAGCAAAATAGTAATTGTTTTATTGAATTAAAAGTGTCACTTTGTTTGACAAGCAATTATTTTAATTATATATTAACTCAAAAATTGCAAGTCAAACGGAGCCACTTTTAATCCAAATAATGCATACTATTTTTTGTGCAACCTAGAAAAGTAAAAATTCAAAATTTTAGATTGCTTTTGACGTTACTCATTTAAAAACCATTATGACAAGTGCATCCATAGACGACCAGTTAGACCTTAATTTTAGTTCATAGGAAATATAGGCTATTTATGTTACAAGTATGAAGTTAAGGACTTCTTTTGGGTGAACCGCAGTGTACGGTAATGCGAGCGATGTACATAAAGAAGGCCAACCTTAATGAAACATTGGAATTGTATATATATATATTTATTTTTATAATTAATAATAAAATAATAAGTACATTTTATTGTTACTCTTTTCTCACTTGGGTGTTATCCTGTAATAAAATAATTTTTAGGTAAATTAATACCAGTAGAATTGTTCTGCAAATTGAGAAATAAGATTGAGATGACAAATTGCAATAAAATTGGGAATTAATTAAATTGCTCAATTTATTTAAAGTAGTGATATTTAATAAAACATTATTTTTAATATTAAGAACTAAAGTAAATACTTACAATTAAGAAAGGTTTTTGAATATGTACTTTGTAAATGCGATTATATTAATTATCGTTATGAAGCGGCAGTATTATAGTACCTTTGAAAGAGGTTTTAGTAAAGTTTTCGAAAATTAATTTGGAAGGATTCCAGAAAATCAGACTGATTTACAGTTATCAATTGAAAAAAAAATGCAATAATACTAGCAGTCTTTTTTAAATCTCGTGGGTAGAATATGTTCAGGAAATTTATTGACAAATATAAATGTGTAATAACATTAGTTAAGCCAATTAGGTATTTTTTTGTAGAAAAAGTAAGTAATATGATGGACATTTTACTTACCATGTTGATTCACACACCACTTATAAGAACAAGACACCAAGCTAAATAAACAATATACCAAGACAAAATTACAAGAGCGACTGAACACCAAGAACTTTAAGCAATAATGTTGCTGATATCAGGTAGTTTTACAGGTGGGGTTGATTACCTGAGTTTTTGGAATAGGAAGTAGACACTTAAATACGTTTACAAATTATCCATCATAACTAAAGCTGATATTATATGGCAAATGCATATTTTGTATAATTGATAAACCGGATAAACTTTTCGCATATGTATACTAATTATGTGAAAACAAATTGTTTAAGCCAAGTTTCACTTTGCATATTTTGCATATTTATACGTTTTTGAGCATACTTTCTGGATTTTGCATATTTGGTTATACTTAGCAATAATATGTAATGTATGAACTTTTAAAGATTTTTTTGTTAAATTTACTATTTCATGTAATTTATTAATTAAATGTTTGTGTGCAATTGAGATATATACTTTCACTTTCTGCCGCTGGAGTGCAGTGCACATATCGAAATAAGCAGAGGAAAGGGAGAGTACCTATTAAAATCTTTGACTATATCAACATAGACTGCCAGATACCCCCACTTTTCCCATAGAAGCAATGTATAAAGAATCAGACAATATAGAATCCACTTCAAGAGTGTTGGGTGAATAATAGTCTGGCGGGGTTACGGGAAATCTCATTTTTATGTTGATTACAACCTGAAGTTGGCGTTGGCAGTCCATGTTTATATGGCCAAACGTTAAAACGAATGTCGTCTTTGAATAAATATTAGGGAATTAAATAAACTCATACAAAATAATTAAAATTTTTACATTATTTAGAATACTCCTACCTATTTTCAAAATAAAATGAGGAGCATATTATGTGCATATATTATAACTTTGGGTGCATATACTCAACAAAATATATGCATATATATGCGCATATTTTCGTACATTTGAGTGCATATAATTATCAGCTTTAATCATAACAATAAAACATAATATTTCCTTTATATTTGGGATATTCCAAAAGCAAATAAGTACTTATTTGTCCCTATTTTCAGAAAGTTGTAGGTTTGTCTAAATATAGTGCTTTTAGATATCAGCGAACGGAGGATTTAAGATGGGGAATAAAGAAATAAAAATAGTGTGATACGCCTAGTGATGTGGGTCGGGTAAATACCCAGTGGGTACGGTATTTATAAATGGGTATTTACCGGGGTATTTACCCCTGCCTCGGGTAAATACCTAAACACTGGGTATTTATCAAATGTGTAATATTTAGAAAGCTAAGCTAAACTTTTACTCACATCATAATGTTATCTTAATAAATAAACTACATATAAATGCACTGGAATATTTTATGTAAAATAACAATTTAAATGTAACATTGAATAAGCATTCACCCAGGTAAATTACTCATTTATCGGGAAAGAACATTGGCTGCCGAAGTTTGTGGAAATAAACAGTTAGACGCAATAAATTGCGCCTGTTAGAGATTACAAAAAACATTGTGACGGCTCTGACTCCATTTTTAAAAAATGAACATAACATTAATTTGAAGAAATAATCCTTATAATTATTAACATTAATATATACTGATAGACATATTACGAAACAATCTTAATAAGGCAAAAAATATCACAAAATAATATAAACAACGCTGTATACCGATGGGACCATAAGTATGCAACAGCAATAAGATAGCATGAGCAAAAACACATAATACTTGAATAAGAGATAACCGTAAAAAAAGTTATTTTAGTAGGCATATTTTGTTGACATATGCCATAATTAAAATGAACATCAAGTTTACTCAAATATTTGTTTGTATGTTCATCTCTTTCTTATTCAATCATTGAATTCTGTTTCTTCTTCATGCTATCTCATTGCTGTTGTATACAGGTTGCCTAAAATTATATGGAACATGGCAATTCCATGAGTTGGAAAAGATTCAAATACTAATTACCATAAGAGTAACCGAAATAGAAAATGCAATAATTACTTTGGTAGCTAGGCAACAAGTAGGTATAATAGCTACTTGTTGCCTAGCTACCAAAGTATTTATTGCATTTTCCATTGTATTTACCCCTAAAAATAAATACCCGGGTAATTTACATCACTAGCTACGCCGATGATGCCTTGCTCCTGGCAGAAAATGAAAATGACTTGCAACGACTATTGTTTAGGTTCAAAACAGCAGCGGAAGAATTTAACATGAGAGTATCAACAGAAAAAACAAAATCATTGACTATCTCGAAAGAACCTCTTCGATGTAACTTGGCCGTTGATAATAATATGATTGAACAAGTTATGAACTTTAACTACCTAGGTGTACACACATCTAGCATGAGAAACCTAAACGAGGAAGTTCGCAATCAAGCAATGAAAGCGGCTGCGATATCAGGCTACCTACGAGACGTGATATGGACAAATAAGCACATGTCGGTTGAAAGTAAAGTACAGATCTATAAAACCTGCGTCAGATCCATCTTAACTTATGCCGCCGAAACCAGAGCTGAAACAGCCAAGAAGAAGATGAAGAAGAAGAAGGTATCAGCAAATTCCAGGAATTTAGTTTTTGGAAACTGTCCCAGTGACATTTCCACTAATTCAATTTACAGCATTGTAACAATAATTATTATCATTTAATACAGAACAGAAAAATCTGGTTTGATACGCGCACACAACTTCCTTTTACAGTGATCTTATAATTAGTCAAAAATTTGATTTTAAATTTTTAAGCATTGGTCAAAAATTTTCAAAAATTACAAATTGTACAAAAACGGTGCAAAATAGAGCGTTAGGTGAAGAGACAAATTTTCTCTATAATTTTAAGATGAATTCAAAAATGTAATAATATACCGGGTCTTCTATTTAAAATAGGTGTTAATAAAAATTTTTTTAAAAAACAAAAGAAACCCATTTTAGAGGTGTTCAACTGGAAAATCACCTATCTCACATCAATACACATTAAAAATGTAATACAAATGAGAAGTTTGAAAAAAATCGTTAGAACCGTTTTTGAATGAATCGAAAAAAACTGAAAAATCACAAGAGTAAACACCTACTTCCAGTTATGCGATTTTCTTCAAAAGCTTGCTGTCGCATCTACATAGTACACAAAACTTATATATAAAGTTTCAACCCCATACCTCTTTTCGTTTTTGAGATATTCTGTTCACAGACAGACACTCACACAGTCACACACACACACACAGACAGACCCTCACACAGACACACACACACACACACACAGACAGACCAATAAAAAAATATATGTTTTTTGGGTTCAGGAGACTCTGAAACGTGAAGATCTGTTGAAAACTCAATTTCGAATTTTTGGGGTGAATCCAATACTTCCTTTATTGTAAAAGGAAGTAAAAAAGAAGACACTATTCAATTCAGCAGTATCGGCTGTATCCAATATGTAGGAAAGTGACCTGAAGGCTATCCAAAAATTTCCAATCTCTAGCGTGCTGTTAAAAGTTTCTTTAGTGCAACAAAAGTTATTAGATTCGTCCTACATTTTAAATGCGGCATATGCCGCGGGCTTCAGCTAGTACATATATAAATGATAGCGTGCAAAGCCAGAGTTGTCTTCCTTAGTAGGTGTCATATTGATGAATTTAGTAGCTTGTCGGTTTGACATTTTGAATAAATGGTAAATTTCTAATTATTCACAAGTGAGGAACAAATAAAACATTCAACAATACACGCAAGGTAACAGGTTTTACTGGTTCAAGAAGTATTCGCCAGTAAAAAACCTCTTACCAAGCTAGTAATGTTAAATACTATAGTGGCCGCCAGGCTCTTTCAAACATTTTTGTCTTTCAAATACTATAACAGAGCCCCTTAAAATACGTTTTACCACAATAATTATTAAGAACAAAGTGTAACCTCAATAATTTAATGTAGAATGTTAAATCATATGAAAATAGCAATTAAATAAACAATTTGCCTAATTTAACTAATTCTATCTCTAACAAAATTAGATGATCTAGCCAAAATTGTAATATGTAAAATTTTTGAATAAATTAGATAATTTTATGTAAAGATTTCCATATACAGTTTTTGATATGTAATAATACTTAAGAGTTTCTTAAAGGTCAACTTTATTACAAATTTATTCATAAAGTTTTATTTATTATAAATTCCCAATTTCAAGTTTTTATATTCAACTGTCAAAATATTTCTATAACTAGTACATAACCTTGACACTCTGGATTTTTTCAATTCGCCTGAATTTGTGCCACAGGTCTGAAACTACAATAAATCTGCTCGTGAAGAAACTTTCAACAAAGACCAATTGGCGAAATAGCCAGCAACCACAAAATCGACTATAGCACCAACTTATTCTATTCCTACCGATTTGTTCACAAAGAAATTGTCTACTGCATCCGACTGCTATAAAAAGCTGTAGAAAAACATATGTTATAGAATTTTATCAACAATCCGTACTATATTACTTCTCAGCCATTTGGGCTATTATGTTTTACTAACATTACATTTTCTCTCGGGATTGATCGTAACTACCTCACAGAGCATCACTACCGACTCTGTGTGCAAAACGCTAACGAAATAAGGTATCAGCCAAAATTTACTAAATAGTGATTTTTTACTCGAATATTTATCTTCGTTATTTTTCAATTTACATCTCCCATTATTTCACTATGAAAACGAAATAAGTTGCCAACCTCGTTAAAATTCCCAAACATATGTAAATATTAACCAGAAAAACAAAACCCTATGACTTATTGACTTGTCAATTAATAAGTTAAAAATATATTCGTTGTCTACATTGGTCGCCGAATGAAGTGGTGAATATCTTATTATTTAATTTTCACACATTACAAATTCCCCACTAGCAAACGTAAAGCCTGATTAAGGCAAAAGTTTGAAGGAAATAATAAATTGACAGAAAAGAAAACTGCTGCAACAGCAAACTGGACACCAAAATAGGTCATACCTATTATCTAGAGCGATACCAAAACAATTACATAAATCAATAAAGAAAGTAAATGTGCCCAAACTGGACTTTAGTTATACAGATCCAGCCATGGCTGATACCCAAAATAAATATAAAATATATCTATCGTCAATCCGTTGAGTAATTATTTGTCAATGCAATCAACGATAAAGAAAAACAAAGTATCAGAAATTCGGGATAACTTCCAGGACAAAACCCTAGAAACCAGCAACCAAATACAAAACAACTACCTTTGGGAAAAACTGGGACCCCAAATGAAACCAAAAACACTTCCACAACAGAGATAGAAAATACTCTTCACTGCTGAATGATATTGTCACGCCGGTGAGTAACTTCGCCACAACCCAGCGCAGGAAAGTCTCAAATTTAAGTCCATCCAAAATTACCACATATTTCCACAAAGTACCCGCCCCCTTGACTACATCTTATCAAAAACAAACCAGAGGCGGTAGAAATGCCACAGGTGAAGTACTGTTAGGCCAAATTCCTAAAATTGTACCACAAACAAGGCAACCCCCTTCACAAAGATACACCAACTACTACGATACCGATCAGGTTCCTTCTTTTGACTAACTGAGTGAGAAGACCACCCCCGAGAAAAACAATCTAGGGGATTGGAAAAGTAATAGACAAAATCAAATTTACTTTATTCACACTGGTGGTGACGATTACTTTCACGCCCCGAATGTGTAGAAAAGGATCCCTACAACCTTTTGCACATGTATTCTGAAGATTTCATATATTATAAAAATCACCTACATATACATCATTAACAGGCACATAACAACCACGCAATTCACTCAAAATTATCTACAACTACAGTAAATTACACATTCTATTATAAAATAAGATAGAATAACAAAGAGTCGGAAAAGGAATGTGAAGAACGTGAAACTGATCATAAACAATTACGATAAAAAACGTTGAAATGAAAGCGACATAAGTCTTCTCGTCTCTTTAACCGCTACTCAAAGAAAACTCTGCAATAATCATTTCTCAAAGTCTCTCAAGAATGCAAAAAAGAGATTGTACACTCACTTACGATACTTAGTTCGTGGGTAGCAAAGAAAATAATGAGAAAAGTCATGATGTTTATATGTAGACATCGAGGAAGGATCAGAAATTTCAAGATCGGAATTAGTAAAACTCGGTTTAAGGTCCTTCACGTGTCAAATACCTAAAAATTTTCTCCAAGAGTCTGGTAACTTATACGTAGGGATAGTACGACTTTAATCGGGTATGGTTCAAAGAATTTCGGAGCCAGTTTAGCATTAAAATATTTACATGCATTGTTACGGTCAGGATGCGTTTTTACAGGTTTGCAAGTCTTCGAGCACGGTCTAGTTAATTGCGGAGTCTATAACGAAAAATTTTAACTTCCCGCACGTTCTTCCTGGCCGTGTTTTGTTTGTATCGGTGCGCGAAGCGATAAATATGGCCGGAACGTCTGGTTCCGTCTTCGTTTCGTTGTGTGCAAGTGTTGTAAACAGTTAAGCTTCCTTTAGATCGTCCAGAGATCTGCGGGCATGTAGTTTAGTTTTGATAGAATTCGTCCTGGCTGATGTAGCGATTTTATGCAACTCTGGCGGTTTTACGAGAGCGTTTTCTCTTACGTCAATTCTTTGCGGATTTTTTGGTTGTGAGCTGTTTGAATTGATTTGCATGTGGCCCAAATTTGGGGTAAATTTATTGAAGCTTCTATCGTACCGAGCTTTTCGACGTTCTTTATTCTATCTCGAGTATTCATTATAACTGCAAGTGCAGAGCCCCAATTAACCCCTGAGCTGTTTATTGTGAGGTTCGCAGTTCCAATTGCAGTCAACGATCTTGACCGAGCTGCTGCCTTGAATGCAACATTCCTGGGTCGGATCTTCTGTATTCGCCCTGGCTTGGCATCCGTTTTTATTGCTGGCCACATGAGCCATTCAAGTGGGGCTGGGAGCTCAACGAAAGGAATGTGCATTGTTTCCCCTTTGTTATCACTATTGAGATGTTGTGTACAGTGATCTTGTCCCTCTTTAGCACCTTCATAACGTGCCTCTCTGGCTTAAATTGCGAGCAGGTCCTGCTGGAGTTCTCCCAAAGCTCCATGAGTTTAATTTTTACATTCGAACTCATGCCGCATATTTACAGTTCGCTTAACGAACTTCATGGGTACCCTTCAGGACCCATCATATTGATTATAACGCATAGTTTTCAGCCTAATGTAGTCTTCGCTTCACTTTTTATCTGTTATTAATCGTGCTTACTGTTATTTATATTTTTACATTTTAATGTTGTGAGTGTAACGTTGGCGCTCGATTTTTTGCTTTTTAATTAACGTTTAGTACCTAAAGAACGGCACGCCGTCCCCTCTGAAGTAGTCCGACCGGAAATTGCATCCACCTAGTCACTTGATTTTGAGACAATATGCCGACGAATCAAAAATCTGGTATCAGCGTCCGAGAGAAGCAAATTGCGATCCCAAACGAAGTGTCCTTTATATTTAACATAACGTCGGTGGAGGTTATATCGAAACTAAGCATTTCGATATGTGGAAGACAGTTCCTTGACTATTTTGGAACTGATCAGACGGGTGTGGTATAGTAATATCGAGATTAGAAATGATAATATTGGCTTTAGAAAGTTTGCGACAATAATCACCATCTAAGTTATGTTTTCGACCACAAAAAGCGAAAGGTTGACATTCCATAACTGCTAATTATGTTTGACGTAAAAAAATATCATGGCATTTATCACTCTATTAATTCATTCAGGAGGGTTAGCTTGTAGATGATTGCGAGCTGTATATAGTATAGTGGTACGATATTTTAAAATTATCTGAAATAATGTAATATCGAGTACCGAACATACAAAAATATTATCTTCGATGATTTTTCATGCAGCAGATGCCGTAGCAAATCGAATAGGGAAGAAACATGAGCATTTATTGAAACCATCAACTATCACTAAAATAAAACAACGGTCCCTTGAAGAAAGAAGTAAGGATCCAACTAAATCACAACAAAAAACTTGCCAAGGGCGAGGGTTTTACTTTTGAGGTATAGAAGCTTGGTGGGCGGGTTTTTTTGACTTTTTGGGGGGCACATGTAGCACTGGTTTGGTGATGCAGTGTAGCTTTTTACACCACAATATATGTTGGTATAGTTGAATAAAATTAAAGAGTGTTGATTTTAGAGTTTTAGAATATATTCACATAATATATTCAAATAGCACTTAAGAGTGACGTCTGCGTTGCTGGATGGCTATCGTTAACATGATGCTATGATACTGCTTACAAACTAAGTTGAAATTTGGTAGGTTATCTGCAAGTCCCGTGAGGGTGTCGAAATAGCCAATGAAACGTTCGGTAACTTTGGCGTGAAAAACTAAAAGGTTGCGGTTCTCACGAACAGTGCACTGTTGGCAAAGGTTTTATTGGGGTTGCAAATGCCATAGCCTCTTAGGGTAATAAAGTTATAAACTTAAGAACTGCATTGAACGTGCTTATGAATAATTTTGGCGAACTGCACAAACAGTGAGAACATTTTGAATTTAACTGAAACGTTGCAAACTAATCGCACAAAATACATCTATTTAATTAATAATACTAAAGAACAGTAAAAAAGAAACCCTAACAACACTACAAAACTTGTTCAATAAATGTTTAATTGAAGGTAATCTCCCCCAAGCATGGAAAACAGCAAAAGTTGTTATAACATATAAAAAAGGCGATCGTACAGAACTTCAGAATTATAGACCCATATCATTACTGTCACATAACCACAACTTATTTTTTACTGTATTAACAAATCGAATCGAAAACAAATTAGACCAATCCCAACCTCCTGAACAAGCGGGATTTAGAAAAGGATTCGAGACTGTAGATCACATCCAATCGGTCAGAGAAATTATGCAAAAAACTAGAGAATATAACATCGAAATAGCAATGGCGTTCGTGGACTACGAAAAAGCTTTTGACAGTATAAAACACTGGGCCGTAATAGACTCATTGCGAAGAGTAAGGATAGATCAGCGTTACATATCTTTAACTGAAGATCTTTATAAGTCAAGTAGCTTCCGAGTACAACTCCACGACTGCACGGATTTAATTGACATAAAGAGAGGAGTCAGACAAGGTGACACTCTCTCACCTAAACTTTTCACAGCAGCACTTGAAGATATCTTCAAAACATTAATGTGGGATCAAAGAGGTCTAAACATCGACGGAGAGAAGTTATCGCACCTCCGATACGCAGATAACATAGTAGTGTTTGCTAATGACCTAGACGAACTACAAACCATGATAACAGAACTAAAGGAAGTATCAAAAACAGTCGGACTAAAGATTATCATAAATAAAACCAAAGTTATGGCAAATTTTGATTTGGGAAATCGATCAGTGATGATAGACAACCTTGTAGTAGAGAACATTCAGGAATACATATATTTGGGACAGCTGATAACACCTAGCAAAGACGGACAAAACAACGAGGTGGATAGACGAATCAGGATGAGTTGGGCAGCATTCGGTAAACTAAAGAAAGTCTTCAAGTCAAAACTACCCCAAGTATTAAAAACTAAAGTATACAACGAGTGCTTTCTGCCCGTAATGACATATGCCTCAGAAACGTGGTCATTAACAAAATCACAACTTCACAAACTGCAAGTTGCCCAAAGGTCCATGGAAAGGGCAATGTTAGGTATAACTCGCAGGGACAAAAAGAGAAATAACTACATAAGAAACAAAACTAAAGTACAAGATGTTGTGCAAAAAATCTTAAAATTAAAGTGGCAATGGGCGGGTCATGTAATGCGACGACGAGACAACCGATGGACCAAAACGATAATAGAATGGAGACCCCGTATAGGACGTAGAAGCGTTGGAAGACCCAAAACAAGGTGGAAAGATGATATTGTAAAAGTAGCAGGCAGAAACTGGACACAACAGACATACGACAGAGAAAACTGGAAAATAATGGGAGAGGCCTATATCCAACAATGGAGTATACTAATGGGCTGATGAAGAGAAGAAGAGAATTAATATTAAAATTAGAGTCCTACAAGCACAATATCGAATATATCTGGCCACATCTGCGTTCTGGTGTGGCCAGTAATAAATTTACAGTATTCTCGCCGCGGTTTTACTCACGCCACAATGACCAGCGGTAGGCACATCAAGGTAATCTTGTAGAATACGAAGTCGTCGTGCTTTGGGAACTACTACTCGCCAGTCCATACGAAAATTATAAGGAACTGAGATACGCACATGTTTATGTAGTAAACCATCACAAACGAACCAAGAACGAAATATTCGAGGCGTAGAATTGACACGTAAAATGAGTTTTAAGTACCACAGATCAGAAATAGGGCGTAAAACACCTGCGGAATGATATACTTCGTTCTGCCATTAAAGAATCATCTTTAGGTATAGTATGAAAAAGTGCATCTGAAACGACATGATCTTTGCCTTTAGCTAATCGACCAGAAGGACTTTGTAATATATTTAACCAGAGAAGTGAATGGCGCTCAGTAATGATAGTGAAATGCGTCCCCTCAATGTATGGTCGCAATTTCTCGATATTCCGTATGGCCGCTAAGCATTCCTTTTCTGGCTAAGACGACTAAGATAAGCGATGACTTTTTCTCCAACTAAGGCATGTTGGCTTAAGACAGCAGCCAAGCCAAAAAAACTGAAACATCCATCTGTACTCTGACATGTAAAATGAAATGATCGGCACAAGAAAGCGAAAGCTTAAATCAGACAATTTTTAAAGGTAACAAACTCCTCTTCGAATTCCGAAGACCAAATAAAATAAAAATCTTTCTTTGTCAACACAGTTAAAGGAGAGATAATAGCAGAATCATTAGGTATGAAACGTTAGTACCAACTAGCCATACCGACTATATGACATACATTAGTAACGCTAGAAGGAGGAGGAATACTAACTACGGCCGACATCTCCTCAGGATCTACTAATAAAACAGATTTGTTTACCACATAGCCTAAGTATTTCCGTTCGAGAAAGCAAAAATTACACTTGTCTCTATGTAAAGGGAGACCAGCTGAAGATAATTTATTGAAAACTTCTCTTAAAATCTCTAGATGTTTTTCGAAATTCGGGGTTGCAACCGCAATGTCGTCGAGGTAAGCGAAGCAATAGGATTCGAGAAAAACTTCAAGAACACGAACAGTTGTTGAAAGCTCGCTCCAGAATTGTGGACTCCAAACGGCATACGAGTAAACTGAAGTAGACCACGGTTAGGAACGATGCGATGGAAGCAATAATTGGTTTAGCATCTGAAGAATGCGGAATTTTCCAATAAGCGAAACGGAAGTCTAAACTAAAAAGGCACCTAGCGATCTAAGTCTGGGTTACATCGTTGACTTTTCGGAAATCAATACAAAATCGATACTTTGTTATAAGTCAAAAGTCATTTATCAGTATCTATGTAATTAATTACCCTATTCTCGATTTCTAAATTTTACCTACAAATTAATTAAGCTATCAATCAACTTGCATACTTCAATGTATTCGGATTTTTAAATAGTTTATGTTAGTTTAGGCTTCACTTCACGCATCAAGCTGCTGTGGTTTTCACCGATTTCAAGGTTTTTCCAAATTTTGCGGAAAGCCCTTATCTTTTTCGACCATTTGCCAATGTGTGCTGCTCCAGAAAAGCTGACTCTTTTGTCTAACCTACGACCATCTCCGGCTGAAAAGTCGTCTGCCTTTACTTGAAGGTAACAACTTGCTGTCTTTCTTCTTAAATAAAACGTTACGACTAGCCCAAGAACTATCAGAAAGTTTGACAACTCCAAGTTTTAACATTATGTGTCAAGTTCTTCATCAACCACCTCTTGGAAAGCAGGTAAAAGTGAATAATTGGGTTGTTTAATTGATTCAACAGGTGTTTTAGTCTTATGCTCTACTAAATCAGTACACTTTAATTCAGATGACAATGGTGACAAATAACGATTAATGTTTGAAGTTGAGAGTTAGATAGATCAACAAATGGAAAAACTTGATCCACAGAGGCAGAATTGACAGATGTACCAAATGTCCACAAACTATTGTGGAAATCGGGTAGAACGTTCATTGACTTCCAAAAATCAACACCTAAAATAATTTGTTGGGATACTTCATGTACTATCAAAGTATCAATTAGTTTCATTTTACCTTCGATCATAATGAGTAAAGTAAGCGAACCTATTACTGAGCATTTAATCCAATTTACTAAACTGCATGGAGTAATGACAGAAGAATTTAACAGAAGACTCAAGAAACCGAGCACCTTCCAACCTGAACCACCAAGCACAATGCTTCAAGTACCAGGTCTAATAAGCCAGATAAGATTAAACCAAAAACATGAAGTTGAGGATAAGAACGTTCATGACCTTTAACATAGTCTAAAATAATACTCATGTAGAAGTTATGTCGGTCTTTTAGGCCATCAAAACGTTTATCCGAGCTTAGGTATAATAAAGGAGAGTCGATCTCTCAAAGTTCCCTAGTTGTTTTCCTGTTGACATCAGCAAGGACATTTCGTCTTTGTAACATCACGTTTACCACAACCATATATGGCCATCAGCACCAGAGTTTCAACATTTAACAACATGAACAGGACCTAAAGATGAAGAAGGGTGAGTAGAGTTATTAAGACGAATCAGAATGATATGAAGTGTCCCACATCTACGCTAAATCAGGATCAAGTAATCTAGTAGTTTGCTTAGTTGATGGTATTCTAAAATAGTCAGTGTCGCACTTTGATTTAATAAAAATTCATTATCACTTTACTTCAATGCATTCTAATTTGTAGCCTTCAAGCACTCACTAGTTATTTAAAATATGATATTGCCTTAGCCTCTTCTATTTTGGTTAACTTGGTTACGTGTGCGCGTGACCGTAGATTACTGTGGAGCGTTTTGCTGTCCAGTTTTTGTATTTCTCTATTTTTATTGCAATTTTGCTTTGAAACCATTCCGCGTAAGTGAATCTGCGGGTCAGTTTGTGTTAATTAATAACTTTTAAATATAAGATTATGCCCCCCTTAGTTAGTCATCTATGCTTCGCTTAATAGTTGCCGAACTCTATTAAATAATAAAACACTTGCATGCTTACAATAAATGTTCCTATACTATTGGAGTGTTGAATTTTTTATAATTAGTTTTATTACATGATTAGTTGTTATTCAGTGTTATGTGCATTAAATAGTCAGCAGTATTGAATAATAAAAATTGATGGTTCAAACAAATTCTACTTAATTTTATTATTTTGATTTTCTATGCAGTTCAGAGGTTTAGCGTTTTAGCTGTAGGTTTTCTGTTTTACACTATCCCGAACCAGTGGCACTACTGAACTCATCTCCCACATAGGTGTCAGCTGACACACTTCGGCAACCTCAAACTACAGAATAAGCGATTTTCATTAGTAGTACAGTAAAATTGTCGTTTTACCTTAAAAAAATTGGCCGCGGCAATTCCTCTTGCCCAGTGGTTTAGGGTCATTAGACAAGTGTAAAACCAAAAAGGCGTCACCCCACCCCTTTCCAAACAGCCGCCATCTTGATAACAATTGAATTTGTTTTTTCTCGCGATCCATTGGTCGCATAGAAAAAGTTATTGAACAAAAAATATTGGAAATAAAATTCTACACATTTTTGATCTGCGCAGTGATACCGAGAAGTTGGTATTTAAAACGGTAGAGGGCGACAAAGTTACCAAAAATCTGTTTCCGCCATTCTAGCGCTGTGGGAGTGATTTTTTCCGATAACTGCGAATGTGAAAGTTGTAGTGCTTGAAAAAATATACACGAATCTCTTTTAATAATGTGATTGATTTAAATAGTCTCCAAGTTACAGCCCTTCAAAGTCCACGCAGCGCGGAGAAGTTGAGAGATGTAAATTATTTATATCCCCCACTTATTATAACTAACGAGATGCCATGTCTGCCATTTGGTTAACATAAAGAAAACCATTATCGCTTGTACTATTATCCATTTTTAATCAGAATACAATCACGAAACAGCACTCGCAATCGTATTCACGAATTTTTTCCAAGAATTTTTCACATTGCGTTTATAAAAAGTGGTGAGCTCTTTTTTCAATAAAAGTTTTAGCAACATTTCTATCATGGTCGATAATGACTCGGTTGTGTCCGAGGCTCCGAACCAAGACGAAGAAACAACTCCAAAAAAAGAAAACGTGTCTGAGTAGACTACGATATATCTTAGGGTTTATGCAAAAAGAAATTACTTTCAATATAAGAGCCCAGAATCAAATCATTTGGCACAGTTAAGATTTTTCCGGTATCTTTATTTTGTACCCACAAAAGAAAATCTTCTTGGTCAATATTCTTACATCGTAATTGTAAACGTATTTAGCAGTATTATAACAGCTTTAACAATAACAAATTACAAAAAGTAGTCGGAAAACACTAACTTTAATAAATATTACACACCAAATGAATTGAACATATGTTTATTCACGAAAAGATGTTGAGCTCACGAGCACGTAGTGCGAGTGAGATCATATCTTTGAGTTAATAAATGTTTAATTCACGTGGCGTATATATGTTTTTTGAATACAAAATTTAAAAAATATTCAAACTAAGATATAAATTTGCCCATTCATCGTCGATTTGATCTAAATTTTAGTAATTATATATTACACACTACAAAGAGAAAGAATAATTGAATGTAAATATTTGTAAATAATAAAAATATGTTGTTCTTTATTGAAACGTTTTTAATTCTCTAGTGAATTAAACTTTTTTAATTCTCTAGTGAATTAAAACACTTTTATTTCCCTTGTGAATCATAGACTGTTTATGAAGGTTAAACTGTCAAAATTGAATAAAATAAATTACCGATTCATTTCATTTGGCCCAAACGATCAAAATATAATTTCGTTCACCGTAGCATGTTTCAGTTGAAGTATTATTTTTGCAGAAATGGCACGTGGTAAAGAAATTGCCAATTTGTTGAATTTTGGTCATTCCTGTGGCAAAATTTACAAGCAATTGCAATTATCATATTATATAATAAATATTACACCAGCAAATTTAAGAGCTTTACAGATCTGAGCCAAATGATATCATTCTGGGCTCATATACTCCTTTCCCTTCATTTTCATTTCTTTTACCTATACGAATTTCTCGGTACCGCGGCAATGACCAAAAATGTGTAGAATTTCTGTAGGTTGTAAAAACCTATTCACATTGAAACTACTTGAGTGACGTGACGATTTTATCTCGCAAAAAAGAAATGGTTACTTCGCTGCGCCGGAATATATCGTACATTTCCTACGCTGCGCGGACTTTGAAGGGCTGTCACTCGGAGATTATTTAAATCAATCCCATTATTAAAAGAGATTCGTGCATATTTTTTCAAGCACTGCAACTTTCACATTCGCAATTTTCGGAAAAACCACCCCCACAGAGCTAGAATCGCGGAAACAGATTTTTGGTAACTTTGTTGCCCTCTACCGTTTGAAATACCAACTTTTCGGTATCGCGGCACGGATAAAAAATGTGTAGAATTTTATTTCCAACATTTTTTGTTGAATAACTTTTTCTGTGCGACCAATGGATAGCGAGAAAAAACAAATTCAATTGTTATCAAGATGGCGACTGTTTGGCAAGGGGTGGGGTGACGCCTTTTTGGTTTTACACTTGTCTAATGACCCTAAACCACTGGGCATAAGGAATCGCCGCGGCCAATTTTTTTAAGGTGACGGGGTATTTTCCGACAATTTTACTGTACTATAGTATTTATATTTTTTATCCCACAGCTTTTACCATAATTTCATATCAAGCGCTTAATTCTTTTACGAATTGTATATAAATTTAAACTATTCTAGAATTCATAGTAGTGCAATATTTAGAACAGTTAATTAGTTTAGAACAAAAGTAAACGTTTTCAGCGGCCCGTTGATGAATACCGCAGCGAACAACTTAAGCATGTTCGCGGCAAACTATCCTACTCAAGAAACTACGCAACTGGAAGGCGTCTGTGTAGCGCCAGCCAACAAAGCCCAGAGCGTCTGTTTTCCCAAACAAAGCCGCGCTTTGTTTTTGCAGAGATGCGCTTCATTAGGAACCAAGCACGAGCAATTTATTAGTGCTTCGCAGCGGCCAGAGATAAACGATGTAATCAATTTGGCAACTCAACACCACGCAATACTAAAAGTATTAAATAACTAATTCATTAGGGGACACGTGCTTCCGTCCCTGTTAAAAAGGAACCAGCTGTGGCTAGGGGTATGAAAATTTCTGGGCAGCTTCCCTGTTGACTGTTCTGTTCAAATTAATCTTGTAGGGTTTCTATTGTGTACACTAAGGAAGTCAAAAATATCGATAATGTTAAATTTTTTAGATAAAAATAAAATAATTTCCGTTACGAACGCATCCGCTTGACGTTCGACGAAGCGTAGGATCGTGTCTATCCGGGATAACGATATTGAGGATCTATGAGATGACCTTTGCATCTTTTGTGCTGCATCGTATTAAACTACCCTTAAATAGCAAATTACTGCAGTGCATGGTAATTAAAAAGGCAACGTATGTCCAGAACCGGCAATACTTTTGAGTACAGTAGCATACAAACTAATGCATGTATATAATACACTCAAGATATATATATATCCCATACACCTTACTCACAGCAACATTTACATCAAGAAGCTTAACAACAACGGCAAAAACTAATTTTTTATGGTCAACTACAATCAGGTACGCAAATTTCAAAACAAATAAAACCCTGTTAGTATTAAAGCCAGTACATAACGAGTAACAAATAGTGACAAATTAAAACAGACAAATAAGCCCAAAAAGAATAACTAGTGATTACTGGTTAGGCGATACAACAGCAACTAGTGATAAATTTAGTAATATGTTAAATGTAGGGGCAGCATGATCTGATATGGGAAAAAACAATTAGTACAAGCGACCGTCAATATTTGTGCAAGAACGGCATACTAAAAGAAATGTTTTACAGTGCATAAGATGCCGGCGATATGGGCATATAAAAAACTTTTGTAAAATAATCCTCAGTGGGTTAAATGTATCAAAAGCCACCCGGCTCAAATAGAGCAACACAACCAGGACCTTCATTGCGTAAACTACAATGGAAATCATTCGGCCAAAAATACAGGGCGTTTCATACCTAAACAGCTTCAACAAAACATCTACTCTAGACTTAAACAAAAAGCATTTTATCATATATAGATGCTTTTCTACAACGAAGAGCAGATACTCAAGTAGAAAGTATCCCTAATGACTGAAAATGAAGTGTGAAACTCCAACAGCTGGCGTAAATACAAAAAAATCAATATTTCTTACTAAATAACAGAGTTATAATATCAGAAACTCGCTTGGCTTAAAAAGTTGTTATACAAGTAAAAATACCGAAGTATAATATTTACATTACTAATTTCCTGGTAGCAACAGTTATAATAGCAATAGAATTAAACACCATAAACTCGATCAATAGAATCGCTAACATTGATCGAAGAACAAACTAGCAGGTTGAAATTATTATCAGCCATCATTTACTATCCATCTAAACACAACATTTAAAAAGAAAGACCTCACGCTGTTCCATAAGTACCACATGACATTCGTTGTATACAAACGTCTTACGAATAACTAGACGTACGAAACTTGTAGCGTATGGAGGCGATGCGGCTATCCTTACATCGCACCCCAATCCCACCGTCTTTTACAAGAAAAAAATTTGGTTACAAAAAGAAGGAGGGAAACAGAATCAAGTTCGGGGACTACCGAGATACCACCATAGCACTCGGTACATACAACATATTTCGGTTTCGGAATTACTTGAAGAAATACATATTAATCAAGGGGAAACAACCAGGTTTGAGATTTAGCTATTGGAATATCGGCTGACAGTGACAGTAAGTAAAACAATTGTTGGTCTATAAAGCAATCATAAAATTGTATCGACATTTTTAATTTGTATGAACCTACTGCTAATTTAGCATTATTTTACGATCCCGAAATTACAATTCCGCCTGTATATGAGTATCTCAAATTTTTTTTCTTGCATTCAGTTGTTTTCTAGCGGCACATATCTGTGTTATCGATCCAGTCTGCACCCCCGCCAAGCACGTGTTCCTTATCGATCCGTTTCAGACGCGCATTTTTGTAACAACGCTAAATTTTGGAGGCAAGAATAGAAGACAGTTGCCGTGGCGAGTGCGAGGTTTTGACCCAGCTCGTCTTCGATGCGAACTGTTTCAACGTGCTTTGTCGCCTCTTGTGACCTGGAAGAAACAAGCGTTTAAAAAAAGTTGTGGTCCCGACAAGCACCCTTCGGGGTGGCGTAAGCCAGGCTTTATGTTTGTTTCTTGTGTGATTAACGGCTTTGGTGTGTGTGCGTGCCGCGAACTTAACGTGATTATTTATCTATGTGAACCTTGAGGTTTTCGTTATCGTGGAACGGTAACCCCTAAAACGTCATTTGGCAGACTCTCCGTGAAAACCTAGTATCGGCTTACCATGTTTCGAAAAGCTTCCGTTTGTCGTTTCATGCCGTTCTGCCAATTACCGCAGAGGGCTTCGATTATGTCTCGTTAGAGGATAATTCCCAGGTTCCGTCCAGTCGATAGCAGCTTTCCGTTGATTTGGTGCAATCCCCTTCGTTGTTTATCGCAGTGTCTGGAGCAACCGCCGTTTGCAGCAATATAGGACAGCGATTGCAGCTAAGCGAAGCTTCTTAAACGTACCGTAATATTGTAGTAGCTTTACAGTGCGAATTTTAATTACACCGAGTGTTTTGCCGAAGTGCCAGACAGTCTGCGTGACGTTGCGGTCATTGTAAATGTATTGTTTATATCATTGCATTTGCTAAACTTTTATAGTTGTTTACCTGTCAGTTTAATTCATTATCGTCAGATTACATGATCTTGTTCAACTTTACATAGTGGCAGATAAAGTATGTGTTGCATCTGTACCTTGTTCAATTGATTACCGCCTTTGATTGCTGTTTATTGAGTCAGTGTTTTGAATAATTCAATATTAATACCGTTCACAAGTCATTCCTGTATTTGATGCCAAGTTTACCGCGTAATTACTAGTTTAAGACGTTACGCAATGTAAATAGTTAACCTTTACTAGCCCATTTCGTATTTTTACTAATTCAAATATTTTGCTAATACATTTCATGTTTGTTTAACTGTGGTTTCCTTCTGATGTTGAGCATGCAATTTGTATGTGTATTTTTCAGTTGTAAAAGGAGTTTTATCAGCTGCTCAAGTGAGTTTTTTGAATGGTAGGTCCGATGACATGTCGTCGGTGGGTTCACCAGTGTATTTTTCCTTTGTAGAAATTGTGGTTGCATTTAAAATCTGCTTTTCGTTTATTAGGCTGTTTCCCTGTGTTATCTCGTGTTGGACGCCTCTCGCTCCACTGAAGTTAGTCGCAACACTTTTGTAACGGACTGGGCAGCGGTCCTATGTAATACATTCCCGATTTTGAGTTAGCTTACGCGCTAGTCGCATTGTTTGGCTTGTCATAAATACCGTTTCGTGCCGTTACAAACTGGCGCGTTGTCGTAATATTGAATTTAGCCTGTTACAGAGTCTATGTGGACGTATGAAATCCAACTGTGGGGATCTGCTCACAACAACAACATCTTAGGTCAGTCTAATTAATTCCTTTTATACGTATGGCAGAGTTCCAGTCAATAGTAAACGTTCGTTGCCAGGCATTGTTTTCTCTCAGTTCTGGAGTGACCCACTTTAATTCCTACATCTCATGCCGTCAACGAATTTTAATTATTCCAGTAGGACCTGTTGTTGATTACTGCCAATTATGAATATGTTAGGCTAAGTGTATGTACAGTATTTTAACAATTGACCGCACAATGGACCTAAATTTGGAAAAATATCCGTTGGAGTGTGTAGATTGTGATTGGTAGTAGGTGGCTAACTAGGCTATCAAAACTGACTCTGTTGCTTGTGTACTGTTGTGGGTGCAAGTGAGTAAATAGACGAAGGGTACTTATTGAGAATCTCAGCATCTCCAGCTGCGTCTGGCAAGAGATACACTTATTTTGATGTGTCGTTTAACATATCCGCTTCATATTTCATACTGTTTAATTTCTCGTAAAGCAAAAAGCAGTACACAACGGAAGTGAAACAATATTCTTAAGAAACTATTTAAGATAAAGTACATTTGTGAACTGAGCAGGCACATACTGTCAATCGCCGGGGCATTTGGCTGGTGGAAATTTTTCCAATACATCACCAGGTGGCGCCCACTAACACGAATTTGTCCACGTATATATCCAGGTACAATCATTTGGAGTATTTCAAACGAATTCCATAACATACAGTCTGCGAGACGAGTCGTAGACTAGGTTTCAGTTTAACAAAGGTAGATATGATGCAAAGATTTCAAAACAAAGTACTTTGGTATATAGTGCATGCGCCATGGTGTGCGCCTAATGCTGCAATACAGAGTGATTCTTGCTAATCCTTCGTCAAAGATATCACATAGTACATTATCAAGTATAATGGGCGAGTGTTGCTGCACCGTAATGAATTAGTTAATAATTCAATAGACATGATCAGCTGAAGCAAAACGATTAAAATTTTTATTATATTAGAGCTGTCTCGTAGGTTTCAATTATATTTTTGTGCTTGTAAATAACGTGTGGTTTTCAACATTATTTTTAGACATTTCATTTATTATTAAAAGGTAATACGTACTTCTAGTACACGCTTTGACTTTCTGTAACTTGGTATAATTTGACTTGTCAAACCAGAATCTGACATTATCTAAGGAGAAACTAACCTTTTTGCCACATGACGTCTCAACTATGGAAGTGTTTCGTCCCCTTGCACGTTGTTTCATGTGTTAGTGGATTTATTTCAGGTCTTCGAGTTATCTTCAAGTAATTATTTTAGTAACTTTTAACAAATCTTCTAGTATCGTTTGGTATTAATTAGTCCTATATAGTCTGAATCTACTAAAACACCTGCTGGTAGAACTGTTCTTAACGCTTTTTGCCTATTCTATTGCACTTCACACACTTGGAAATTTATTCCGCTGACTTTCTCCTTTGACTGAATCATACGAGAGAAGAGTCTTTAGCCTCCTGGTAACCGTGGTTAGTTATGGTACAGATCAGAGATATTTATACTGTTCTCCGTCTGTTCGTGCTATTTCAGTAACTCTATCTAACGTTCCTCCCCGAAACAGACACCGGATATTTCGCCGAACTTTGCTTTTAAGGAGGATTACTTACAATTTTACATTAACTTATTATAATTGTAATCAGCATACAATTACGCGTTCTACACAATATTTCGCTGGCTCTAGTTCCTTTTAATTGGGTTAATATGGTAACTACCTGTCGTTAGCAGCGTTGAATTCCTTCGGTTTTATGTAAAATAGTAAACGGATTATAAAACAGTAAACTAGGTAGTTTTTGCTCCTAACTGAGACCGTTATTGCGAATGCTTTGTAACTCAGCTTTTGCGCTTTATTTTATCTATTGATTAGGGTTATGAGTTGAGACCTTTCGTAGTAAACGAATCTGTGGCATTATTATATGCGAATTAGTAGTTGTAAGGAGGCGTCTCATACACCGCTGCGTATCTACTAATTGCTTTTTTTCTATTTTACCAGCTATCTCAATAATAATGGCAGCTCTTTCACCCGATTTAGCTCAATCGTGACCAAAAAAAGCCCTGCTGAAATGAACTAGAAATTCACCTGTACTTCTGCTAAGCTGAACATGTAGGCTTCAAAATTTTACTCAAATAAAATGCCAATTTTTATTTACATGCAAATCAACAAGAAGTTACTATATTTTTCTACAAAAGATTCCGCTAATTCGTAAGCTAAATACTAAACCACAAAGCGAAAAGCTGTGTCTACCACTCATTTGTGTTAACAACAACAATAATGCCATTCTACGCGCAAAAACTTATTCTACTCGGCATTTATTTAAACAGTAATTATGCTTACACGCTTGAATACTAATATTCTACTGTAAAGTTGTCACAGCGCTGGCACTCCAAACATTGATGTTGAATCACTTCGACAGCTGTTTCAGTGACGCTTTTTTGCTTGCGCAGACGCACCTTAGCACTATTGTAATGACCGCTGGAAAATTATTTAATTTGATCTGATTACTCCATCTTGAGTGATTATTGCCGAATGCCAGTGTGTAATAGCTGGACCATAGGTTGCTGCAGTTCTTCTCAGCAATATTATTGCTACCACGTCAGTCGACGGCCACCTTCTTTGTCAGCGTCTAGTCTCCACTTCGTCAGGCTGCGCCGTCTACAGAACAAACTTCTACTCGCTTTGTGTCCAGCTTCAAAACTAGGTATCACAGCTTCTGACTCGCCTTGCAGAAACAACACTGCCACCCGGCACTTTTTTAAGCAAAATACAAAACACATTGGAGCGAGTTTGACAGTCATAATGGCACACTTAAAGCTAATTATAAAAATATAACAACAAGAAACAATGACTACGGATGTAGAAATCGGCTGTATATAGTAATGCTATGCTAAAGACACTCAGACGAGCCAGATCAGGTTCCCATATCATAGTTCTTCATATGAAATTAGACCCGCATTAATTGCGAGTTTTATGCTTCCCTGAGTCGCTTCAGTGCACCCTTAGATAATTAAAACATTTTATGCTTACCGTGTACCTTCGTTTTATATTGAATCTTTAATGATTGTTTTTATTGAATATTTCTTGTTATGTATGTCATACAATTAATTTTATTAAAAAATAAAGATTAACGATTTAAAGCTCGTCTTTATAATTTTAAAAATTGTTATGCAGTTTAGGTTTTACACGTTTACCTGTAGATTTTCTGGTTTTGGACTGCTTCGAACCAGGGTCTCCCGGACACAAGCCCCTTGCCTAAGCATCAGCTAACGCATCTGCTGCACACTTCGGCAATCCGAACTTCTTACTTTAAATCGCATGCATCTCCCAATTTATTATCAGCAACTTTAGACTCATGAAGAAAAGGTCTCATGTTCTCGCAAAAAGTGAGATGTGTTTCATCATTTAACGTATTTTCGCAATGTTTAAGTACAAAATGTGGTAAAATATACAAACAAAGTTTTAAAATATGTTCCTGGAAACATAAAAACGTCATAATTTGAACTGGAGATTAGCAAAACAATTTTCAAAAATATTAAAGATGATAAAAAATTGTCAAATTTAACTCCATTGATTAAGCAGTATATCAATACTAACACAAGACCTGTATTCACTTTTTCATATTTTCATATTTATATGATGTTTATCAAAATTGGGGAATTGGGGGAAAGAACAAATAAGAAATCTCCACTTGGTGCAACTGTTATATCCTATACATATTTGTACAAAATCCTATTTGTTCCAATCAAACTGTTTCAAAAGAATATTAAACTGCAATATCTTGCTGCTCTTGAATGCCCTTAGCCGATAGCCCGTAGCCGCTCTATGTGCCATCATATCTCAGGATCTGCAACAGGAGAAAAAATTAATAACAATCCCTAACTGAAAGAAGCTCTTACATGCGGGAAGGGCTGCGGCCTCCGCCGCCCCCGGTGCCGGCGCCGCATTCGTGCCGAAAATATCGTCTACGAGCAAAGGGATCACTTGCTCCCGAGGCCTGACTAACATCCTGGCCCGCAGCAGGCTGTATTGAGCTCCCCGGAACTCGCCCCAGTACATGCCCTGATAAATGTACTGCTCCGGAAGTTCCCCGCTTAAGTATCTTCCGTTCAGGTTGCTCATGTCGCAGCTCCGATACCACCACGCTCCACCTAGAACGCATTTACAGCCGCCTCAGTTGTCTGCTAATTTATTCCGTTCGAGGTAGGGTTAGTCGTCGTTAACGCCGTCTACTGAATTACAAATGTAGGGAGGTTTTTGAATTTTTTATTTGCGAGTTATTATCAGCTCAACGGAGCCAATTGTTGTACATTATATTTTTAATAGAGACAAAAGTAGATACTAGTAAGTAATAAAACTGGTATTAAAAATCAAAGAATATTGAAAATTCCTTATCATGAAAAAAAAGTATAACCATCTTGATTTATAAAAAAACGACAAGAAAATCCCCACTCCGACGATACAGCGTTAATGGTTAAATCCAAAGATTATAGTACATGCTGCATACTTTTGATACTTTGGCCTCAAAATGTAAAACTTAATACACAAATGACGAAGTCTTTATTTATCAGTAAGAATCTGATAAGTAGGTAGGAAGAATTGTATCAAGTGGTGGATATTTAGGATATTAATTTTCAGATTAAATAACAAAGGACGCACGCATGTCTGGATCAATGAGGGCGCTACCTCGAGAAACTTATATATGAACACAGAAAACAGATCCAAAATATATAAAACATCAGTTAAATTGGTATCAAATGATAGCAGAAGCAACTATCTCAAAGTCGTTGAATTGAAAATTCTATGAATGATAGCTAGAAAGGCAACGGGACAGGATGAGAAACGAGATCATCAGAGAACCATGTCAAGTGCAAGATATTATAGGATGCGGTGTCAAAAAAGACGCTGGGGAAGCTGTGTATAATAATTACCAAAAAAAGTAGATTAAGGTTAAGTAGGACAGCAGATTACAATTTTTGTAATATCCAAACTCCGCCGTTTTGGGTTATTCTATTATTTAATTCAGGAAATAATATGTAACATCTAGTTTACAATTTGTAATATTGCGGCCTACCTCTTTGTAAGAGTCCCATTCCACTTGATGATACCCCAATAACAGTATTCTACTTTTAAGGTAGTACCTTGAGTAGCTGCAGTTCTAATTGTATGTGAATACTGACACAAGTTATAATGAATCAAGTCATCACACGCTCTTGCGTTTTGAAAAACTGATTTGACAGTGAAATACTACGATACTTTCTCTTAAACAATTAATAGTGTACCCAAACGACTTTGTGATGTTTTGTGTGTGTATTTCAAGTTTTACCTGACTGGCTCACTGGTATCTATCCCAGCTCACTAAGATGTAGTGCACCGATGTTCAGACATAGCCTTGATTTACTCTATACGATTTTCCGTAAATGTGTTGTTATAGTGAAAAATGTCTATGTGAAAAACTACATCATGGTTTTTGACACTTCCCACAGCGAAATGAAGGACAAAATTACCGAAACAATCAATAAAGTGTGTTAGGTCATTTCGAATGTTCCCACTAGTTTGAAACCACAACAGATTTTTTGTTAGTAAATGTTAAGTGAATTTTTCGTGCTACAACAATCATTTACAAATATCTCAATACAGAAAAGTTTAAATGCAAATACGTATATTCGGGCGCCGATCACGCAATTATTAAATGTCATCATGAGGTCAGAACAAGTTTCATTCGCAAAAGCTGTTATAACCAGAAACTATGTAAAATTCAAATAGCGATTCCTCTGTTTAGAAACTCTTGTTGCCAGGAAGTCGCTTACCTGGTCGTTTAAAAGGCAACCAGCGTAATTGTAAATTCAATCATAAACCATAAAGTGCACACGTGCAGGACAGCGGGGATCAGCATTTTCTTGGTGGCGAAACTTCTAAAACATAAACAATTCTTGCTGATGACAATCAAGTGCGACCGTTGAGTGTCCCCACCTTTCTTTTCCTGAGTCGAAGTCGGAAGGAGCGCAACAGTTAGTATTAAGTCAACAAGAACACATTGGTAGATAAGGTCAGTTCTAATTAAGAATCTCGCTCCATGCGGAATTAATCAGAAACCAGGTCAGCAAAGGTTAATTAGGGAGTGGACAATTTTCTTCTCTTTACGCCTACATCCCAGTCCCAACTTCGACCATTAGCACGGGCTTCCCAAGTCTTTTTCCCGGCACGGAAAATCAGGGCCGGCGTTACACTTTTAGTCCGAGTGGGTAGTAAGGTGCGGGGGGGGGAGTTCCAAGTGATTTTTCACAATACACTCATTTGAAGGAATGAGCGATACAGGGTTATTATCAAAAATTGATAAACATATACTTTGAAATGTCACAAAGTTCAATTTATTTGCTTTCTTTTAAAGATACAAATAAATCATTTTCGTAGAGGAAAACAAGACGTTTGTTTTCTATTATGAACAATAAATTCATCCATTAAAGTTTCTAAATTGAGCACATCAACTAAATCCCGGTATGAATGAAAAATAGCAACGTGGTTTAGCCGATTCTGTGCCATAGCCGATCTTAAATATTTGTTTATTCGATGCAAAACGAACAAAAATCTTTCATTAGAACAAGAAGATCTCGGTACTGTTATTATTAATCTCAGAAAACGCACGAATTCGGGAACGATTTTCATGTAATATTAATTTTCCCTGAGGAACCACCCCCAATTTCAAATTTTCGGTTTCGAGTGGGTAATTACCCACACGGATATTTTCGAGTTGGTAGTACTACCCATACTACCCACGTCAACCGCCGACCCTGCGGAAAATCCCGTTTGGACCCGTCTATTTGAACTTGCCTTGGCAGTTACTGACAGAAAACGAATGCAAGTGTCTTGCATTCCTGCCGACAGCAAACGACAACAAATACGAAGCTACCAGAATTCTAAGATACTGTGTATAATATTTAGACGCTCGTCTAGATTTTGCGGTGTGGAAGCTGCAGAACAATGTGATGGAAGCTGCGTATATGTTTTCTGAGCAGTGCAAAAATCGTATAAAATAATCGTATTCCGCATACCGATCTTCAATTCTGTAGCACCACAATGACTGGATGATTTTTTTATTGCACTCACAGCGACGAGCTCTTCTGGACTGGCCTACAAAGAAACAACGATTTCGTCTAGAAAAATGGAGTTGCTTGGAATCAATCGTCAGCCTGCATTCAGTTAAGTTATTACCTCCATGTTATTTAACGTCTGTGTGTATGCACTATTGAAGTTTTGCATGTCCTAGCATCAGGCAGTGTGTTGAGAAATAGTGACAAAATCAAGAACCCAGCTGTCTTCAGCAAACGATAATTTTAAGCCGCGTTTTTACATTGAGTTATTTAATTATACCGCTGTTTGCGCATTTCCAGAACAACTGAAGCTTTCTAGTAGTGGATTGTAACACTATAAGTAATTACGAACCATGTTTGTTCTGTGGTGGTGTGTGACGCCAATATATAGGCAGTACTTAGCATTTCCGAGAATTTGAGCGGGCTGAGACTGGCACGGCAAATGTAAAATACGAGGTTCTGAGCAATATAGCAATTCTTTACTTGAATACGTTGTACTTTTATTGTGACGAAGAAGCCCTATTCTGTTGGATGGCTTCCCACAGCACCTTCAGGCTGAATTAGCAGGTAGCGTCTAAACATTTGAAACTACAAACGTATGCCACCTCCCCTTCACTGAGCTATTAGTGCGCTCTTATTTATTATTTCTTATTAACTGGCCTAATATGTGAACTGTAGAAAATATCAATAGATTTACTAAATAGATGAGTGGTTGTTTTTAATAAAGTCAATTTTGGGTTAATTAATATGTAGCTGTGTTGGGAGTGCAAGTAAATATTGACAGGACGATGTGCACGAAAAAAAAATGAAACGATCCCATTGTTTGAACATATTTTCGGAAAGAACTTCTCCACCTATGTCTGTATCAATCAATTTTTTGAACGTCTCCGATTTTCCTCCCTTCCAGATTTCCATGCACTATTAGACGTTCGATGTTTTTGTCATGCCGCGTGATGTGTTCAAAACATTCCAGTGCTCTGTAGTGTGCAACACCAGTACTTAACGGCTTGGCCCACCTCACCTCGTAGGTTCTTATTGCCTCGAGCCAACAAAGCATTTGGATATCGAATATATCACACACGCAAAACAATCATTATTTGGGTGTCTTTTGAGCCCCGAAATCAGAACATTCGTTTTTGCCGTCCCAACAAACAACTTCGAGAGTGTTTTGAGCCTCCATATCAGAACATTCCTAGTTCTGCCGTTCCCTGGAATATGTTCCATGGTCTTTCAAACCCCCAACCCAGAGTTTTCGTTTTTTTCCCGATTTAAATAATATCTCCCATCCCGTCAGGTGTACCCTTAAGGCATCTGTACTTTATTACTTTAAGCTGCAGACTTGATGCGCCTTTAAGTCGGTATTGTAAACATCTCGAGACAAATATTTTCTTTCTAGTTAAATTCTACAGAGCCTGTATAACAGCCAGATCAATTTTGCTGTGGCTCCATATAAACATAGTATAACATCAGCCAACTACAAGTAAATCGGACAGTATTAGTACCGCGTAATCTAAAAAAGAAATTAAAGCATAAAAACATAAATATTAAAAAATAAATATAATTACAACGCATAAACATTAACCAGAAATCCACCAGAGTTACCTTCTAGAAAGTATGAAAATGTGTAGATGTGATACACTTTAACAATCTGATCAAAGCCAACTCTAATTTTGTTTTTGTCACGCTGTAAATGTTGTGTGTTATTCAATAGTTTGCTTTACGAACATATCTTGAGCTTACCTTCTCTCACGTAGGGTCTCAAGTATTGTTAATATACGAGTTGGATTGTGACCAGTTTAATAAATTTGCTAAAATATAACTTGTAACCGTGACGTCACCTTAGGGCCATTTACTGTCAAATAGTAATAAATCACATAATGTACGGTTACATGACTTTCAAAAATTACTGTTTGAGACAAGGTCAGTTGATAACGGTTTTTTTAACTCACTTTACTTGATTGTTTGTGCAGTGTGTTTCCTTGAAATAAATGTTAGCGGGTAAAGGGCCAGGGTGAGTCCGCAGCTTTACCATCTATAACGACAGCTTTTTAACTTTTTTTGTTGATCAGAAAATGTTAATTACTTTTGTTCGCGCCCGTACAACAATTATTATCTACTTGCAACGTATATAAATAAAGACAGTCAGGCTTTCTGAATAGCTCCGCGCACATGTTCCTTTGTAGCTGGCCGGAAACCCTTTAGGTTAGATTACCACGCCGTTTTAGAAGGTAAGAAGCAATACCAGCAAATTGACTAACAATACCACGAACTATTCTCCATATGTCAGATAATTCATAAGCACTATTTATGAAAACGACATTAATTCAACCATCAATGCAGGGTTTACCCTAAATGGTTATATTACCACTTTGAAATTTTTTTACCGGCTGAAAATATTTGACTCTGGCTGCGCAATCATTGGTTGTCCATACACGTACCCTTCTACTATCGAGTATTAAACAAGATCTGATCTTATTCGTAAACACGAATGGTTCCCCATCTTCCTCGGTCCAGTTGATATGATTTCATAACCTATAGTGCACATGGTTCACAATTTGCCCATCGTAGTGCTAGATACCTAAAGAGGCACCTACACTACCTACAGCGCAAACCAACTTTATATAAATGGTCTGAGCTTTATCAATGGGCTACCTCTAGTTATTTTTTCAAATTCCTAGTAGTAATTGTTAGATTTCGATAGGCCTGCATTTTGATTGCCGATTTTGGTTGTCAGATTACAACTGCGTTCACTCACATTTCCGGTTTGTCTATATGTTAAATTAAATGGACAACAGGAGACACTCTTGTATTAAACCACATTTAATTTCTACTACTTTCTTCGATATTTTTCTATCTATCTGAAATCCTGTATTAGAATACAGAGTTTGTATAATTCTACATAATCAGCTGTTAAGGGAAACCTTTGTCATACATGATTTTTTCATAGTTTACACAGATTCAGCTCATCAAATACTTTAACATAGTCAATAAATACCATTAGTAAAGCAGATTATATTTACGTTTTTTTTCAATTAACTGAACCACAAACGATACACACCGTAACTGAATTTAACTTGTCAGCTCAAGTGACCGATGTATTTTACGTTAAAGTTGGTCACTCTCTTTGGCAAACTTCATTTTGGTTCTCGTGCAGTCGAGGTTTACCTTCTAAGCCGGCCGGAAGGATGTTGCTTCTCGACTCAAAAATTGGACTCGGAGCTGTTGATGCGATCGGTTGTGCTTATTAAGTGCGCGGAAATCAGTCATGTATCGCAAAAATCTTTTATTGTCTAATTTACGCAAAGTACCTAATTCTGTTACGGCTCGAGCCACATCGAACCAAAGATTCTATTCTATTCTGCTCCTGCCTCTCGCATACGGCAACCCAGGATATTTCCTTCGCTGACGAATCCTGCTGGACATCATCTGCAGAGAGATAGATCCCTTTTCCTCTGATATGTATGACGGCGCTTTCCAATGGGAAAGCTTCTAGCCAACCAACAAAGCTCTGTCAGTTATTCAAGGGTGCGGTAATATTATGTAAGCATGTAACAGTGCGGTCGAAAAAAGTGCATCGCATTCATAAGTGATTCGGTCTGTTAAAAACTATTCAAGTTGCATTCCACACGCTAAGATATATTAAATGTCTAACCCGCCAGGGCTTTTGTGTAGTAAGAAATTAATCCGGCATTGACTGGTTGACTATAAAACATATGATATTGACTTGGAAGAAGACGTTGAGTACACTTTTGGAAGAAGTTGTTGATTGCTGTTTCAAGCTTTGGGGATCTTTCGGGACTTCAAGTACAACTATTCTAGTCTGAATTATTATCTAAACCCAGTTTATTGCTAAACAAAACCCTCTTTTTTCTCGACTGACCCTGACCGGGGCAAATTGTGCAGGGCTAAGCATCCAATCTTTGGGGAATTATAATCATCAAAAGTAATTGATTCTTATCATATCTGTAGCAGGCGCTAGAAACCAAATTTGGCGCCTTAAGATTTCTTTATCGTTTGCCGTAATATACAAGTGTTTGGTCCTCTAACAGCATTCTGAACATAATCGACAACTTCGGACGAATCTCTGCTAAAATTATTCCATGAAGGGTTCTCTAAAGGTATTAATCAATGCTTCCTTCAAGGCTTTAATGTGCTTAGTTATAAATAGAAAAATTGCCTTTAAGCACTAATGATTTAAAAAAAATAAATAAATTGGTTGGTTACAGGTACCTTAGTTCATTTTCAGAAGCTACTTGTTCAGACTTTCGATCAACACCTTATTGAAGGAATGTAGTAAAGCCCCAATTCGCTGTCATTCATGGCAGGAAGTTTTGACAAAGAATAATAAACACGTATGAATAAGTTTCTTTAGCTAAAAGAGTAGTTAGTAGGCTTATTGATTAATAATTTTTAACACCTTCATTATTTTCCCCCAGGTTTTGCTTCCCCTAGAGCGGATTTTCAGCCATTTCAGTTGCCTGCTAATTTATTCAGCTCGAAGTAGAGTAAGTCGTCGTTAACGCCGTCTGCTGAATTACAAATGTAGAGAAGTTTTGGGAATTTTACACGCTGCGGTTGCGAAATAGTCTCTCGTTATACAATAGTTCGTTGCCGGTTCCAGCGTACGAAAGTTTTTGTGGGCCGGAGATATTCCACAACAAAACCATGCAGGAAATACGCACTTCCGGAATTTTATTTTTGGGAATGTAGCAATCACATTCCGCAAATTAGCTGCTGGAATAATTTCCAAAAAGTTTTTCAACACTGTATAATTTCAACTTTTTCGCCGTCAAGAATGCCAAACGCACGAGCTGCCCGCTAGAAGAATTTTCTAGCTGCAAATCTAAATGCTAATCAGTAAAGCTCCACTCGACTGTAGTCGAGCCAGCCTTCTGGATTCTCATCTCAAGATGGAAACTGGTCATAACTTGGGCAACCAGATATTTCAACCCGCTATAACTGAATGATCATAAATTGCCGTCTCTAATGTTCCTTTATGGCGTTCACTTATCAACATTTTTATTTTTTTGTGTAACTAAACTTATTATATATTATCCAGATAATCTCGAATTAAGTGCAGCTTCGACTATCATTGTTCAAAATTATCGTCTTATAATTCTTACATCTATCAGGGCTACGTGATGCTAACTAAATTTGAATTAAAATCTGCATAGTTCGGTTCTAGAGTTTTTAAATCACATAAAACTATCACATCTTCAGCTATTATTTGGAAAATTGACAAATTCTTGTTGCTGGAGGCAGTGCGGCAGTTATGATTAACTGCAGTTTGAATACACCAGATAATGCTAATTTACAACTTCATTTTTTGAACTTTGTTGTAAAAAGTTACCGACTGAGCTGAAACTTTATTCATTTGTTACATCTGACTATTGGAACTAAGTTAGTTAATTATCGAAATTATAGGAAGTCGATAATAGGACTTTCCTGAACTGCATCAAAATATGAACGTTTGGAGCAGCATTTTCTAGCTTTAATCAAAGCGCATACAAAATAAACTGTTGATCGTAGGCGAGACAGACATCTGGAATAATGCTTGATTCCATAGGGAAATTCTCAAGGGAAGGATGAGCTAGAATATAGAGCATATTCCATGCAAAAAGATACAATACAGAAGAAATTAAACAGGTAATTAAAAATAATAGAAGAATGAAGGTTTTAAAGTCGACAACCACCAGCGGCCGAATGAAAATACGCCAACTTAAAAATATAAACGGCGATATCGAATGTGTAAACCAAAATAACTCTGATTGCCGAGGACTTTTGCAAATAAACGTTTACTTCGCTACACACCCAGCATTAAACAATATCGACCCAGTAAATATCGTAAACGTTGGTGCAGAACAACTTCTAAGCATCACAATATAGAAGGTAAAATACTCATTTCATATGAAAAACGGTTGCGTGCTGCTAGCAATGATGAAATTACTGTCGAAATATTAAAAGTTGACGAAGTTATTACATACGAGTACTCCTGAGCAAAAATGTGCATCAGAAGAAAAAATGCCTGCTCCTAAAAAAATTCCAAAAATACTACTGTTATACAAAAACATTAAAATTAAATAACTACAAACCGATAAGTCTAACTACTAATTCACCCAGATAAGTTGCTAGCCAAAATCATCACCAACAATGTCAGTAAAGTAGGTTGGATTGTGACCAGCCTAATAGATTTTGTCAATACTTCCGAGACTTTACCGTTAGGGCCATTTTCTGTACAGTATTTTCTTCTGTGAGTTTAATATACATCTGTTCTATTTATTACACTCTGTGTTTAAACGAATTGATTAAGCAGCTGCCAGATTTTAACGACGCCGACGTTATCTATGCCGAGGTCATTTCCTTCTGGATTAGAGAATGCCATTATTAACTTAACCAAGAATTTATGTGGTGTCGTCGACCTACTATCATTGACTGTGCACGTTCCTCTTGAATTAAGGTACACAGAATCGCTTACGCTTCTTAGAATACACTTACCCCTATGTCCCACTTGAGCCGACTGTGCACTTTTTGCCTGTTAACAGGTAGTAATTATTGTTTTCTACGTGACATTTGTAGGAGTATGCAACGTTTTAAGTTATAGTCACAGAAAAACAAGTAAAAACGATTAGAAAAGGGAGTCAGACCGCGAGACATCTTTCCGAATATTTTACTGTTGCATTAGAAGATATCTTTAAAACATTAAAGACATAATCAAGGCAGAAATATCGATTGTCAATAATTAAATCATCTCCGCTTTGCGAATGACATTATTCTAATCATTAACAAGGCATCAGAACTACAGAGTAGGTTAATAGTACTCCAAACTAAATCTAAATAAATTTGACTTGAAATGAAAAAGAAAAAAAAATCTATATCAAAAAGAGGCAAATATCCAAGTGCGTAGATGAAAATACTGTGCAGAAGAATATGTCTATCTAGAGTACATGATAAAGCTGTGCAAGAAAAATAATTCCATTGATGTTGTCAGGTATGGAAACCATCCTTCTAACTGCCGAGAAAATTGCGCTAAAGATATGCCTTAGAGATCGCATAAGCCCGCCCCCATTAAGGAGAATTGTAAAAGTGGCAAGAAGGGTAGTATCATCTGTGAATTTGGGATTGTTCAGTGATACTCTGTTAATAGGTTAAATAATAATGGTAAAAGGATACATCTTGTATAACACAAGATAATTTGACATCAATTCTTAATTAAATTTGGCAAGAATTGTATAAGCTGGTAACTAGAGAGACTAAATGTTTGTGATTTGTATAAGTGTCCACGATTTGTACCAGCTAACAGAATAAAACGCTTTATGGTAACTCAGTAACATGGGGTATATAGGTATAATAACTTGTTACGTGTTAAAAGCTGAGCTAAGTATCTTTCGAATATCCCGCGCCGCGATTCTCGCTTTGATAGAGATTTCGCTGGTTGGTGCTAAGATTCTTTGCCGTTAGCGATGTTAAAAATGTTCCCTTCTAGTTTTTTATGCTTTGTGTTACATGGAGCACGGGATTTCGTCGCATTCACTATTGAGTGGAGTCGAATTAAATACGACGTTACATAAGAAGTAATTCCAAGCCAGAACATATTCAGCTTCATCGTATTTATTGGGAAATCGTGATGTTCTATATTTAGCCCTAATTCGACTTTTGAGATAAGTCATATGGTCATTCTATTCAGCAACTGTTTTAGCATGATCTGTAATTTATAACCTCACTGAACTACAAGGTTTAAAGCCACTATCTGGGATTATCATTAAGTACCAATGAACTAGTGAGCTTGTTTGTGTTAACCGTACGGGTTGCGTGTGGCCGTTATTTTAGCTTGTAATTTGCCTTTCACTTTCACCTCTGATACAGTCTTCCTCTCCAGTTTAAAATTATATAGAATAGTTCCTTCAAGGTGAACAATGTTAATTAAACGACATATGAATATAAAATAAAAAACTGTGCGGACTGCATACAAAAAATACTAAACTCTCAGAGAAACATTTCACAATTGCAAAACAAGCATCAATTGCACAAAAATATTAATAAGCGTTGTCCTCGTCTAAGCAATTAGCAGAAATGTCGAGTGCTACCAAAACCAGTACATTTAAAGAAAGTAGGGAAGAGTTTCAGGGTAATGACACAAAGGGGCACATGAACTGAGTATACCTATTTACAGTTCTACAAATTAATAAGTAAGTAAATGAACTGTCTGTAAATACATTTTACAAAATGAGATAAAGTGTGCAATTGCAATCAGAGCCGGATTAAGGATATGTGAGGCCGAGGGCTAAATTTTTGTAGAGGCCCCATTCCCATTTATGCGACCGACGGGTACAAAGGGATCTAAATGATTAGAAAGCGCACAAGATTATAACCTTCGAATCTTTTCGAGGCCCCCGAAATTGTGTGGCCCGGGGCTGCAGCCCCTTAGCCCCCCCTTAACTCGGCTCTGTGTGCAATGCAAGATGCACAGTGTCTTTCACACGGTGCTTGACTTACCATGAGCTTGAGCGCAGCTTCCCTCAGGCCACCCATCCTGGTCCATATCCTTAGTGCTGAATCTGCTCCCAGCGTGGTATATGAGGGAATCCCCAGCGTCGCCACTGTAGCCTCCGAGCACCTTCAACGGAAAGCCTTCGACTTCAGACCCAACACTGAAAGCCGTATAATGGGCACTGCGATTTTGCAAGTCCAAATCCTGCAGCTCCACCAGAAGCTCGTTCACATTGTTGCCTAAAACCACCCCATTAAGAAGCTCAAGTCTTCCTCCAAGGGCTACAACCTACCTGTTAGGAAGTGTATGTTGTCCAGGCCAAGCCAGAACTCTCCTCCCAGGTTTCCGAAGCCGTACTTGTAATCATGCCAGTTTTGGTAAAAATCCTGCGAGCCTTCGTGCCGGTTGTGTATGACAGTCCACCCCCCTCCATTGGTCTGCAAATCGCATGCCACCATGAAGGCTTTGGGGGAGTGCTCCGGTTGGATGCGGAATATGCCGGATTTCTTGTAGCCGGCGTCGAGTATCTCTTTGCAGTTTTTGGGCACATCGTTTGCAGGCTTCGAAATAGAGGAACAGGAAGGGGTTTGCTGCCAAGGTGAGGAGTACTGATGCTTTAGGTCGAGCAACCCGCGGTTAAGGAACTGCTTGGTCACTAAATTTGAAGTTGCGTGCAGTACAGATCTGGAATAACACATACAAATATTATAATTATAGAACAATGCCGGTTTGGCAATACACTACAATAAGAGCTGAAAAGACAAAATAACTTCATCAAGGTGGATAAATAATAAAATACTTGCAGTATGACAGAACAACAGAAGTCATATAACATGCGTGTACTCTCGTTATCAAGGGAAATAGGACAAACCTAGATGTTTTACCATACGTTTTAGCAAACAATCGACAACATTGGAATACATTATTAGGTCAGGTCAAAAAATTACGCTGCCACTACCTTGTTATGCACGCAGTGAAGGGGTTAGGGAATTCGTCGAACTTCCTTTCGCGGGCTTAAGTCCAAGCGGGCAGTAACTCAATAGTTAGTCAGTTACCATCAAGCAGAGAGTGTTATCGGTTCGTAACTGTAGTCGCCTCCAGTCAACTTCAACATTATCAGATATAACAAGCTCCTCAATCCAAGTCTACCGTTTTGAGATTCCGCCCCTGCCCCACTGTAGTATGGCGGAATACCAACGATCTATATACCGACGCTCTTTCCCGGAACAGCCTTGGAATGACCTCCCGTTAGCAGCGTGTAGATCACCCCTGATTGCTCGTAGTCAATCTGTAAGCTGCTGTTTCCGTAGCTTGTTTTCCTATCAACTTTTCGCTCAGGGCAGCGACGACCGACTTGTCTCTTGCATCTTGCTTTAATTAGTGCACCCAGTTAATTTGAACTGTTTTTTTAATTAAATAATGCATATGTAAAATAACGCCAATTTTGAATATGTTATACAAGTATATATGTATTAAGTTATGCAAAGCATGTGTAAAATTAGTTTTGGGCACCTTGACGTACCTACCCCTTGCTGTGACCGGCGATTAAAGTATTTCTATTGTTATCTTAATAGTTTTATCAAATTTACTACTGTATAACTTACAGTGCAGTTACGCATATTCTTGAAATGAAATAAAGTTTTTAGAAATCTCGCAAGGTAAGTCATTTTTTGCAGCTGCCAGTGTAGTACAATTGTTAAAGTGCACGTCTTTTTGCTAGTTCCTCAAAATTATCTCAATGACAACACTGAATTTGTTTATTTAAATTGCTTCAGCTGCCTGTCAGTTAAAGCTAGCTATCATTTATTTTGTTTTAAAATATCATAAAGTATGGCTATGGTAAATAAAAAAGAAAAGAATTCTACATAGTTTTTAGACGTACTATATTCTCTTTCGTCTTGCACTACCATCTTTCCTGTTAATGATTCCGTTTTGTATAAAGAATTTTGAACACAGTAAACGCCGGCATAGAAATGATCGATAGCTTCAGTAATAAAGCTCTTACGAAATATGCAACATAGCAGCAGTACGATTCGGCATTTTCCACTTCAACATAGTTCGAAAAACAGAATTCTCAACAGTTTTAGCAAACTTCGATTTAGCTTGCACATTTAAAAGACTAAGTAAAGACTGTCTTTGGTTAATTTATTTTTCGATCTCCCTTTTAGAAAAGGGCGAAGATAGTAACAAGTTGCTGTAAATTCTAAAAACCTCTAGAAATCGGCATTCTTACAAAGCGAAATCTGTCTTTCTTGTTTAATGGGAGCCCAAGGAGTTTTCATGCTACAAAAGGAAAGCACGAATCGCAATCATTTTTGACACTTTGACACGTCCACAATAAATTCGCTTGCGTGTGCAAACACAAAAGTCTGGCAGCAGCTTTCAGTTCACAGGAAATTTGAGAACTGAGGGCAAATTGCCCGATCGTAACTCATTGGGAAAACTAGAACCAGATAATTAGAGCCTATTAATAGCGTTAAACAATTAAATTAATTGGTGATTGCACTCCGTAAATTATTGGGCAAACATGACAAACCACTGCACGGTCTACATCGCTAAATAAATTTAGGGGATGTTAATGGCTTATTAAATTTTCCATTAGCGCAGCAAACAGAGCTTTTGGCGATTTGTTTATTGTCGAGTGGGAGTAATATGGTACAAATGGTGTTTAGAGCATTACTGCGACAAACAAACTTTAATTTAAATTTGTAGGGTGCTTAATGTTCTTCAATTTTTAACTTCAAATAATTTTTGACGTTTTAAAAACGCAACATTCACGAAATTTTTCAGTTCTACGATCAAAGGTTACCAAGTTGGTGGAAAAAAAGTTGTGATACTATCATCAAACCGAGTTTATAAATAATAATCAAACCTGTTTCCATTTATCATTTCAGTTTCTATTTATTTTTACTCGCATATTTTTAACTGAGCATCTAATGATTCTAATCAATTTAAATTTAAATGTTTTTGAACATTCAGAACATAGAATTGTTTAAATAAAACTACCAGCCTTACCATTCTAGAGTTCTGAAGGTTTGAAATCTTTACGTATTTTAAGTTCAAACTTTGTTATAGATATTAACGAGATAAGTGTCTTACTGAGCCATAAGTAACTTATGTTTATTTAACGCCGATTAGTGTTTTTTAAAAGCACTAAACACACTGCATACGTCGGAGATTTGATCTATACGCTTAGTTCAGGACAGGCTCACCTGAGTGTCGAATCAGAACTAAACTACAAGCAGCATCTTAATGATAAGGTAAACTTTTGTCTCTAAGGAATGCAAGGGCTTTACAAAGCGCATTCCGTTCTCACAGGCGTTATCAGAACAGCTTACAAGTTCGGAAAAAGCGAGCTTATCTTTAAGCTACAAAGCATTTCTAAGTACGTAACTACCATAAGCAAATTAGTATTGTTCAATATCTTATCTTTATCAAAAAATGCTGGTTTAAGATATTCTTTGGCTTGTAAAAAATAGTATGGTAATAAATCTCTTAACGATACTGAAATTAATTTGGTAAATAGTCTACAGCAACACCGATAAAGGTAAAGCATTTTTACGTAACTAAATATTTTTAATAATATGAGTTCAGCAAATTAATATTCCGTCCTTTAGTAGCTACAATATAATGCGTCAAACCCCTTAATATAAAATGCTTTAAATTCGCCAACTCTTTAACTTTTAGGTTTTGCAGCCCCCTTTTGAAATATATTATGATTTACGTCCCATTCTAGCAAGACAGAACCTCGAACTTTCCTGAACGCTGCAGAACAATCCAGAAACTGTCATAGTGGAGACAAAACGTATAAAACCATAATGCATGTTCAGTTAAGTTATTTTAGTAGAGACTGGCAACGAGTACACGAGGAATATATATTTCGTTTGTGTTCTTTTGCACCTAACCTAAGTAATCTAAAGTTTCTACAGAAACTTGTCAAGTATGCAAAAATGTTTAATCGGATCTAAATGTAATTTTGACCATGCAAGTACATCTGCGTCTGCAGATAAAGAAGCCGCCACCAGCAAAGCACGGTCAAAATTTCGTTTAGATCCGATTAAATACTTTTCCATACTTGAAAAGTATTTGTACCAACTCTAAATCACTTAGGTTTGGTGGTTAGGTGCAACAGAATATAAACGAAATATTACGCTCCTACTTGTTGCCACTCTAAACTAACCTAATTGAAAAAAAAGGTAAAGGTTATTTCAATTCCCCCAACTAATGGCGGGCGGGCTGCTATATAAACCTTCCGTCCGTCTTCAGCCAAGAACGGGAATTATAGGATGGGTGAGAGAAAGGAGGGGTGGAGAATGGAAGAAAGATCTGGAAAGGTGGAGAAACACTGTCCCGGCATTCACCTCAGAGAAGGTACCCTGTTGACTCATGAAAACCACCGAAAAACCTGAATCAAGGCCGACGGCCGCGGGAATAGAACCTACGACCTCCCGAATGCTAAGTAGGCGTGCAACGCACTAAGCTACGGAGCTCGGTTAACCTAATTGATCATGCATTATGGTTTTATACGTTTTGTCCCCACTATCACAGCTTCTGGACCATTCTACAGAGCTAGAAAAAGTTGGAGATCCTGTCTTGCTAGAAGGGGGGCGTACACCTAACACATTTCAAAAGGGGGTCGCGAAACCTAAAAGTTTTGTAAACGCTGAGTTAAAGGGTTGGCTAATTTAAAGAATTTCATATCAGGGAGTTTGATGCATTATATTTTAGCAATAAAAAGTCGAATATTAATTTGCTGAACTCATAATTTTTAAAATATTTATTTATGTAATTGTTTTATCTTCATCGGTGTTGCTCCAGACTATTTATCAAATTAATTTGAATATCGTTAAAAGCTTTGTCTACTTTGCGTACGTAATGAGATTATTACGATGCTCGTTTGGGTATCGTAATAGACAAAAAGCCATGCTATAATAAAAATACAAAAAACAAAGTAATTAATGTTTTTAACGTTGGCAACCATAGGTACTTTGCTCCGTGTGCATATCGAACTGTCAATAGCCGCCTTTATTGCACCACACAAAAAATGTCAACTGCTGCGAAATTCCCTAGATTTTAAAATTTTTTTTTGTTTTTGTTTATAAAAGCTGCAAAGTAGATAAAATACTGTATGATACCTCATTTATAAAGGCATTTTATAGTACTTTCTCCTTTAGAGCACTCCTCGCTTCGCTCGTCGTACCCTAAACCCGTACGTTCTACAAAATGCTTCTTGTAAAACTCGTATCGTAATATACTATTATTACACTCTTTTTTACAGAACAAAGAATACATTGAACCAAAATTTTTTGATGAAAATTGCAAGCTGGCCATGACAATGCCTGCGAGAACGGCATGCGCTCTGTAAAGACATTGCGTTCCTTAGAGGTAAAAGTTTACTTTGTCATTAATGTGCTTCTTGCAGTTTAGTTCTCTTTCTTGTGAAAGTATCCTAAATACATAAATGCATTCAAAAGTATGGTTAACTAAACAATGGAAAAAGTCCAACATACTTCTATTTAACAAATCTTAAAAGAACCCTCAAAATACGAGTAGCTGCAAACCGATTAGTCTACTACCGACTCTTTCTCATCTGTCGAAAAACTCGATACTTCCAGCGTTTCAGTATGGTTTTAGAAATCAACAATCGCATTCATCAGCTGTCAAAAATCACACAAATCATTGAAGAAGAATTCGGAAAAATTACAGCAATCTTATTCTTAGACATAGCTCAGGTGTTTCATAGTGTATTGATAAATGCCCTAATACTGAAACTGCAACAAATTAAAGTAACTATATATTTGTTACAAATCATTGTTTGCTGTAAGAATAAATGCAACATCGACCTGGAGAAGTATTGCAGCCGGAGTACCCCAGGGCTCAATTTTGGGCCCAACATTGTTTTACGGATGCATGCACAATATACCAGGTGTCCACTTTCAAACTGGAACCTAGGGATTTAACATTGTTTTTAATAGTTTCATGGATTCCTGCTCACCAATTCAACCTACAGAAAATGTTTTGATATCAGTGGAAAGAGAAAATTATTGAATATCTAATGATATAAAAAAAATACTTTTTGTCAATCTTCATTGAAAAATACTAACCAAAATTTTTCATGTTTTTTAAATATGCGTTACCTTGACTTGAAAACAGTTTACTGCTATACTCAAAGTAATTAGCTATTTGATGACATTCTGAGTTAGTTCAGTAGTTTTTACTTTATAAAATGAACGATTACTCAAACATAGCCCTATAATAAAGATGTCGTTAGCTCACATGTGTGTCTTTAATTTAAAAACCTTGCTCTAGATACAAAACAGCTTTAAGGTATTTTCTCCAGTTGTACGCTGAATAGTGAAGGAGTGTTGATTCAACAAACGCCTAAAGACTAGAGTGAAATCTCATCAAAAAGTTTCCAACATGAATATTTACAGCTTATCAAACATCGCTGAGTTAATTAACAGTCAGCTATTCATGGAAACACAAATCCCCATTTAATTTTGGTAGGAAACAAAGTCTAACTAAATATCGATAAATTGTCTGCTACAGTTTACTCAACTTATTTTTCTATTCTTAAGCGACAAAAACAAAAATATGCTAATACCAACACAATGTGGCGCAATGACACTAGAATTTCTGATCACAACTGAAAGTCACTACAAAGCAAATAAACAATGCTCTGAATCTCAACAGAGAACGTGGGATAAGCTAAGACAACTTGGAAATATTACGCATAAATTCACATGGGCGACCCAAATTAAGTCTTACAGAGCATCAGCTATCAGTTAGGGTCACTTTTATAAGACGAGAGACACAGCTGTTACACGTCAACTATCTCACCTTCAAACGTCAAGAGTCAACAGATAAGTAGTTATCTCAACTGAACTCTTTAATAGCCATGATTCTTTTTGAAGGCCAACAAAACTCAATGAGTACACGCAGTTGGTAGGGACGACCATAAGCAAAACTGCTACTTCAGGATAACCATGCGGATATCATGATTAATATCCTTTTAATATTCGTATAGTAGTTAAATGCGCTTAGGGTAACTCAGGTGAAGCATAACTTTAGAAACATGCAACGACTACAGGCTCAACGTCAAAATATGCGCAAGGTGACCGTAACAACGTATTATAAGTGGTTGTTCAGTTAGAAACATTAGCACTGTTTCTGTAACTGTAACACCGTGTAATGAATTTAAATAAAGTTATCTTTAATCTATATTGCACGTAAAATTTGCCTCGCAAAAGCCGTCTTTTCTTAAATAGCATTTTTAAAAACTATTCATTGTATTGCTGTACAAAAACAAAGTCTAAAATCTGATTCGCATATTTGTTAAAACAAGGCCCATTTTTGATGTGTTTTCTCGAGGTTGGCATACTAAGTAATATTCTCCGTTATCGTGTAACTTTCAGACATTACTTTCAACCACTACGCCACTTTTTAGAGATGAATACTTACTAGTTGCATACATTTTCTAAGTTATAATAAAGTAGTTTAGTGGACACGCAAAACTAATCATGGTTAGTTTTAAAAAATTCAGTTTTTGTGTGTTTATATCGTCAACCGTTCTTGATATGGACATTAAATGTTTTTGCTTTAAAATTTCAAAACCAAACAGCTGAATAGTTACATCAGAAGAATAATAAGCTAAATATTATAGGCCAAGTATCTAAACAAGCAAAAAGGACGGAAAATCTAAATATTGATGCGCGAATCCAAATATTCCAAAATATGTTTTTCTAACATTTCCAGCTCTACTATAGATACTGGCTTATGTGGGGTACTGAACATCTGAAATGTTTAAGCTGTTGCGAAACTATATGGACGATACATTTGATCATAGTCCTAAATGTTTTACACTATTCACGATATAATGAATGGTCACTACGTTTTTCCATGTTTCTGTGTTTTGCCTAATAAACATCACGTCTTATTTGAATAATTATCCCACAGGAAGATTCTTCTAAAACTGTTCAAACCTAAAAAGTTGTTGCTAATTTTGAGAAGTTCATTTATTTAACCATTGAGCTATTTCCACAAAATATTCAAATAATCGGTTGCAGGTTTCATTTACCTCAGGCATGGATAAAACATATTCAGCGTTTTCAACTCATTACTGGATATAAAACTAAGCAAGTGAAATTGGTAGATTTCTGTATTGGCTGCTAGGTTTGTCATTTTTACAACCCGAAAATGTTGAGAAATGCTTAACATTTCATTTTGCTTTTGTACAAGTCCCAGCTATAAAGCTAACTACATTTTTAGATTATTTCGTAACAAATTATGTTTTACCTGGCTTGTAATGTTAAATACTATAACATTACAAGCCAGGTAAAACAGGTTTTACTGGCGATAGGATTGGGATGACTGACGAGCCGTTAGGCGAGCCTGTCATATCCTTGAGCCAGTAAAAATGGTTATCTGGCGTGTATTGTTGAATGTTTTATTTGTTCCTCACTTGTAAATAACTAGAAATTCACCATTTATTCAAAATGTCAATCTGACAAGCAACTAAATTAATCAATATGACACATACTAAGGAAGACAACTCTGGCTTTGCACGCTATCATTTATCTATGAGCACGCTTGTAAAATATAACTGGCTAGCCAGTAAAAAATTTACTGGCTAGCCAGTTAAGAAACATTTTCAAGGTGAATACAGTGACTTGATAAATTAATGTTTACAAGTGAGGAACAAATAAAATCAATTAACATTAGGCGACTTGTTAAATAATTTCAAATAGGAATTGATAATCGAGATTGCTATATATACAAAACTGTTTTTAAATTTAGAAGTATTGTGATTTGGTATACAGTATTGATTAACATGTCGTAGGGTTCTGTTATGTACTTCGTGGCGAGTTTTTAGAAATTTAAATAAATAAAGCGGCGTTTGGAAATTCACAATGTTAAACAATGCGGATGCATATAATGAATAAAATCTATGCTTTATTTTCAAATAACAAAGATGGTTATAATACGGTGTAATGTGTATTGATAGCCATCAAAAGTCATAGTGACAATTTGGAAAGTACCGCGAGATTCGTGTTACACGTTTGACAGTACTGAAGTATATGTCAAATTCGATGTTAGTAGGTTAGGTGTTGTTTGTTATTTGACACAGACTAACGCAAAACTTGACCTGCAAATCTCGAATTTGATATAGCTTGACAGTGCTACCAAAAATGCAGCACTGAGTGGCATGGTTTTTTTATCTCAGTAGTAGATAAGAGACTACTTTAGAGGTCTAAAATCGATTTAGTACTAGGTGTTGGATAACAGTATATTACTCTACAAGTTGAGAAAAACCACATTTTGTAATGTGTTGAGTATACTATTTTATCGCATTTCATAAGGAATGTAAAATATTAAATTTTTACATACAAGTGACACTAACTGTCAAAACATAACCAAGATCAGCATAACTCATTCCTATGTACTAAAGCACAATAAGCAGCTCCAGTTGATGTTATGCGTTTGGCAGTACTGAAGTGTGTTGTTGGTGACACTGTAAGGCTATATCAAATTCGAAGTTAGCAGATTAGGTTTTGCGTCAATCTGTGTCAAAATTGCTTTTCTTCCTGATGAATCTCCTTACGAAAGTAGGTAAAACGTTGAGTTCTTCGACCTCAATAATGACACGGTCCAATTCCGGAAGTCGTTTTTTACTTAATGACATCAAAATTGTGTTCTCTAAAAGTTTTTTAAAGAAGATTTAATACTTCAACTAAATGTAATCATTCAACTCTGATTTTTTTTTCGAAGACGTAAACGTTGTAATGTAATTTCAAAAATCTAAATAAAGTTAAAAGTAAATTTAATTAGATTTACTGTCATTTTAGAGAAATTAAGTCCCAAATGACATTTAATCAGTACATCTAAATTTATATCTAGTGTAAACGACGTTAAGGGTCCATTTATTCTGATTTAATATCACCTTAACGAGACTCGAAGAGTTTTAAATAAATATGAATGTCGTTTTAACGGATTAAAGTGTTTTTAATGTGGATGAAGTTATTTAAACAAAAGTAAACGTCTAACAAGGAAAATTACTGTGACAATATACAGCGTCGACTGAGCGAAATAGAAGCAACTTTAATGAGCTTATCTGTTAACTTAACGAGATTTAGAGCAGATATTTAATCCTTTAAATTATATTAAGAGTCGCTTTAACGCAATTGCAGATTCAGTAAAAAAATGTGTATAATGTAAATAAAATGCAATGTAATTTTTATTAACAAAATTAAACGTTATTTTAATAGATTGAATGATTATTACAATCGAATTCAGTTCTTTAAACTGGCTCAAACGTCGTTTGAGCAAGGAAAATTCCATTTAACGAGATAGAAAACCGTTAAAACGAGGTTAGCAACCATTTTCTCGAAACATTTTATTCATTATGAGAGAATTCTCAATATAACTGGAAATGGTATATGCAAGTTTTAAAATTGTATTCAAAGGAATTGGCACAGCCAAATGACATTTTATTAAGCTTAACCCAAAAAAATGGGTTTAAAACAAAACTGAAGTCGTTTTAACGAGATAATAAGCAAGTGAAATATTTTTAATCGTTTAATAAAAATATGTAAGCGACAAAAATATATGAAAATAGCTGAACTTCGTTATAATCAGTTTCAAAAATGTAATTACAGAAAAAAATATTTTATCAAGACTAAACTCATTTTTTAACAAGATTAAAATAGTTTGACGAGGTTATACTCAATTTTAATGAGATTAAGGGTATTATTAGTTTTTAATATTAGTACAAAGCATATAAAACTATAAGCCTTGGTTACTAAATAATATTTATGTCGTTTCCATGGGATTAATTATTATTTCAACAAACTCTTTAACAAAAACCGTTCAAATTGTATAAAAAAAGGATTGAATAATGCCAAAATTAATTTAAACGCAGATTATAAGATTACCTTGCACGAACGCCAAACGACGAAACCATAGTATACTATACCATTGATGTTAGTAATTTTCCAATACTATTTGCAATTGTGGTTGTATATGTAAGCATTCAATAATTAAAATCGACATTTTAGCCGATGAAGATGACCTAATTTAAGTTTCAGGTATATAAAACTTTAAAAAAATGCTTATTCAAATAAAGACGCACTAACCTGGACTCGATGATATGAAAGTAAAACTACGTTTTGGGTTAGTCCTACGTAGCAATTTAACAATGAAATATCATCTAACGTGCAGGATGAAGATTAGGCCTACATCCAGACGAATACGCACAAGAAAATAAGGAAAACTCTGAATGAAAATCCACCTACCTGGATTGATTAACAAGATTGGAAACATTCGTCTTCAAGATCATCATATCATAATTCAAACCCCTGGTCGCGACCACCAAAATTTGTATGCCCTTTGCCAAATTGTCCACGCGTTGTTCCAGCAAATGATTTCCGGGTTGCACATGTGGAACAGGGGGAGGAGCCCCTTGTGAAAGCCTGCTGATATCCGCTCGAAGTCCCTCCAAGGTGGAGTGCGACTCCGAGGTCTGCCATTCTAGGGCCTGCAGCCGACGAGTGGTTTCCCGAACTTCACTCCGGAGGTTTTCCAGTTTTTCCACTAGCAGTACCTCGAGACGTGTTAGGCGGTACTCGATGTCCCCGTTGTGGGATCTTGTAGGAGGGTGGGGCAGAGGACGGGGCTGTTAAGTCAATGCTTGAAAATCAAATGTTACATAAGCAAAAACTCACCGTGCTTGTGTTGTCGACATGCCTGTGCCTCGCGGGGACTAGTTGTGAACTTGTAAAGGTAAATATGGTAAACAGCAGCTCTAATACGAGGAGCATTGTACCGGTGTCTACCAGAGAAGGACCAGCTCTATACTAACCATGGTTTAATTTATGGTATGTCGCGCAATGCGTCAATATTCACAAAAAATGAATAATAAACGAGCTCGAGGCGTAAGGATCCTCTTGTAGTTTTGTCCTTGGTCACAGAGTCGTGCGATCTGAAGATTACGTTATATAAAGTCGCAAAGGCGACTTATCGGTAACATAATTCCGATTTTTTTTTTCAAAAAGTACTAGGGCTTTTTCAATTTCAATATATAACCATTTTTTAAATATAGACTCATCGAGACCATTATTTGAAAGCCTCAATTTCCTATATTTGGATTTCTATGGGCCTCCGCTCGCTCATCTTATGGTTCGGTGCTGGCTCAAAGACAATGACAAGCCAACATCTGCTATGCTTTTTTAGGTCGACTTCGGTTCGGCTGAGTACCAATAAAAACAAAGAGCTCGTTTTTGCCCGATTTAGATTTTTATGGCGGTATAATCGAGTTCTATGGGAATTTTGGCCGAGGCGCCGCATAAAAATAAACGGCGAGTAATTGCATAGTTGCGAGATAAATTTAGAAAATTGCCAGGATGATCAAAACTCGCGGCCAGATTTAATTCTTGGGTTATGCCTCAATTAGCAGCTATGTACATCCAATTATAACCAGCTGCAATTACACCCAGTTCAACGTTCTAATAGACTTAATTAATATGCCGGTCTTTACTAGACATTCCATTTTTCATTCATTAAGGGCTAATTAACAATCGCATCAAATAAATGTTGGCAATTGACAGTGTAGGTACGTCGAATAGTGACAAGCTGGGAAGTATCAGCGGTACATGAATTCGCAAACAGCTATAATATCGATCAGGACATGTTTTCACATACCAAATAATACCCTTTGCTGCATTTGCATAACGATAACATATCTGTTTTCAATGTAGCTAGATTTTCAATTATCAATACACCACATGCATGCTTTCTAGTTACGATACTAGCAGTAAAAATTTTTCAGTATTCACAAATTTATCATTTAAATGCTGGTTGATCAGCAATGATTACATTAATCGACATTATCTTTGAAAAAAAATTAATCTTGAAAAAATTCTGCTCACGAAGGATCTTCAAAAATTTCGACATTGAAAACGTTGGCTTCAAAAACAACAAATTAAACAGCCATGTTTAGTAAAACTATCTAAAAACTTCTTCATCAAAATGTTTCCAGAATTATATTGGGCACATAAATCCACTGCGGTGGTTAGCTAATAAATTAATGTACAACAGAAAGTCCTGTACCACGAATCAAAGTAGAAGAGCATTTGCAATCTACTCTTGATGCCACAATGACCCTCTGTAACGGTGGCAACCGTCATATTTTTGCTCACACCAATTCTAAAGCAATACGTGTCAACAAGTGTTATAATGGGTGATAGGTCAACGAGAATACAACAATGTGCATTGATTAGATTTTAGCTGCTAAAAATGTACACAGATGGAATTCAGAGCCGTTTAAACGTTGGCGATGGTGGATATATTCCATTTCGATAGAGCAACTTCGATTCCTTTCCTTACCTCAAACAAATTCAAATAAACACTATTACATCAGTGTGGTCTCTTAAAGACTTGCTCCTTATTGTGCCACCGTCGTTCTGGCCAGAACTTGGATGGGAGTTCCACGGCTGCCTCTCACGGGGCCTCGTGGCACGGCTGCCACGCAAATAGTTGGTCCCGGATGTCATAATAACATCATGACAGTCGTTAGTGGGGTTGGAAGTCCCTATAAAATGTACAGCCAAGCCTATAATTGGCCTAACGGCTCTTGGCTGAGTACTAAAATAAATAAATTTAAAAAAAAGGTATTCAAGTCAAAATAGTTATTTAAGTATCGAGAGCGCAAAACAGGCGTTTCTGGAACGTGATGTGAATATTATAGTACGAGCTACAAAGTACCGAACAAAATAAGAACCAAAAACAGCATGTTATGCCCGAGCTAGATACTGTAAAAAATATTATACACAGTAGCCTTAGAAATAGTAGTGAAGGTTACATGCATGTTCATATTATATTAATAATTTATAATTTATTAACTGAAATAGGTATAAATAATTAATTACATGCAGGTACAACACGTTGTTTGGCGTAAACTAACATTAACATGTATAGTGTTTTAATTTAATTTAAGTGGCAAACCCGTTTGGCAAATCTAGTGGATTATTTCTCTATATTATTGCTGTGGTGGCAGTGTTATCCGAAAGGGCAATAGCTAATGAGTTGGGGCGGTCCAGTTTACCAAGGTATATTGTACTGATGGACTTGTAACGCGCCATGTGCATCCCTCGCCTATAATGTTTATTTTATATTCATAGTTAAAATTCAGCTTGGATTTAATATGCTTCAATATTGTAATTAGATTTAAAACGATATTTCATGTAAGCAAATGTTCGTAAGAACGGTCCTGTACAATCAACGCATTGTGTAGTGGAATTCACGAGTGGAGCGATTAACGCGCTTTTAAGCCGGTTTGCGGAATACCGGGAGTTTCAACTCGTGCAGATTTTTTAAAGAAGTCAGTCATTTGCGTGCTTGGCCTGAGGACTGCAGTTATCGGCGCTCCAGAAATGCAATACTCCAGTCGCCTAGAGGCGAAATAATTAGAAACTGCCTTAAAAAGCCTTGTAGTAAATAATTGCTGCAACAAGTGAAAAGTGCAGCGAGCAAGCGTTTGCAATTAGGCAAAAGCATTGCCTGGGTGTACCGGTGAGTACACACTTTTGTGCTATATTGAACGCGTCTATTTTGGGAAACGCCGATTAAATTTGTCATTGGGTTTCCCAGTGCCAAGCTTTGTACTACCTAGGATCAATGACGCAATCAAAGACGTGCTCAATTCAAGAGCAAATAGCAAGTTTGAGGGCTAACTCCTGGTATAATGGTTGCAGTCAACGCTATTACTAACTTCGTTCAACTGCGAGAGTTTTTTGAAAGTGTGCAGGATTGCGCTTGGTGTGTATTTTGCACCTATTTGAATAGAAGTAAACGCGATCATAATCGGTATTAAACCAGGACCGTATAAAGACATTTTGAGATCTGCGTTATTTTAAAATACAATTATTTGGACGTTAATTTAATACGCTTTATGGAGGTTTCATGTATGTGTTTGAAGCTGGTAGCCACAACTATTTAAACTTGTATTCCTTTATTTAATTTGTATTTATCTGTGTTTTCTTCGTATTTTTGTATGTTTTTATTTGTGCCAATATATTTTCTTGTACATTGCGTAAGGTCAGTTTCATTCCGACCAACACTACAAGGAAACCGGATTTCTCTTTTGCCAGATAGTGATCTTTCATGTATCTACTGAGCTAAATAAGAGATAAAAAGGGCAAACAATTATTCAAATATTAAGGAGTACGAGACGTCAAATTTAAAGTAACGCGTAAGGGCTAAATCCCATATACTGTTATAGACTGGATCACATCTATGATACAATCTATGCCAAGGACCTGTTTGTAACATTGAAATGCTCTTGTGAGTGTTTACTGTGGGTGTTTCTACCATTTGGCACTTGTATACGTTTAAAATATTAAATGGCATTGTTATTCTACATGGTATTTTATTTATTTACGTGTGAGTGAAGTAACTAGCTAAAGTAGCTGTAGCCTCTCTATGCTATTGAAGAGATCGGTTTATGCGAAATTCTTTAATAAAGGGGTGTCTGATTTTTACCCATTTTGTTTGCGAGCCAAAAGTTGTCGTCGGTCCCGCAACCAGTGAAGGCGAAATCACTACAAACACAGATAAGCAATGAAATAGTGGCCTGTGATCTTGACAGAGTGTTTGAAGTTCTGCCGACGCCGGCGTTGTGCGGGTGAAGCCTCTACATCATTGGGACGCAATTATAAAAGCGTCGCTATGGATAGCTGTGAAATTCAAGTCCAGGTGTAACCCGTATATAACAGTAGCCGTATTTAGCTTTATTTTTTTAAAAGGCAATATATGTTTGTGATTTGTTGTTGTGTAAACAAATTAGCTTTTATTTGAGTAGATTTTTGGAACACACGTTTTAGTATAGCACGACTTCAATCCAATTGCTGGATTCCTTCAACGGTGGTTTTCCATAACAAGGACTGCGGTAAATAAGATAAGAAAGATCTCATTACTATTGAGCTACCTGGCAATAAAAGTAATTTATGAAATCATACCATAAAAACGTAAGAGGGGCCTTATTACAATATGTTACACTATAATTCTGGAAAAGCGGAGAAAATTACCTTTTCGTCGGGCTTCTAAAACTTGTAAAAGTGTAACAATAATAATAATAATAATAATAATAATAATGACTTTATTCATTTTGTTTGTACAAAAATGAATCACAAGGCGAGGTTCAGCAAACGCTGCTCTACCACCTAACCTTGGAAAAAAATAAATGTTATTATATGGCTTACAGCCTAAGGAGTTTCGTGTGTTACCGCAATATTAAAAACATAAAAATTACAACTACTACAAAAAATTGCGAGTATGTTATCTCGGCAGACTAGCGAAAATAGAATAAGGAGTCAGCTTACGTTTTGCAGAGAAAGGAGATGCATTCTATATTTTCTCTTGAATTCCACAAAACTTAATAAAAAGTATTCAGGTTTGAGCGAGTTAATTACTTTAGACATTTGATAAGTGCAACAAGATTTATATTTCTCAGTTCTATGGGAAGGTATGGTGACAAGAGATGTAGGGCGAAGATTCATATTGATATTAACATTAAGTGAAACAGACCTAAAATCAATTTTTGAATACAAATAAGTAGGACATCTATCACGATATATCTTCATGAACATACATGCTGCATGAAGCAGTCTCCTATTGTGAGTAGACAACCAGCCCGCATCCTTGAGCTTGTGTGACACACTATCATACTTTCTCACTCCAAAGCTGTAACGCAGACACGATCGCTGCACTTGTTGTAATTTAATTTTATCTACAACGCTCAAGCAAGGCCCAAATACCACATCACAGTAACTCAAATGGGAAAGCACGAGTGAATCACACAGCACAGCTTTAGTCTTAGTTGATAAAAAATGTCTATAGGGATACAAAGCTTTAAGTGAGCTATAAGATTTTTTAAGAATTTGTACGTGTTCCGAAAAATTAAGATCCTTATCAATAGTCAAGCCTAAATTCTTAATGACATCAACCACAGCAACAGACTGGTTGTCCACAACAACCGAAACGTGTGGAGAGACAGCTCGCCTAAGATGAGGTGGTCCAAATAAAATTACTTGAGTTTTCGAGGCATTAATTTCTAAGGAGTGATTTTTAGATGTTTCTAACAGAGTCTTTAGATCATTATTAATTTGAGAACAAGCTAAAAGAACGTCTTCATCTTTGAAGGATAAATATATTTGAGTGTCGTCTGCGTATTGATGAGATGAACAGAATTGTAACTGTTTAGCAAAGGTAGCTGTGTAGATAGTATATAGTAAAGGACCCAATATGGAACCCTGGGGCACTCCTGACTTCAATCGCAAAGGAGAGGAATAATGTTGATCAAGTTGAACAATTTGCTTCCTATTATTCAAATAATCTTTAAGTAAAGCCAGTGGAGCAGCACTGAAACCGATATAATTCAGAACTGCGATTAAAGTTTCATGATTAAGTGTGTCAAACGCCGTACTGTAATCAAGTAGAACAAGAAGGGTCAATTTATTTCGATCATAGGCAGACAGGATATCGTCAATAATATTCAAAAGTGCAGAACTACAACTATACCCCGAACGAAATCCCGACTGAGTATCAGGTAATATATTGTATTTTTCTAAGTAGGTTGTGATTTGTAATACCATTACTTTCTCTAAAACCTTTGAAAATACTGGCAGAATACTGATAGGACGGTAATGCTTAAATTCTTCAGGATTATTAATTTTTGGAACAGGAGTCACTAAAGCTAGTTTCCAAGAATTAGGAAATACACCATTAATTAAACAAAAATTAATAATATGACAAATATATGGTAGAATATATGGCAGGCATAATTTAATCATATTAATGTTGACACCATCCGCACCAGATGCATTGGTTTTGATTGTATTTATTATTTTTAAGACCTGGTCTTCGTTAACTGCACTAAAATTAAACAGAATATTGTGATCTAATAATTTATTATGTTTATAGAAGTTCACGGTAGGGCGGGTATCATTAATCCCATTAGGTACTGAATTTATAAAAAAATTATTTAATTCGTCTGCATCTTTCAGCGACGGCGGCATCTCTGCATTCGGTTTAGAGTGGATGTTAAATTTTGAGAGCTTTTGCCAAAGAACTTTACTATCTGTAGTTTGTAACTCATGTTCAAAAAATGCTTTTTTTTCATTTCTGATAGCTTGAGTTGTATAATTCCTAAGTTGTTTATAGTAATTCCAATGAGACTGATTTTTAGTACGTTTAAATTTTTTTAGAGCTTTATTTCGGAGATTCATCATCAATTTAATGTTAGGCGTGATCCATGGAGCAGGTTTTTTTGTAAAACGGCAAGAAGTATAAGGTGCGTGTTTATCAAAGAGACTATTAATATGTTTTGTAAGATGATCAACTTTGTCATTAACACTGCTCATATCAGTTAACTCAGATAAAGGCAAATGCGCTAGATCTTCAAGAAAATCGGCCTCATTGAAACGTTTATATGATCGAATATTTTTATATTTACACCCCCTTGTTATACTTTCAAACAGCACAGTGCAGTACACAAGTTCATGGTCAGTCGACTCAAAGACAGAAGCGCCACACTCTAGTACCTGTCTATTAGATGGCACTACTATATAATCTATAAGCTTAGCAGTAGTAGAAGTAATTCTTGTAGGCGTGTTAATAATCTGTTTTAAATTATAACTTTCAAGTAACAAATTCAAAGCTATAGTTTTTCTATCGGCTACCTCAAACAAATCAATATTAAAATCACCAGTGCAATATAATTCATCACAATCTCCTATTAAATCAGAAATAGTGTTATCAAGTACTTCTAAGAAATTATTGTAATTCATATCAGGCGTGTAATGGAAGATAGACGGTCGGCCTTACCTTTTGGCGAAAGTTATATTTGATATTTTGCCGGCTGGTAACTATCGGCCTAATTGGGCTAACTCGCCGCGAGGGTCGCAGGGTTCCAACTATGCTGAAAAGAACACTATACGAAATACGAAGAGAATGGGCGCCAGGTCCTAGACTCAGATCCAATTCCTTGTGCCGGACCTTACACAAGGTCGAGGATAAAAACCAGCAAGTCAAAAATAAACAAACCAACAACCAATGAATAGATCACAGCTTTATTTTAAATAAATTGGTGCGTACTATAGTGCCAGATATACCCACACACAAAAGCAAGTACAACAATAAATATATATCAAGGCAAGCTAAGACAAAACAAACACTTTAAAATAAGTAGTCGGGTACGGCATAAGTAATTAAAATTGTATCACCCTGTAACGGCGTTTCGCGAATAGGAAGAAAGCATTAACAATAATCTTGCTAAATAAATAATTAGTCTGCACGCATCCCGTGAGGCAGGGCGTGGCAGAAGAGAGCTATCCAAGCAATCAGCTGACGTCTAACCCCGAGTGCCAGCTCAAAATGACTATATTAGTACTCAAAATTTCTACGAAGCGAAAACACTGACGAGTATATATGGCCATATAAAATTCTAGGTAGTTTTCTATTGCAAAGACATCAAGTAAGTCAATGAACGCTCCAAAATCTACTTGAATATGCCCCTTTACATTGTTAAACATATTTAAAATCGCGCAAACAAATCACGGAAGCTTGAAATTGAACAAAAGGGTACCGCGTTCGGTTCCCTAGACACAGCCGTTAATTTAATACTAATAAGATTAAGTTTACGTACAAGCAAATGGCAGATACTAAACTACGTAATTTAAGGGTGAGTTTACCGCAGCCCCGGCCGGCTAACACGTCAAGAACGTACTACCGGGTAAGTAAATCAATCTAAACAAATAGCTAATTACGCAGATAAGGCACACAGAGCATAATACACAAAATACCATAATCGAAATTCTAAAAAGGCATATCTACAAACCAAATCGACAAACAATACATAAGTAACTAAATTGCTCTAAAAACCTCTCAGGTACCCACGGCACGTGGTGCAGAGCTGGTGGACGAAGCAACCAGGAGGTGGCCTCGCAACGGGCAGCAGTCGAGCTTCGATAGTTGCAATGAGGCGACCGCAGGGGATGAGCGGCACGCCGGTTCGGCGTGGCTCCAGCAGTCCCAGGTAGAATAAACCACACCAAAACTCCAAGCGATAACACCCAGTTCGCAGGACGCAGAGGTAAAATCCAATTTCCATGGCGTACAAATAAAGCCCATTTTCATGGCATAGAATAGTTAACGCATTTCCAAGGCGTAGAATAGTTGACGCATTTCCTTGGCATAGAATAGTTGGCTATAAATTACAAATTTCCAGATAAGCAACCACGCTGACGAAAAGAAATCGTAACAAACCTGCGAATGGTGACGAACAGCCTAACGCTCCATTTGATCAAGAAGAGCCCATTCCAAAACCGCAACAAAAGCGAACGAACGCTGGCAGCAACTCCCAACGGCTTCCAGAACGTTCCAAAGGGCGCCTTTCCTCCAAAAATCCCTCAAAACGACGAGGACGGCTATAACCAAAGCCAGAGAAGCAAAAGGTTCCCAGGGCACAAACTTCAACGATCGAAGCAATGGAAAAGAATGGAATGCAAATTGGCCAGAGCAATTCACGATCCCAGGTTATCAATGTCAAAGTCAAATTCGAAAAAAGGAAGAAAAACTATAGGTGCAGGTTGTATGTGCAGAACTGATAACAAAGTCTTCCTTTTAATTCAAAATCGAGGCTGAAGGTATTTGGGTTGCCTGACTATAGATAAAGTACTGTATATTTAGAGAATAAAAGTAAATTGCCAAATCTGACTAATTATTTCAATTAATAAGTAGGAAAATGTCAAAATGAGCGTAACAGGCGGCTTGTAAACTACTCCAAAAATATATTCTTTCTTATTGATTTTAAGCTTGATCCACAGCTGTTCGATTAATGCAGATGTTGGTATAACAGTAACATCAAAACAATTTAAGATATAGAACGCTACTCCCCCTCCTTTTCTTTGCTTACGATCATTTCTAATTATTTTATATCCTATAATATCGACATTTTTATCTAATATATCGTTTTTTAACCACGTCTCGCTGACTGCGAAGACATCATACTCGTTAAGGGTTACATGATCTCTTAAATCACTTAAGCTACAAATCAATGATTGAATATTTACATGTCCAAATTTAAATTCAGTACTAATGACGGATGCCCGTGAATAACAACATAAAACGCTTTTTCCAAACCAAACGAACTAAGTAGGCTACAATAAAATATTCTGAAAAGCAAGAGGGAAACCCAAGATTAAAGGTATTATAAGAAAATTACATCGGCAAGGATCCTGAAAATTAATAATGTATTTGGCCTGATCGGAGAGCCCTAAATTTGGCGCTGTATAAAGCAGCGGCAGCTTCTGTAATTAAAATGTTAAGTGCCGTTGCAGGTCGGTTACCTTATAATTAAGGGTGACTACGTCCAGCTAATTAGAAGCAAGTGACGCTCAGTGCTCTCTCTGCGGTTTGGAATGTATAGTGCGAATGTTATACTGCTTTTGGCATGGGCGCATGCAGAACTTGCAGTTAAACTGCAGAGAGAAACTTCCGGGTGCTGTGAAGCAGTTCAATTTTGTTTGAAGCGTCGTAGGAAGTCGCTGCGGGACAAAATGATGCCCGGTCACGTAAGTTGTGCCCTTAATTATTCTTTGTGGTAGTTTGGCTTAGCTTGCGCTTATTAAGCGTAAATCTGCGTATTTGTAACACCTTCTTTAGAGGCCTAAAAGGTGCCGTTCTAGCCAGATAGTGCTGAGGCCATGAGCCGTCAGAATGTAGATGATATCAAATTCAGCGCCCTGGAAAATCGGTTTATGAGCAAATTTTAACGGGCTTGCTCTGGTACCTGATTCGCCTGCCTAGAGTACGGCTTAGAACGGGTTCGGGGAGGTATCTTCTAGTACCGGAGCCGGAGGTCTAAAGTATACGTTACGAGTTGGTTTTAGGTTTGTTCTCTGGTAACCGAACCAGTGCCCAGGGAGCGCTCTCAGGATTGGAGTATAGGTAGGTACTTGATGCTCTGGAAAGCTTCTTGTGCATTCCTGGACTCAAGTCAACTGTCCGGGTGTCCTTGTTTTATACCCTTCTAGTCCTCTCTATGTAGACCATTTTTCGGGGAAATTCGAATAAGAGCGCCGTGCTTGGCTGCATGTGAACTCGCGCGCAGCTAGACGTTTGTCTTTATCGCCCTGGCGTACTGGAGATTTAAACGCAGATTGTGAATAAATTGTGGCGTTATTACACACATGATTAATGTGTAAATACTAATTTGTAAGCGTCAACGTCACAACCGTTAACAATTTTTTTAAAGAGCTAAACATAATGGCTTAGCGATTTGGGTCGTTACATAGTTTCAAATGTACCAACCTCAAATGATTTCTTTAAAATGATTGTTGTCAGGATTATTCCATACAAAAAAAATCAAGGACCACACTGTCAACAATAAATTGTTGTCTTTAGAAACCTTTATTCAAAGGCTTGTTTAAAAGAACCGTGCTTCAAGAATGTAACCCAAACAATGTCATCGATATAAACGTCACCTACCAAAGCATCGTATCCAAAACGTCCACATCAAAAATAGTAATTCTAAAAATGCTTCTATTGTGTTGTTGCCTATATGTTTTCAAGAACATGACCAAACATGTTACCAAAAATGTAATATTTAAGCTGCTGAAAAGCATAAACTTCAAAAGAATTACTTTTAACAAATTGACTAAAGAGTTTAGCCCATTGCACAATTTCAACAAAATTATAACTAATAAAAATACCGCTATGATCAACCATATCAATTTTAGTTCCTGAAACTAATTATGGCAATGAAACTATGTAATCAAGCCTTCGTTCAAAGGTGCCAATCAAGTCGATTTAAACGCCTTAAATAAAGTTCACGCAGTTTCCTATCGAGTATTAAAAATATCGCCGCGAAAGGTATTTATATCGCTATTGATAGACATATTTACGTAAAGCATCCTTTGTCAGCAGCCTTTTTCATCATCGCGCTTTTTAATCAATGTATTACTTATTACGACAGTTTTTGTCGGAAACTGAGTATTTCAATATCAGTGCATAGCGAAAAACTGTACTTGGGCCACAAAAGACCAAAGCCTTGCTGATTGCTGTATTAAAAGGATGTTATTAAATGTATCCGTCGATACCAGAGTTTTCAATTAATTTCAAATTATCGCAACTACGTGGGCATATCTGAGTTCACTGGAAACGGCCTGGGTTCTTTTACAAATGAAATTATATTACAAATTGAAATACTTAATACAACAAAATATATACCCACGATAGCGACGTAAACTCATACTCTCAAAAATGTAGTCGATACCTATATAAATGGAAACAAACTTCTTTACCCACCAGGTAATAAAACACATAACATTATGGTGAAATATAATATGTAATAGTCAATAATATATTATCCCAATGATGCAGCTTAAAAATCATAAATAGTAACACAATACGGTGCACTCGGAATAAAAAATACTAAGTCTAAATTAATACTGCCGTGGATCAGCAATAATCGGTTGCAAAAACAAAAGTACATAATTAAATGCACCCAAACAGCTGTGAAACGGGACCTTCCACAGAAAGCAATCAAAACGGACCACGGATTAATCACACGATAAGACCAGAACACGTGAGAAGAACGGAAAACGTACTGGTAGGCCTCAGGTGATTCACAAGTGGCTGAGATCAAGTCACATTACCAAACTATGATCAATAAAAACTATAGACATATGAACATAAAAACGGTCGCCAAAGCTACAGAACGGGTATGATTGACCAAGCGATTTACGCCATATGTAGAATTAGAGCTGATAAAAGAACATTTCGGCTTTCAGATACACAGAGAAACAAATCCGTTATCATAACGTGAAATCAATATTTTAATGAAGCCGCCTTCAAAGCAGATCTATATAACTATATCTAAGTGCGAAGAAATTCCAAACTAAAATTTACACGCAGCTCGCAAAAACCATTGAAAGCGACCACTAAGCTCATCTTAAGCATGCAATCGAAAGTCACAAAATTAACCAGCTGTGGCAGGCGGAATATTTGGGAGCTTTCAATGCGCTGTTGCGGTCGAGACGAAAATCGCGGCGCGGTAAACTCAAAATACTTTAACTACTAGGCATAAACGTTGGCTCACAATACTGTTGCTCAAGAATCTAGGGGCATTAAAGTAAGTACAGAAATTATTGGAAATAAAATACCTACGCTGACAAAATATCTACAGTGTAAAACGTTTCTAAATAATGAAAAGTGAAAATATGGGATTATTTAGATATTGAAGAATTGACAAGTATTTACAAAACAGTTTAATATTCAGACAAATTCGTTATAATTCAAAGTAGCAACGTTTTTAAAAATAAAATTAAATCACTGCTTATTTCAATCACCCCATAGAGTGTAGATAAAGTTTGTAAATGTTGTAAAAATAAATAAATATGATATAATATCCAACTGTCTGTTGTATAGAATTTAGTCAAGATAATGCCAGAAACTTTGAATAGTACCGATAGCACCTACAAGTAATGACACTGAACGTCTTGTAATGATGCTAGGCGATGTTTAAGAATCAAGAATTTAAACTTTTACCATAACATTTTGTATTCGCCAGCCAGGTATTTTGACAGAAAATTTAGCATTCTCAGTGAAACTACTTCAGCTGCCACCTGACAAAGATAAGAAATTGGTGAATTGTATTGCAAATTATAGTCAATCGAAAGTGTCAATATTAGAAGTGTTGAAACCCACAGATAAGAAATGATGCTGTTTAAACCCTGTACTTAGTATTTTAATGCAAATTACTAAATCGGGCTAAATGTAACACATAATTTTGATACTGTATTAATTTAATGACTACAAAAGATGGTCCTCAGCTGCTTTTACACTACACAAATTAAATTAACTACAAGGTTCGATCTCTCAGGGTCTTAAGTACTCACTGATGTGGCCTCGCCAAGTTGTGTCATAGAAAATTATTACTTTATATCAACAAAACACATGTCAGGTAATCAAATTAATAGAAAATTGCCCACTTTCTATTGTGCAGATGAACTCGTAACTACAGTTACTCAGGATGTAGTTTTTACCAAGGCTGAGGAACACAACGCTAGGCTTTTACACAGATTCAGGATTGCACACACTTGCATTTACGACAACTGAATTGTAGTCACTAGGAACGTCTGTCAGGATCCTTAATCTACAGGTGCAGCTAATCTATATCTGCTTATTAGTGCTTTATTAATTGCAGGTTAGAACTTCAATTCTCTCACTTCATTTGACGGTAGACTCTGTCAATCGCTGCTCACGAAGAAGATCCTTGTATGTCCCACATACGTGAAAGGAGGCAGTGATGTGAAGTTACTTGCCGAATTACAGTCGGCTGCTCGCATGATATATACTCGTTCAACCCAGAGTGAAATAAAACGCTGTATAAAGTTTTAGTTATTTATCAGGAACTGTTATTTTCAGATATAGACCACATCAAATAAATTTTCAGTTTGCCATAGCATTTGGCATATATTTCGGTTTTGGGAAAACAAAGTTGTACAATTTATTCAGCAGCAGTAAAATGACAATTTCCCTCTTGGCTGAAGCCTACAATACTTGAAAACAATCGATAACAAATCTAATTGGTCAGATAAACATAGGCTGGCTATTTTTAAACAAATAAGGGCCGACTAGCAAATTTAAAAAGAAAGGACTATTAAATGTATAAACTTAAAAGTGAATTATCTACAAAGCAACTTATACTGACACTTGTGTCGCAAAATTACAATCGTTTTAATCCGAAAACATTGAAGCTTTGCTTCGCTGATATATTTAGAAACATTTTCATTTTATAATATGCTTACCATAAAACACTACATGATTATTGAATTCTGCTTGTACGCAACTTTTTATAACTTGCAAGGACTTTAGCACAAATTTTAACCATATTAGATTTTCATGGTGTGTCGTATAAATAATCATATATTGCATAGGAAAGAAATATTAATCCCAGAGCTAAGTTATGGAACATTAAATAACTATCAAGGACTATGTATAAGTAAAATTTCATTCCAATCCGATGTAACATAGTTGAGGAATCTTATATCGTAGACCATCTATAATAAACGACCTGTCATTTTATCATAAACTTTTATATTTTATGGTGTTTTTAGTGCTGAAATCTAAGCAGAACTAATAAACTAACAAAAATATTTTTTATTTGGACACGTTCCCTTTGCAATCATAATTACATATAAGCTGTAAAGAAATGTACAACCCACCTTAATTTAGGTTGCTTTAAGTACAAATTTAGTTGGCAAGACTACTCAAAACTGGCCAAATACCATGAGACGAAATTCTATAAAGTATCAAATCCAAAATCTGAAAGTTTTAAATTATTAAAAATATTTCTAATAGCAAGGGTCTTAACAGCTTTTTTGTGTAGATTAAAGTTATTAGTTATTAGGGCCCTTTTTAAATCAGAACTTGTTCCCATTTTGCTCGTTCCATAAAAAAAGCATAGTTTCTCACAGATTTTGAAGTAAAATCAAACTTAATACGTTTATGTTGGTCTTTATCCACAGCAATATTTAGCATCAGCGTTTAAAGCATTTACTCAAATTGCTCTAGGTACCCAAATATTTAGAATAGCACATATACGTTGCAGCATCAAGAGTACAAAACTATCGTAAGCACCACAACAACCTAAAACCTGTAAGTAAACAACATGGAAAACATGAGGCTATTATAGTAGCTAAGCCCTAACTGGTTTTATTACGTTATTTTTTCGACGACTACAAATTTTTCTCGCGTTTGGGACGATCAGCGATTTTTTGGAATTTCGTTTTTTGCTAAACATCTTTATAGCTTTATGCCGTTTAGAGCAAAGTCAGTGATGCCTTTCATTTACTACAAAGCGTACATTTTTCCAGAATGTTTAGCAAACGGCTTACCGTAGAAGGTCGTGATTTAAGAGTACATCTATAAATCGAATCAGGTTTCTCTAAGTCGTTAGAACTTCCCGAGCCTTTACAACCGTGTTTAGGCCCCCATTGCACTTTTCCGCATCTGAATCTTTAAATATGGTACTCTCCCGCCTTTGTTGGACTTTGTATGAAAACCTGGGTGTCTGGCAACATCTGTTGAGCCTCGTTCCCTTTAATTATAAGTTTTCAATAACCCACGCCTTAGTTTACCACCTTGTAAAAATTACTCATCTCTATCGCCCTACTTTATGCAGATTTGGCTTTGCATTTTCGGAAGCGGCCTATAGGTGGACGCTGTTTGCGGTTTAACAAACATTAGCTGTTATGCGCGCCGGATGACGTTTCACCCTTAATAGCTTTTTGTCTCCAACGTACCGGCTGTTCTATTTCTATGCAGGTCGAGACTTGTTCATCGAATTACGGCGTTCTGTGAGCGGGAACTTCTTGCATCAAATAGAGCAATACTAGCGCATTCCTGTGAGCCAGAGAGAGAAAACATTAAATAGCGCCGCAAGCGCCCCCTCGTGGTGCGGGCATTCCATTGTTCCTTTGTTTGGTGATTGAATAAACACGATATTTGTCGCATAATAAGAAGTAGAGATCATGCCTCCAGCTTCCGTTCCACCCTTAAGAAAGATCAGGCTGCAAGGGAAGACGCCCCTAGCGGTCTTCAACTCAATGCCTTGCCGGACATTAGAAACAGGTACTGTGATTTGTTCTATTGTGCGGTACAAACCGTAACCAGTGAAGCATCGTTGTTGGCTTTAAACGACGTAGTTTGCACATAGCACCCGTTATACGCAAACTAGACTGACGCGAGCTATTTTTAGCCACGAGTTAGGTCAATAAGTTAGTTGCGCGGGGTCGGTCCATTGTGATTAATTTATGAACAGTAGGCAAACCCTTGTTGCACTGCACTCAAATTATTATTCCTTACATTAGGTTTAATAACCTTTTTATTTTATAAGTATATGAATGTTGACAATAATTGAAATTTTTAGCTTCAATAGATCCAATTAACCTTAACTATGCCAAGATTGTTTTAATTGTGTTTGTATGTTGAGCTGTAATATTATTTTTTGTTGTGATGTGTATGTGTTTGTACAGTGCCCAGGCAGGAGCGAAGGGGCCATAAAAGGTAGGTCCAAAGGACGCAGACTGGGAACGTCTCACGCCAGCACCGTAGCGAAACCACCACTCCTGGATTTCTGCCAGGCTCGGTGAAGTAATACAAAATTCGTGGCGCCTGTTTTCTATCATTTTCTCGATGTCACGTTAACTAACCCCGTAACAGTCCTAAACTATACCTCTCTCTGTTACAGGACAGTTAAGGTGCATTTAAGGTAAGCTCTGCCTTTCATTTAATGAAATGTCGTAATGATCCATTTCGCTTGTAAAAAAGTGCAATGTAGCCTTTATGTGGTTTGTTCCACCCCCTGCCCTATCAGGCAAAATTCGTTATCTATTACTATTCCGTTTCATCCATTATTACTACCTCAGCTAATTCCATTCATGTTGCTTTAGTGTGTTTCGTTATACGTCACTACTTTAAATTGATCACTTTTCTTACATTTTCATAATGCCGTACTAAATAATAATATTAGCAAGAAGACCAAATAAACATCTAAGATTGTATGACATTATACATTTGGTCGTCTCTCATGCTAGACAAATGTTATCACGTAGCGTTCCACTTCTGTCCCATTTAATAGCAGTTTGCATGAGACCATGAGCATCCTTAATTTTCAAAAATCGTTTCCTTAGCCAGTGCTGTATTCGCTTCTGTTAGCTCACATACCAAAACCCTTTCACAGTACTACTAAGACTATTTTTTAATAATTTACAGAAAGATAAAACAGATTTAAAAACTTGAGTCCCTAACTGAGTTGTAAATAATATAAAAAGCGCCCAGAACAACCCATCAGGAAATTCCTTGACGTTTAGTTTACAGCGTATTCCATTCTTTAGTTTAATTTTTCTTCCGAATAACAATTTCAACAAATATTTATAATTTAAATAGTGCACCTAATTCCATGCTTTATTACAGCTAGTTTACGTGCAATGTAACGAGCTAATAAACTTTTCACTACCAAACAAAAATACTTTACTGTACGACCCCAATTACTGCAGTCTGCACAGAAATGCCTAGTGCGGATGTTTACGACCTGCTCTTGATAAACAACCGAGTAAGTGCTTCCTCAATTTAGCTAAGACAACAAGCAAACGGCCTCAACAATGACCAAACCGACAGAAGTGCTGTAAGCCTTCCTTCTGGCCATAAAGTTCCTCCAAACCCAATGCGGGTCATCACGTCAGCCGTTCGAGCCTCGCGTTAGCAGTAGGTATACCACTCCCCAAGGAAGTAATTTTAATTTCGACGATTTAGGGACTTGTGGAAAGAATGAGGTGTATCGCAGTTGCGAATGGGTGTGCGCCAACGACTGTCCGGGAATAGTAAGGCATCAACACTGTCAAATGATGCACTGCGTCAGCGGGTGTTACTGCCGACCTGGCAAAATGCGCCTCGACAGGGGATCCTACTGCATTAGGCCCCACATGTGCGTACAATACGGCAACAAGACCATTTCAGGAAAGTCAGGCAAACAAGGCAAAACAGAAAAAATAACCAAGCCAAGCAAACCAGCTAAACCAAGTGACCGGGATCAACCAAACAAGTTACCCAACCGAGACAATCCAGTCAAACATAAGCCAAGCAAACTGCATAAGCCAGGTAAACATGGGAAGCCAGGCAAACATGGGAAGCCAGGTAAATCGCAAAAATCAGACAAACATGGCAAGCCAAGCAAGCAGGTACGATCAGTAGTTGTGCACAGGAACAACTAAAATCTTTCCTTATTTGACAGATTTAGCCTAAGTATCCATGGATTCAGCCTCGTGATGAAGGTTTTGATGTCGACTACGAAGAGGACACTTTGGATACTGTAACGGAAGTTCCTTCTACCACGTTCGAGTCGCTTCTTGATGACAGTTTGACTTATAGTAAAGCTGCCTTAAAGTTGGAGTCTTGAGAATCATTTTCTAACGGTTTTTGTAAACTATAGTAATAAGGTCGTGATCTGTATTAGAAAATAATATTTCCCGTTGTTCAAACAGATGGTTTTTTAGAACATACATGATGCGGCAAAAACATTACGATCGGATTACTTTGAAGCTTTTCACGACGATTTAATCCACCTTCGAGGTTGGACCGTGTCATTGATGCAGAAGAAGAACTCACATTTTTGTTCACTGTGGTAAGAAGCTTTCTTATGAGTATGGAAGGCATTCTGCATTTCGCTCTTCTCCCCCCCACACTCCAATGAAACTCTTACAAAACTGAGCTAAACGCTAAGCTCTTCTACCTCAACAATGATGCAATTTAATCCCGAAAATCGTAGGTTAAGCAAAATTCATCAAAATTTCAAGATGTGGTTCCATGGAACAAGTTTTATTACTGCTTCTTCTGAAGCGACCCGAGCAGTTGGCTCGCCTAATCTGTTGTAATGTACAGAAAAAATATCCGTTCTATAAAGATGACGACCATCAAAGGTGATTGTATAGATATATTGGCCGGAGAAAGTACGATGGTGTCTGAGCATGAGGTTTACCCTCACTACTTGCCAACTGTAATCTCAAATGCTTTACTTCTTAGCTACCCGCTACCTAACAGTAAAATTGTGTAGTACACTATTCAATCTGACTACATACATTCTTACCCTAGAGATGGGAGTATTCACTCACGTCACGCACGTTACACTCTTGCTATAAACAATCACGTTCACGGCATGACTTTCCACTCACGACATGACCCGCACCTTTTATTTGAAAATTCAGATTCAGGTAGAACGGATGTTCAAATTTAAAACCAATAAAGGACCTTCGACAGAACTAAAAATTCTAAAGTAAAACATGTTTTGAGCGTTAAATAATTTACGTGAAATGTTGCAATCAGAATAGTAGACAAAAATAAATAAATGAAAATTGACTGCAATAGCTTACAAGGAATAAATAGTGATTTTGGCAAGAACGTTTCTTGCAACCTCCTTCAAAGACTTTTAATACCAAAATCTGTCATTGGAATTGGCAATTCTCTTACTGATACCAGTACAAGAAGATATATGTTGATAGGCAACACTTTTAAATCCAACCTTTAAAAGTACTTTAACGTCCAAGGAACTAAAAGTGAACTTACTTTACTACTTGGTCGGATATAGACGCAGACACGCGATTGAGTGTAAATGCAACATTCACAACACAACACAGGTGCGAAGCTCGGTTGCTGCAGGCCGCCACACACAAGTACGTACCTACCGTTCTAGCTATAGATCTTTCACATGGGTATGTAGCGGGGGAGCGGGACACAATGCAGTCTTTTGTTCGATATTAAATATTTAACGCGAAATTAACGTGAAACGTGAATTACGCCTTGGACATTTTCACTCACGTTCACGGCCAGATTTTCAAATATTACTCACGTTCACGACGTTTTCCTATCCACCACCCGGGAAGACGCCCGATGGGAAACTAGCGATCCCACACGGGAAAACTTCACTGTATTATTTCTCTCTTTTGTAGTTTTGAATAGTATGAGTTTGTGCAATGAATCAGAAATGAGTTACAATTGTGGCTCAAATTTATGAGCTCGTCAGAATCATCCATTATATAGAAAACGTGTCCCACAGTGACATCACCCACTTGCTATCATGTTATTTAAATAAAGTCTCTATTGCTTCATATTGCTTAAGAACAGTTTATAAAATAGAAATTCTCTTCTCTAACAGTTCGTTGATGTTAAAATATGAGTTTCGACTCCAGCCTTTTAACCCCGAGCTGCATGCAGATAGATTTAAAAATTCCTTTGTGATTACTATGGCAGAAAATGAATCTAGAAATCGTCGCCACTCAGTTACACCCCCAGAAATTGTCACTTTTCGAAAACAGGGACTAAAGGAATAAAATTAGGATTTATCGAACGACACATCTAATATCCCATTCCCTTTATCCCATTCTGAGTGTGGATCCAATCACATCCCACACAATTACTCAATCCGAAAAATGCGCAGCAAGATTTTACAACACCTGAGGTTCATAATGTCGAATCAATAACGGCTGGCAAAGCAACCCGTAACCCAGAGCTGTTCTTCTCCAGCACATTCGTCGTGAATAAATGTGCAGCTCGTATCACTTTCTGTTTTTTTACTAAAAGCAGTTTGTTATGTAGGTACTCCAAGTTCTGGAAATAAGCTTACAGTGACGAGTGGGGCCCGTTTGATGCCAATAACTGTAAAGACAGAGATGCTAGTTTATTTGGCAAACTTGAATAAATTATGACTTTTCGCCATTCTGCAACTTTTTATTGCTTTTTCGATATATGTTTTCAATCATTTACTGAGATTGAACGAGTTTATTTATTTTACAACGATATTATATACACCAGTGGCAAACTTACCAAAGTTAAATAAGTTAAAAGTGTTTCCACAATTTATTACTTTTCCCAGTTGTAAAAATAGTAGTAGTGTAGGTACTTCCTACAATTCATCGATGCACATCTCCCCTTTATAGTTTCACCTAGATCAGTGTCCAGATTTAGTGTTTAGATAAGTGTACTTTAAAACTCTTTTTGTACAAGCAATTCTAATTCAAGCATTGAACTGAAAGAAATGTGTCTCACTTCTTCCGGTTCTTTAGTCAGACCTACCCACATATTGCCTTTAAATAGAATCGCTAGTGATAGTCATTAACAAATTCTGTTAAAGTGCTATGGTGTTCCAGGATTTATCCCCGTTACGACCTGCAAGAACCTTACAGAGGTACAAGTAAATTGCTTTAGTGCGTCTCCATGATGTTTGTTGACAGGTGAGGTAATGACAAGACTCCCCCGTACTTTGTCACTTTTCTGAAACGTACTACTACATTTTGCTGTAAAAAAAAACAAAAAGGATTATATCTACTGCGGTCATATAAAACACATCAGGATTTCGGTATCAAACTACTCCTAAAAATTCTACTTAACGCGTGACGTTACGTGGCAATATAAATTAAGGACGGTAGTATGGGTAGCCTGACGTCAAGTTAACCACCGATTGCAAATAACGATTTACAGACCCAGACGGGGATGCACTCAAGATTATAAGACGGCGCCGATACAAAAATAAAGTCGAGATAGGGACATGGCAACGTAATTCAGTGGCGTACTTACGAAGTCAAAATTGAAGTTCTGCGATACGCTAACAAGACATAAACATAACTTTAAGTAATATTGTGCCTGGGAAGGTTATATATCTGCTAAAAACCCACTAAAGCTGTAAAATGTCTCGATCGAAACGAAATACTGTAATCTTCTCCCTGACGCGACGCTAGTTGACTAAATTTTGAATCGCTCTCCTCGGGTAATGTTCACCGCAAAAAGTTCAACGCAAAATATTCCTTGTGTTTCCATGCAAGCAGTGGAAGCGGCATTTATATTTTAAACCAACATAACAATAGGCCCATTAGCAGCTCAATTTAAATTTAAATTTGCTTTTCATTATATTTTAGAAGCTCATTGCATTGGCTGTTACATAAAGCGTTTGTGCCTATAACAAAATCCGAGCAATTTCCAGCTTTACTTTATAATGTGGCATGCGTCTAACTGATTCAAGTCCGAATGGCTAATCTCTAAAACCTCATCTGGCAAAAAAATACTCTTCATCATCGTTTATGTGGGTTTCATAGCAATGTAATCGAGCTTTAGTAATAGTTTAATGGCTAATCGCTAATACATTGCTGCAACTGCCATAAAAAATGTGTCTGTTTGCAAGACTGACATACAGGTTTTTAAAATCGCAAGCCAGTATTGCTTACATCTCGATTTAGAAAATAATATTATTTTTTAGGAAATATGATATACTTAAATCGCTTTTGACTTACAGCTGTCTTACATTTGTTTATCGCTATTGGATTTAAGTCTATAAGCAGTCTCCGTTTCAATCAAGAAATCTTGTATATGTATCCAAAATCGCTGTGGATACAATTCACATTGATCCCGTCACTCCTATTCAAGCTAGTTTAAATCCTGCCTCTGCCCATCCACGATGCAGTTGCCCTTGGTATCTCTCGTCCAAACTGCTATTTTCGAGTTAGTTTTATATCTGAAATTACTTCTGGATACTTCAACGCTTCAATAAGTTTGGGGTATTTCATAGGTTTCCTATTTGGTGCTTATTGAGAAAGAGTGGGACCACTCGCTGGAAATTCGATGAATTATTGAGAAGGCCAGATCTGCCTGATTCATATTACAAGCCGGAGCCTTAATACCCACCTCAGAGGTGCGTGTCTCACTTTGGCGTCTTCGCAATTCTGCACTACGCAAAGGCATGGACCATTAAGGAAACCATACTATAAAGATCCATGCTTTCGAGCCGCAGACTCCGAATCGGTTGAATAGAGCGTGTTGGCAACGAAGGCGTTTTGAGGAGAAGAAGAAAAATTACCTGATCATAATCATAGTTAAGAAGAATTTCCTAATTCAAAAATGTACCTTACTTATTCGATCTTCCATCTTGTGCTCTCTTTATACCTTATGGCAGTAGCGCAGAGCAATAATCAGAGACTAGGGGATAGATCCCAAGATTCTGCACTGGCTCTAGACATTGGTAGTTAGGACAAAAGTTCAGTATGGTTCAGTGGTCTGGTGGCCTAGTGTAGAGCGCCCCAGTATTTCTGTAAGATTGGCTAATGTGCAACGACTAGCCTGTCTCGGAATTACAGGGGCAACGAGGACAACCCCAACGGCCGCACTTGAAAAAATATTAGGACTACCGGGCCTTGACACTTGGATAGCTACCCACCTCAAAATGCGTCTTTGGAATGATCAGGGGGTTCGTACATGCCATGCTAAAATCGCCAACGTGGCTGCTAGAGAAATACCTCTATCAGCCTACACGGTAACCGAAGTAGACGTCCTGCTAAGGTTAGAAAAAGGATACTTTCTCACTATCTCAACCAGGGAACAGTGGGAGTAGAAAAGGGTTAAGCTCCAGCCGAACGCATTGATATGCTACAAGAACGGTTCTCGAATGGCGGAAAGGCAATCCTCTGGAGCAGAAATTTATATAGAAGGCCGAGGGGTACAAGAAAGCTATGCTTTAGGAAGATTCACCACGGTATTCCAAGCAGAAGTTTATGCCATTCTATCGGTGGCAACAAGGAACGAGGTCAGGACACCAGCAGAGCAAAAAATATATTTTTTCTCTGATAGCCAAGCCGCACTAAAAGCAATCTTCTCGCCCAAGGTAAGATCTGCTCTTGTCCAGGAATGTGGAGATGCTTTAGCTGAATTGGCAGGGGAAAAAGACGTCGAGCTCGTCTGGGTCCCGGGACACACAGGGGCCGAAGGCAACGAGAAGGCAGACGAACTAGTCAAACTCGGAGCCGAGGAAACTTGTTTTGGACCGGAACCACTTCTGGGTATAACAAGGCAGCAGGTCTCAGCAGCCCTAACCGGGGGAACCTACAAGACCAGCGAGGAAAAGTGGAAAGAGTGCAGGGGCTGTCGCCAGGAAAAGTACCACTTAGCAGGACTTGATTCAAAGAAATCGGTCTGGCGAATGGGAAGGAGTCGGATCACCACAAATCTCTTGATATGGATCTTGACAGACCACTGTAAACTAAATAAATTCCTAACACTGATAGGAGAAGAGGCAGATCCCATTTGCCCAAGATGTGGGAGGGATGAGGAAACACCCTTTCACTACTTGGGAGAATGCGAGGCGCACCAGCGACTGAGGTGTAAAACCCTTGGAGCAGCTACGCTTAGAATGGAAGAGTTAAACGCCCTATCCTGGGTCGATATTCTGATCTTTATTAGAAAATCAGGAAGGCTTAAGCTGAGAGAAGAGGCCATCGAGGAGGACGATAACGGAGGTGTTTGGGGGGATGGCATGGGGTTGGCAAAAGGGGTCTGTTGTGGCCTACTTGCTAGACTTTGGTCTCTCCACAACTACTACTAATACTACTACTACGTCAGTCATAGATAAATTAATAACGGCCAATACAGCGCCCGGTAGCTAAAATCGCACAAAAAAAATAAGAAAGCAGCCTCACGTAGCGGCCACTTTCACAAAACCTCGAGAAGAAAATAATGGCACAGATGTATACAATAATAGATTATTTTTTGTGGTTATTGAAAAACAGCCTTGTTAAATGGGTTTTCAAGCCAAGTATCTTAGGTTACTTCTTTACAGCTGATCATCATGTTTTTCATTTGAATAATACTATGAAAAATGTCATTCGCTAACTTATCAATTTAGGAATTCTAAGAGTTCTTGGTGAGTTGCGTTTTGGCAGATATACCATCTTTACAATTCCACATCCTACTACTTTGTACCCAGAAGTCAGACTCTACCTCCCACGCTGTTGAACTGAAACATGTTTTCTCCAAGTCTGCCGAACCGTGGAGGAGTTATTCCAAGACATGCTTCGGGGCCTTTTTATCTAATTTAATTCGTTGGTCATTCTTCCAGAGAATTACTTTGTACACGCGGGTGCAATAGCCAGCCGCCATCGCCAGCTCAGTCGGATGAAGGCGTGCAGTTATTTAACAATACAGTCGGTAGAACAAAATAATAAATGCCTAGTTTTTTTTGTATTACAATACGGCGAGGCCAACCAGGTGTTCAAGAAAATTCGTAAACTCACAATGCTTAAAGCACAAATACAATTCCTGAAAGAGGAGCTTCAAACACAATAAACAGCCGTGACCAAATTAAACCTCCATAATTGACAATATCACAGTATAATTTTCCAAGATTCGGGATTACAGTACAGGTAAATATATCACAACAGTATCGGTCCACCAGCAAAGTCGCAGGTGGCCACAATATTACTGGCTAGACTAATTAAGTTTAGCTAATTTATCAGTAAATAGCATGAGATACCTAGAAACAAGAATTAAAACTAATACTTACAATGTATACGTAACAAGGCAATCGCCTTATCTCACACATTAAAATTAGGCTCGGTACAGACAAGATTACAACGGCGCCTAGTTTCGAAGAAAACACAAATCCGCGTCCAGCAGCGAGCTCACGGCCGAATGATATCCCAGTTCTTGAATTCGTTTGGCCCCAAATTTGGGCTACCTGAAGCTGGTGTTTCCAAGGGGAATTTACGGTGCAATATTGGTGCAAACTAGACCTGAAGGTAAAGCCTCCTTGTCGGATTCTCTCCTGCGCTTTAATGATTCCTGCAGCAGGAGATTCAGCGGATCCGAAGGTCCAAAAATTGCCAATACATGGAGCGTCCGAAGGCGGGTAAGAACAGCTGTATTCCCAAGCCTCAATTTGGCCGTCCGGCACTAGGTGCTGTATCGAAAGAAGACCCCACGGTGGCAAACCAAGACCGACAGATTAAATCAACACGAACTTTTTACTTACCCTGAAAAATGTCCAGGCGAATTTATGAGGCACGTGGAAACATGGAAAATGTAGCAGCTTCTTCTTACGTTCTGTTTGTTTCTCTAGGTGGGTTTCTTATACAGTAAACTGCAGGTTGCAGTTTTGGTCAGGTAGCGGCGGCGATTGAAATCTCGAAAAACTTTAATGTTAACAAAATTAAACTACTTGAAATACTGCCTGCCGCTCAGGATTAAGCGAGTTTGGATAAATATGTTAACGGCAGGCTAGTCGAACGAATTACAGGAAAATTAAGAGCACCTATGAGTTGACAGAAACGCTGTTATCCCCTTAAGGGCTCACTCGACCTGAGTTTATTCTGTGAGACAGAAACTCTGTCAGTACAAAATAAAACAGGTAGGGATCGGAAGGAAAGTATGAGACGGAAAATATCAAGATGATTAAGAACAGGACGGGTCAGGTATTCTCAAGATGGGACAGGTAATCTCAAGTTACTGGAATAGCCACGTATTTTCCTTTTATACGTTCCGTGCGATGTTATTGGTACATGAGCTCCCTGCTTCATGGACGGGGGAAACACTCCGTCAGTTCTTCAGCGCTGTTTGCGCATCGTGGCTGGGATTCTGTTATTTTCTTTTCTCACGACGGATAAATGCAAAGCTTCATAGCGCGACGAATTAAATTCAAATACATTTTATGTGTAATAGGAATTTTATTTAGGCGCAGGTGTTGCAATCTTCTAGCAAAAAAGAAAAACTATGCTGAATGGAAAATATGTTATGCGTACCAAAATCTATATCAACCCCTAAGCTATTGAATAAAACGGTAATTAATGTATTCAAAAGAACATATATCAATTTTAACGGATCTTTCGAAACAAACCCAGCAAATAAATATCAACAAAATGTTACAAGACGATGGCATTACCAGTAATGTAACAAGCTTTAATGAAACTATTGATAAAAATATATAGTAGAAAAACCGACGTCCAAAGAATGGATACTATCACTTGCCTAAAACAGCTTAGATTCCGAAAAACTGAAACAGCTATAAAATTAAGACAGTCACGAGCTGGAACAATCCAGAAGATATAAACATTGATGACTAAGAAAAAAAAGCAGCCGTATAACTAAATATTTTTCTCAAATCGTTTATAGGTTTGTCTTAATTATTGAAATCTAGTATATATAGTTAAACATAGTAAAATTTTATTGTACCATAACAATTAGAATTATTCTTGCTAGGATAAAATTGCCTTCGCCTACCTAATTCATTCTGATAGAGTTGCACAACCATGACACTTATAATGTTGGTTCTTATTCCGCAATGGTGTCTGGCCTACCACGTAACATGGAAATGGGAGCCAAGAATAGCGCGTGGGCAGTTTTCTTTAAGTGTTCTAACTTCAAGTCAGATAATCTATTCATTTTGCAGTTCCCGGAGAATGCGGACCCAGAGAATATTACGAGGAATGTGGTTCCCCTTGCTACCTAAATTGTTTTACTGACCGATTTCGCACGCCTTGTCCTATTTCTGGGTGCAAGTTAGGATGCTTCTGCAGAGTAGGCTACCTGCGAAGCGGCAAGGATGCCAAATGCGTTAAGGCGCATCAATGCCCCAGGGTTCAAATAATAAAACGCCTGCGCAAAAAAAGAAGCCATAGTCCAATGACCCGAAGGATAACATACCTAAGTAGACGAAGCTTTAGAAAATCATTCAGGACATCGCCACTATCGAAAAGCGTTTTGTGGACGACGAGGTGGACCTCATAACTGTTTCCTCAATGAAGAGGTTTTCATCATACTCAATTGAAAATTTTATACTTTTATATCATTCTCTACGATTGTGAACTAGGTGCTTTGTTTAAGGTAAACAATTCAGAGGTTTTCTATCAAATGCACTCTGTTTCAATCTGTCAAATTCTGAATACCTTCAATGTCTACATAAGTCTGAAAATTATAGCGTACTTTATACATCTGCAAGAAATTCTTTACGCGGAACGTTTCTCTTTCGAGGTCTAAATAATAATATTTAATGTTCTTTAATGTAACTCTACCTAATAAAAGGTAATGGCAATGTTATAATATATAAATCCCTAATGAGGTTTCTATTGACCATTATGAAACTTCCTGATAGTTCAAAGCGTCCCACGCAATGAGAGCTGTTTGCTTGCTTATTATTTGTCAATGGCCCACAATACTTGCTGAGAGCGAATCGTGGGAACCAAGAATAGCACGTAAGTTACTGTAGGTGGTTCACACACAAAACTCCGGTTGGTCACTTGAGCTAATTTGCAGTACCAGGACAATGTGGAAAATATGAGTACTACAACGAGTGTGGGCCACCTTGCAGTGAAACCTGTCTTACATTATTTACCTCTACGCATTGCCACACTGGCGAGTGCGTAGCAGGGTGTTTTTGTAAAAGAAGCTTTCTGCGCAGTGGTTATGGAGGCGCCTGCATCAAAAGTTCGCGATGCAAACCGATGTTGGGCAATCAAACGCAGGAACAATCAAACCTCATAATAACGAGTGTGCCAGTAGATAGACGGCATATACTGAAATTGCAGCTACCATAATCATTTGAGGTGCAAGGCAGCAAGGCTTGGGTTTCGTTTTGTAGTGCTGCATGGTTTTATCTGCTATAATCCAATTCAATAATAACAATAGTAATATGTTAAAGTGTCAAAGTTTATGAGAAAGTTGGCAGCAAGTTTAATTTTTCCATAAATATAAAAAACGCGATGACGAGGTGTAAAACATATTATTCATTAATTCAATAAGTTGAATTTGTGATAAATGCGTTCAGTGCAGAAATCCCGAAGTAGTAGACTAAATAGTAAACCGAGGGTCTCAAGATTCCATTATTAGGTTTTTCGTATCTATTATTTTCATGATTATAGCCGAAGCAACTAAAATTCCAAGCGTGTCTCTTTGAATAGGCATTTAAGTTGCCACTATTCAATCTACTAAAAGATAATACGAGGTCATTGTTTTCACACAAATCATAAAAAGTCACCATATTAAAATCACCAAGATACAATGTGATATCTTCCACAGTGTGTTACCAGAAGCATATTGCTGAATCTCTTTTCAACATAATTGCGCTATTTAGAGGTACATGAAGAGTTGCCACACATACCGTTTTATAAAAACCTTTTATAATAAAACAACCAACATTTCTTGGTGGTTGCAGGCTTACTACCAAACTACTATAGGCCAGAGAACCACGATTTTCAATTTTGTGTGATAACTTTACTAAAACATAATGTTTATTCGGTTAAAGCTAAGAGATGATAAAAATCCACTTCAAAATAGTGCATCCTCTCCTCTCTTCTTAATATTAATTTGTAATATTCTCGATCTTTAAATTTCAAATTTATCCTCTACTAAATTGACTCAAATCGCAATTTTCAATTACTTGCCCTTTTGGTAGCTACAGATGACCAGAGTTCATTTAAATATTCTAGTAGGTACAAATAAATAACAAAGATACATAAATTGGTCTATTCTTTTATAAATATATGAAATGCTCTCCTAAACTAAGAAATAGATTCATGGATATGTTATATAATAAAAAGGTTCTTCCGGCCTGGTGGATAGGAAACCGGTCCGATACTAATGTTAAGTTGGAGAACGTGACGTCTGAAACTGGTTTATCTATCGGCTCAATGTGGGCGCAGCGTATTAAATTGTATACAAAGGTGCAGTTCGATTTCTGACTAGTTCGTGTTTTAATGGTAGCTTTAGCAGTTAACACGACCTCTACGGGGAAGTTTAACCCGTTAAGCGGGTTCGTATCAGTAACTCTGTTTATATGGAATTACTTTAGTCTCCTTTATTTTAGCGGCGTCCTGTCAGTATTACATGAAGAAACTAATACTGGGGGAGTCAGGTTACAGTCCGAAAAAAACGGCCACGTGGAGAAAGATGCAACCCTCTGACACAGAATGCTGTGTCACGGATGGTATACGGGGAGAGAATTTACGACAAAGGGCTGTCCAGCGAGTTTGTCGTATATAATCAACAGGTACGATGGTATTGCCATGCAAAACTTGGAAAGGTAAGTGCAAGTAGCGGCGAAAACATTGACGATCTCTAATCGCGGATTCGCTCTCTAGATGCTGGATGCCTTAACGGCTTCTCGGCTAAGATACCGGGCTGAAGTTCTGTTGTCTGAAGCATGGCAGCTCGCTTATATACTCTCTGCTATCTTCTAATAATTGTATCTCGGTGATAATAACGTGGGGCTTACGTGAATAATCAGGATTTTTGTATTGGAATATTGCTCTGATCTCGAATGTTAAGGCCGTACACGTGCAGAATCGAGTGTTTTACATTCCTTGGATTTTGATCGTCGAGGCGAGGGTCGAAAATCACCCATTGTGACGGGAGATTACCTGCCCGCAAATTATAAATGCATTAATTGCGTTTTTAATTAATTTACGCCAGGTTAACATCACAAATTCTTTGTAGGAAATGTAGTAGTCCAGAAAGATGCGTCTTGAATAGTTTTCCCCATATTTCTGTCTTATACTTCATCTGTAAGTCTGTAAGTCCATCAACTTGATCTAAACATCAAGATGTAAAGCGGCCTCGAAACCTTGAACTTAAGGTTGTCCGACGAATTATATGTTTTTTCATAATTTTGTCACTTCTTCTAGTGATGTGACCGAAATATTTAGGAGTGCGTTTTGAAATAGTGGCCGATAAACGATATTGGATATTGTGCTCATGGATTATTGATTTATTGGTTCGACTTTCAAAGTATTTTCAGCGTTCGTTGCCAACAACACATTTCAATCGTTTCATTTTTTCTCTCGCTTTCTCTTATTGTCAAGGACTCACAAAATATATTGGGGTAAAGATCACTAGTGAATTAACTAATCTCATTTTCATTTATTTAGAAATATATATGAATTAATAATGCTACGTATACTTGATCGCCAGCGTGACCGAGCGGTTAGAGAGCTCAAGCTGCGGTGTCACAGTACGGGGTTCAATTTCTACATCTGGCAACTGGTGGGTAAACCACCCAATCGCTTTAAAAATTGGGTACCAAAAAGACAGTTATGGAAGTAAGGAAAGTAAAACACTCGTCGAAAGCGTAATGCTAACCACATCATCCAGTACGCCGTTAACGGTATGCCAGATTGACTGGGTGTCGGAAAGGGATATTTCGGCGACCTTGACTCACCTTGTCTCAGACCATGTTCCTACATAGAATGAAGTGCCCGAACTTTACGTATACTTATTATTCAACTACTTTTAAACAGTCTATCTTCCTAATCTTAGGTTTATTGTCATGCTGTCTATCGAATAGACGCTGTGTTTAGTTCAAGGTTAAGAATCACACTTTTATTTTCAACTTACTTCAGACACCGGGGTAGCTCTTCATCACTTCCTACTAATACGGTTGTAACATCTGCGAACGACTTTTTGCACATTAAATGCTTGCCCGTTTTTTAAAACCCTTCGTATCACTTGTTCTCCATACGCGTTGAACATCTGGAGTAAAAGTATGTATCCTTAGATACACCATATCTAGGTTTGAAGCTTCTGAAGTGGATTCTGTAATTCACATGTGATAATAGCGTAAAAAGATTAAATATGCACCCAATACTCGTAGGCCTTGGACAAAGTTTCACATAAACGACTAGTAAACAAATTCGAACATGTTGGCATTCGTAGCCATTTACTTGAGCGAATTTGAGCTGTTCTACAGAGCAGAATAGTTTTAGCCAGGTTCGGCGACGTGATCTCTCAACTTAGAGCAGTAGCAAGGATCTGTCCTTGGAAAATTCTTTTCCTCATTTGCACATCTGACATGGTGACAAACATCAAATGTAACCATTCTTTTCTGCGTAGCATACTAGTTTGCAACAAGGTTCTGATAGTGTAATAATTGGCTGTACTCGAAGCGTATATGTTCTATAATATTCCATATTATTTTATAGTTTCCCGAAAATGCATTTTCAGGGTATGACGGAAGATAAAAACTTGACCTTACATTCACCACGGTGCAGCAGGTGTACTAGCGGCTCCAAGACTCCATGCACTAGCTGGGGTGTGGGTTTTTTCACCGTCTATAAAACGACTGTTGTGTTCCTTAACAGTCTCCTGAAATAGAAAGAGTGGCCGAAACGAAAAGGACTTGCATTACTCATTTTCCAAGCTAGATGTACTACATGAGTAGAATTAATACCTGTAGGTAGAAAACGGCCATAGAAAAATATGCAAAACTATGACAAATCATTTCAGCTCACAAAAAAGAAAATATGCGCAATTAACCTATCATAAATAAGCCATACCAAATTCACAATGATGTTGAATGCGCCTGCTAGGGGTAAAAATCCTTTTTCTTCAATTCTGACTCCAGCAAACCGTTTTTTAGATGATAGCACAACAACTGGAAGAAGCTCTATACCATCAAATTAGATGTGCATGAGTCTAAAAAGAACGAGGTAACAATTGAAATATTTTCCCAAAACATACAAACATAAACACACACAATTCGCTCTACTTAAAGAGCACTTGAAAAAGCCTACGTCCAAGGACACAGCCCCGCTGTAGTTGAAAGAAAAAATCATCAAAAATACGATTTACCATGGCATTAAGGGGAACTACTACATAACTGCAAAAAATAGAAGTTGGGCCGCAACATGCGCAATCCCATAGTTCTACGGCGGGCTTTAAGGTGCCCTACATGCATTTAAATATCAAATTTGACTGTTTTTTCTGTTTCAGTATGTACCTTCCATGCATTAGTTTACATGCATTGATTGTTTCTTATCTAAAATTGTATGAAGGCACGTCTCCCTTTTCATTATAAGTGTTACATGTATTTATTTTTGTTTATATACTTTAATTTCCCAAGTCATTCAATTCTCGATTTTATTTATGGGTTTCTGAAGAAAAGCAGTTGCCATTTTTAGATTTTAATGAAATGCCAATACAATCGTATCGTCTGCAAATGTTGCTAGGGCTATGGATTTAGACGCTGGCAAGTCAGCAGTGAAAAATAGATACAGGGCTGGTACAAGGACACTTCCTTGCGGTACTCAGCAGCATATGGATGCTAAATTTATGCATCTTGATGTATGTAAAACTGTCTGTCGCGTTGGTACAAATTCAGTAAGTTGAATATATTGTGAAGTAACTGTTGTTTGATTTTATATAGCAGACCCGAGTGCCATACCTTGTCAAATTCCAAGAAAAGATTTGAAACACTGCCCAACAGAATCTTCTCTCTTCTAAGTTTGTATTAATCTAACGTACGATTTTGTGCATAATTCCATAATCTATAATCTTCCCTAAAGTTAAACTGTTAAAATGTTCCAGAATTGTTTGTTTTCATTGTAGTATTGGGCTCTTGAGTACAAGACTTTCAAATACTTTGGATATGATCGACAGTGGGCTAACTGGGCTATGGCAATTCATCTTCTAAAAAGTCTACAGCATCAGGCTAATATGTCGGTCGTTGGTTGACAGCGATAGTTGGCTTGCGTTGAAAGAGACAATTGCCTCTTGGTGTTAGTGTATGTGACCTCAACCCGACCACGAATGGTTACCGTTGAAATATCTTCCAGAGATGAATCTGTTGTCTAAGATTTTTGGAGTACCGCATCTATTGATCTATCGATAACATCTTAGGTGCGGAGTATATAGCTAATAATGGTACAGCGCAATCTTCTAAGGTGACATCAATTGCTTGTAGATACTCTTGTGTAAAGCTTTCATTTTCGTAATGTTATACAATGGACTATATGATCAATGTTGCGTGTCACATATAGTGCAACCTGTTATTCGTTGGTAACCCCTTTTTGTAAAATGTGTTTCAGAAGTAAACGTAATTTGCCTTTTACGGCAATGTGTAATCGTTCCCAACACAAACAAGGCCACGCGTAAACGGCCAGTGATCTGTTCACCGCTGTGATTACGATATTACCGACATTAGTAGTTGTGGGAATACCAAAGTCTAGCAAGTACGCTAATAAACAAACCAATTCTACGGCTCAAATAAACAACCATTAGCCCACAAAATCAACCAACTCTGCAACAATAAATTGTCACCGTGAGTTGCAGTCGGGAAAGAAGGTCGGTTCGACGATAAGAAATATATGCTCAAACATAGCTTAAAATAAGAAATGCTAAGATCGATGCTAGGGTGCTACGATGTTTATTCAGCTAGGAAAAGCTTCGGTTGCTCCTGCGGACAAAAGACTTACGATTAGGGAGTCACCTAAAATACTTGCCAATTCTGGTTTTGCTTTCTTCCTGCAGGTTGCTTTAGAGAAAAATATAGAAAACACAACAGTAAAAGTATTTAACTCGATGTATTGAACACACACAGATTACATTAAAATTTGCAGTCGTACACATAAAAACCCAAAATTAACATCACCCTAAGTGACGTCACTATATACATTCTAATTCAGAAATTTCTGTTTACACCAGCTTAATTATTCAACCAAGGAAGGGCTTTTAACTCATTTATATTAAGGCTTTATAGTGCAAGATTCGATGAGTATGAAACGTCTGACTACAAACCTATCTGACAGTTGCGTAATGACACAACTTCATTAATTATTGAGGTTGGCTTAAAAGCTTATTTCACACTATTCTAATCCAGTCTTTTGAAAGTCGATGAAACACTTTAATAACTAATCACTGTTATTACATGCGAATTAAGTAGAGTCTAACCTGGTGACCAGCCTTCAGTCTCTTTACTCATCAGAGGGGACTGTTATTTGACCGTGGGCTTGCGTAATACTTAAAGACGGGCAAATTTGTCTCTTTGGGAGGCATCCACGGCGACTGGTTATGCGAGGAAAATGGCTAGATAACGATGAGATGCCTTCACCAACCCCCGCACCACACAAATTCTAAAAAGAATCGAGGTCGCGAATTATCCACGTAGTGACCTGAATGTCGTCGCAGTACACACCAATGGCAAAACATAACTCTTAATTGCCCAGAACACGATGGGAAAATAATTGGCATATCGGACACTGGCCGAAACTAGATGTATATACTATATACAAAATTGAATGTATGTTTTTATATCCAAAATTTCTAGTTACTTTCAAACAACGTAAGTACTTAAAATTTGCCATAGTTATAAGTTTCAAGATTCTAATAATAAAATAAATCGGAAAATCGCAAAACTATTCCCCACTCCCGTAGGAAATAAAAGTTGGGTTTTATTGAGGTTTATAGGTTTTGAGATTATAATAAACAAATCGAAAACCTCAAAAATCATCCACCAACCCCTTGGGATACTAAATTACCTCAGTGTTAAAAAATAACATAATAATCCCTGCGGAGAACGGAATTCATTGCTAGTTAATGATAAAATTCCCTCGCATATGAATACTCTTAGGTGAAAACGTCAGCGTACTCAATCGTATGCTTCTTTCCAGTGGCGACCCTCTTTCCATAATGTAAACGTGATCGCTAGTGTGAGCCGGGAAAGACAGAGCATAAGCGACATGCTGCCTCATATGTTAAACCCCGACTGGCGATGATTGTCTTGAGCGCGGGCCACTCACACTTAAACGTGAAGTCAACCACGGTTGGTGTAAAAAAAAACACTTTCACCAAGGTGATCTTAAAAACTTAATATAACAATGAGTAAAATAGTCTACAAATACTAATGGAAATTAGTTTTACTATTTTTACAGAAAATAATGGCCAAGTAACCTAGTTCTAAATTGACTACGAATTCTCAAATAAACGTTTTCGACCCTGTGTATATACATGTTGATTTATTTATTTGGTATATAAAATATACCCACACATTTTTCCATTACTTTAGATAGAGTGTACATATACAGATTTTCTACTCTTGCTTAAGTAGTAACTTAGATCTGCTGCATTAAAATTAAATGCCTGCGTCTACTCAAATGAGTGGACCATATAGCTGGCCTATGTAAATAATTCCACCAATCATGAAACTTAATATTAGTACTTTATATTCACATTACTGGTATTTCTTGTGGAAATTAAATCTCATATGATTATTATTATGTTATACCACGTCTACAAAATAATATAATAGGGCATCGAAAGAGCGGTTAAGTTTTGAACTTTATTAGATATTAGCAGGTATTATAAATTGATAGTGAGACAGGCTTGTAGCTTACTGTGTGAACAGTGTATTAAATCATAACATATATACACTACCTAGCCTACTAAAAATGGCAATAAACATCACCAGCTCGCAATAAAACCTTATCAAAGTCAGAGCAGCAAACAACAGAGCGTAATTGATCTAAATTATGAACAGATGACGCCTTTAATAGCCAATGTAGCGTTTATTTAAAGGAATGATTACAAGTCTACTCTTAGTGTGGCAATGGTTGATAGCACCTGGGAGAGCATACAGCGGCTGGGAGCCAAGGATTGCCCGTAAGTTTTATTCAAACCCTTGCTCCCAATTTAATTTCAACCTTTCAGTTCCCGGGGAGTGCGGCAAAAGGGAGTACTATAACGAGTGCGGGTCTTCCTGCCGATTGGACTGCCATTCCTCCCAAATCTCCACTCCCTGCAACAGCCAGTCCTGCGAGCAAGGCTGCTACTGCAAGGGGGGCCTTTATCGAAACGGTAAAGGGGGCCCCTGTGTAAAGCGTGACATGTGCAAGAAGTTTCATACCATCGACAACGACAAGATCAACCAGCAAGAACTCGAGGATATACTACATGACATATTGAACAATTGCAACTCGAGTTTCAAAGCAACCATAGACCTTTGCGAAAAGAGTCGCAGCGAAAGTAGCCTAAAAAATAAGAAACGACTTATTAAACTGCTCTGGAAGGTAATAAAACGATTGCGCAATCCGGAAAGCACCCCCTTCAAGGAGAAAGACAACCTTTAAAAAAAGACATTATTGGAGAAAAATACAAGTTGTCCTACATTAAACAGTCATTATTTTAAGGTTACGTCTCTTGATTATATAATGTATAGCAAACAAAATAAAAAGTAGTAACATATCATCCCTTTTAAAGTTCAAAGGTATGTTCTTTATATTGTACACAAATAATCAGCAGCCTTCTCTGTTACGATTGAAAAGAAAATAGGCCAAAATCCTTGACAATATTTTAAATAAAACTACTAAGGTAACACTGATTACAAAAAATCAACCCCATGCTTTAGAAATTGAGCAGAAATGAGTTCTAACCTTACACTGACAGTTTTTTATATCTAAAGCTATCCAAGAGCCATACCTATACCTTTGACGGTCAATAATCATGTGAAAAGGCATTCTTTTCTCAATTTAACGGGTTACTTTAACTACCTACCCGAGCTTCTGCCAAAAATGGCTTATAACACCGCACCAAGTACTGTAGTGTTAAGGCTATCAACCTATGTTAAGAGGAAGAAGAATATGTTTTTATTCTTCCATAGGATTAAAACTTTAGAAGTTTTCCTGTGAGAACCTTAAATTTTGCCTACAACAAACCTAGTCTGTTAACACTTCGTCAAAAATCTCCGAACTGCACAGAGTCTTAGTGACATATCAGTGCCGGGTAGTAATACTTCTTGACGCTTGTACAGAAATTAACTGCTCTGTCATTGGTTCTTCATGACCGATATACAATATATTAGTGTCAAAATAAGCTTCTCGGTCAAAACTTATAGTGGCATGCAATTAATTGTAATGTGCCTGTCTAGTGGGTCGTGAAATGACTACTCTGGGTCTGGTTAATTAAAACTATTCTGCAATACTACGAAAGCAACTCTAGGTTAGAGTAAGTAGAGATCTGGAGTGGTTACAATCGAGTCGACTATTTAAATAATCTTTATTGTTAACTCTAATGTACCAACATAAACAAAATATAGTCTCGTAAAACCATTAAATACATGTAAAAAATTACATTTGTCGGGAGCTGTTGCTGCAAATTTCTGGAAATTTAAGAGCTTAAAGGGGCGGCAGCCAAACGCATATATCAACTTCCCTTTCCTCCGCCAGGTTAAAAGTCATATGTTTAATGGCCGCTATATTTTACCTGTGAGGGTTCGATTCCGGCCGTTTTAAAAATGTAAGGATATAAATAGCTCCTATATACTGGGCGTTCTCCTGGTGCTAGTTGCATGTCGGTAAGAGGGTTTTGGTTCTTGGTAGAGCTCGCATAAGGGTGCACAATCTAACGGCTTTTTGGTACCTATTCGTGCAAGCTTACACTAAAATAGAGCCGGGAATTGGTCGCAAAGTAAGTGAACTGCAGGTTGTTGAATGCGCTCTCGGTGTTGTAACCACTGGTCGTAAATAGACATAAGACATCAGCAACGTACGTTACGCATGCAGAAACGCACTAAAATGACGCGACAGGGTGACTCACTTTTGCTAAAGCTTTCTATTAAAAAGAAACTTCATATACTCTAAAATTTTTATGTCCATTTCGTCCAATTGAAATAAATGGTACGCCGCCACTGGGTTTCACTCACCTTGTATGTCCGTTAAGGTTTTCTGTGTCGCGATGTGTTAGCCAAATAGAAGCTATTTACATGTCCTTATGACGTCTTCCGTTATTGCCAGTTTAAATACAGGCTTTTAAAGTACTCTAATATTTAACATTCCATGAGATACTGTAGGACTCCAAGATTCGAATACTCTTGGATACAACCAAGCATTGCTCTGTATATTGCCACCCATTTTGCTTTTTTATACCATTCTCCTAATTCCAAGCCCAGATATTAGGTCAAACTTCTCTTCTACGATCGTTGGTCGCTGACTGCTAACTCCTCAAGCTTCCCTCGAATTTGGATTGAGGGCAAGCGACAAACTTATCTTCACCTACAACCCATCTTTCAAGCTCGAATCCAACCCTTGCCTTCAATTTGCTGTTATTATTTACTACGTTACAGCAAAAAACATGTCATCTTACATGCTCATCATCCTTCATTTTATCGGTTATACTCGTAATATTTTTAAGATCTGACAGATCGTCCGCCTAATGAAATAAAATGTTGAGCTTATTCCCGTTTGGGAGAGCTAGTTGCTATTTGAAAACCGTTACCTACTCGAGGCCGCTCCGTCAAAACGTTTTCCTTCAGTGTATAATTTTCCATGACGTTGCGTTCAGGAAAATCTCCGTAACAGTAATTTGAGACAGATCAGCCCCCAGGAGACTCGGTGGACCAGAGATCTACGCCGCTGCAGCCGAGGCCACAGCGAAGCACAAACCGTTCTGGCGAGAGTTTAATATTACATTAGTAACTGAAAAATATATAGCTGGTACCGAGGAGAACTCACAAAAAGGATATCCAGAAAGATAAAAGAACCAGGAGAATAATATTGGATCGAAAGACATTTAGATTGTCCTTAATCTTGCATAATAATAATCTACCATAGCATTTTCGGTCTCGTGTATTTTGACAGCCCTGACATACGGCATGGAGAATTGGATAGTAGTGGAAGTACGCGAAATAATGGTAATCCCAATTACTGAACTGCAGACTGAAGATTATATAACCACAAAATCAACAGATAAAGACGTCTGATTAGATTCTGTATGACATGAAGATAATATCGAAATTGGAGAGGCTACAGGACCTTGAAAGGTAAAAACTATTAAAGGTCACCATCCACATTTGGACATAATGATCTACACGTGGAAATAGTGTCTATAGTGGAAGAGTTACTTCATGCTGAAACACATTTCAAAATTTGAAGACGTTTTACGAATAAATACTAGTCATGTATACTTGATCGATGTCGTAGCTTAAATTGCTTTGGTACTCATTATTCAATTCACTACATAAATGAATTTACACTATAAAAAAACATTCTCCATAAAACCTTATCAAAGCTGTTAAAAGACAACGTAACGCGTAACATATTAATTGCGAAAAACGAAAACCTCTTAAAACGAATGTAACGTGTATTTAAAGGAATGATTACAACTCTCCTCTTAGTGTGGCAATGGTTGTTAGCACCTGGGAAAGCATACAGCGGCTGGGAACCGAGGATTGCTCGTAAGTTCTCTTCAAACCCTTGTTCCCAAGCTCAATTCGACGTTTCAGTTCCCGGGGAGTGCGGCAAAAAAGAGTACTATAACGAGTGCGGGTCTTCGTGCCGGTTGGATTGCCACTCTTCCCAAATTACTACCTCCTGCAAGAGCCAATCCTGCGAACAAGGCTGCTACTGCAAGGGGGGCTTCTATCGAAATGGCAAAGGGGGCCCTTGCGTGAAGCGAGAGATGTGTAGGAAATTTCATACCGAAGACAAGAACAAGCTCAAAGAGCAGCAACTAGAAGATGTATTGAACGACCTGCTGAACAAATGCCAGGCAGACGGGAATCGATCCGAAATTCTTTGCAACAAGGGTCGCAGTAAGGCAGTAATTAAGAATAAGAAGCGAATTATCGAACTACTCTGGAAAGTAATAATAATGTTGGAAAATTCGGAAAGAATGAGTCCTTCAAAAGGGAGACTCGTTAAGAAGAAAAAGGCACCATTTATGAAGAAAAAGCGCCCTAAAAGGTCTTTAAGTTAAGCATCCATTCGTTAAGATTAAGTCTGCTACTGTTTCTATAGGTAAAATTATACGGAAAATAAAGTAAGACAAGAGTTTTACTGATACATTATTCTATATTAACTCAACGGCGTTGCAGGCAAAGAATTACTCGCACCAATTCATATATAAGGTGCCATATGCAAATATGTTCGTACCACATAAGTGTCCTGCAAATCATTCAAGACTATTTTGTTTTATTATCCATGCTTCAGATGAGAAAACGACCTCCCATTGATAATTCAACTGGTGAATATGTAGAATCTCAATACCCACCAATAAGATTATCAACTTCTTGCTTTTCTCATTTTCTCTCTAAGTCTACCGAAAGTTCTCGCTCTAATGGGTTGTTTACTCTATTCTGAATATGTTTATGGTGTTCCCAACACAGACCGAGACGTCCGAGGCGTCGTGAAAAACTTTAGAGTCGCTGTATGAACTTACCTTATCTTCATCTGTCATCTGCTTGGTGCTTATATTACCTCTAAAGTCGTCTAGGTTATAGCCTTACAATAAACAAAATACAGAAAATATAACTTGATATAGTATATTCAATGAGCAGTATTACAAGGAAATTCTCATAGGGCATCCGGGGCTGGTCGGTTATTAAGCTATTGCTATGGGGAGAATTTTCTAAGGTGACGTCACTGTAGTACATCGTATGGCAAAGTAATTATATTCAAATGTCTTTCCAGAAAGGAATAACTCAAAGCAAATGCCAGTTAGGTGAATGGGAGGATAATATATATGCGAAAATTATTTCGACAGTAACAGAACGACTATACCGTAATGCAGAAATCTACAGGTATGGCAACATTCATCAACTGTAAACGGTGACGTTATTGATGGCGATGATGAGCCGTAGTTGCGTGACGATGCACTTCAACCAGAACTGAGGTGGAACCAAGTCAAGGGCGCGATGCGTGAATCAAATTCGATAAAAATCGATTTTGGTAGTCCGACGGTAACTCAAATAATGATAGCCAAGAACGGAACACCAAGGTTTTAAACACGGTAGAAGTTTTAATTATCCGGTAACAACCAAAGCAGCTTGATGAGTCTAAAGATACAACTTCTGCTAAATGAAATCATAAAAATGGAAACACGTAAGCCGCACCAGCCACAAACGATAACCACTACGCGACTCGCGCCAGAGGCGCGAGCTAGGTGTAATAATTTCTGTTCCAAGAGCAAGCTTTCTACTCGGAGGCCAGTGCAGAACTCCAGTGTTTCGCGCGGAGACACGAACGAAATGTTACCCCTTCTAACGGCCCAAGGCGAGCGGCGCACACCCAATAAACAGAGGATATACTAATTTTAGCAGAAGTATGGTGGACTGTCTTCCACTTGGAGTTGCACTGTTTAGTTTTCTTTTTCGTTTTAAGCATTTTTTTGTTGTTGTTGAAATTTCCTATGATGACATCATTCTTTCTGTAGAATATAATATCTTCTTCTTCTTCTTCTTCGTTTTCCTGTACCGCATCAAATATTGAACGTTGTCGAAAGAATCAAAGCGAAACTTTTAATAAACATGCTGATGCATCACCTTTACATCTCATATTTTTAGAATATAGCACCTTAACAAATTACCAGTTGAGATTATCTTTTTTCAGCAACATAATGCAGAAGAAAGTAAAGTCTAAGTATTTTAATGAATTCACATGTGGATATTTTGAAATCCCCTCCGCTTCATGCATCAATAACTAAATAAATTATATCGCAGTGTTTAAGATAAAAAAGTCAGCCTAAATGGTCAGCGTTGTAAATACCTATAACCTTTAGTAAGCTTCTATTCCCAAAGTTTTGTTAGGTCAATCTGAAGGATTAACGCCGCCACTTCGTTTTATGCGCGTCCGCTGAAGCAGGGTGTTGAATCTCTTCGCGCAGACGAATGCTAAGGCGTGGGAGGGGGGGGGGCGATTAAGAGTTTTTTTAAGCTATGTGTTTGAAAATAGAAAACAAAAGATAGAATCTGTAGCTTTAAAAACTCTTTAATAAATATGTTTATCTGTTCAGGTGTAGTTTTTTCTATCTGTACCGTAGGTATGTTGATGTTTCTCCAGAAACCAAACTAATCAAATAACTTAGTCGAGTTTTCTTCGTCAATAAACAGGCTCTCTTTCGTCAAGAAATTAAGTGATTATTCTAAATTGCCCCATGGTGGTTTACATCTCAATGTAGAAATTATAATGCATTTTGGCAGTATAGTTTTTGTCAATATTTCAATTTTTGAAATTGGACAGACCGCTTAGCAAACCTACATTTTGAATAACACATCCTCGCTAGGGTGTGTAGATCGTAATTTGTAATAGGTGGCTGACTCGTCACTAGTCCATCAGAACTGACTTCCGTAGTTTTATACCTCTCATGACGTCACATTATGAGTGAGTTATTGCACGTTTCAGCATCAGCAGCTGGTGCCGGTAGGAAGTACAGTGTTTTAATAAAAACTGTTTTAAAACTAAATGCGGTGCGCGTTGTAACCAAAGCGAAATAATCATTTTCAGAGGACTTATAAAGCAAACTATGTTGCATCTGAGCATTGATCAGACCGAGGGGGAGTTTTTCTAGGTTGAAATCGCCGGTCTATACACATCCCGTGATGCACATAAACATAACAAAAATTTGTTTTTGCATTTTACAAGATAGTTTTGACTATCGCGAGCGAGCACCTGTTCTTACAAACTGCGGTCTACTCCTCCCAAAAGCTATTCTACCAATCATTTAAGCTTTTTGCATGTCGTAAGTGGGGGATTTACCTACAATACGGTTGACAACAAAAAAGCAATCATAAGATTTTTGATATATAGGATAGAGCCGTTCTAGCCTATAAGAAAATCGAAATGTGCGAAATCAGAGAGGGGAGTAGAACAATAAAACTAAGTTTTGGCTTTTTATGTATTCCTACTAATTGGATAGTGTGATATTATAGGACTTGTCCTCTTCGGTGATAATAAATATAATAATAATAATAATAAATGAACTTAGTAAATTTAATTAGCGAAACTACTTAGAAACGCTACAGCGTTTGATCAACTTAGTTAAAACGAAATTTAAAAATGGAAGAAAAAAGAGAAAAACTCAAAAATATATGGCTTTGTATCAAAAGATACTGCGCTTCAAATCGTTTATAGTTTATACTAATAACAACTAAATGCTATTTCGGACTCTGAATTGCAAACAAAAGCATGTGACCTAGTAATCTTAATTATCCCATTAAAACAATTTATGTTTCAATTAAATAGAATTGGCAATAACAGTCACTAATTGAGAAAATTAACCTAGTCAAAACTCTGGTTTATAGATCCACTATATTAGGTTCAACGAAAACTAAATACATCCAAAACCCAACGGCTGCTACTATTGATTCTGATTGGAGCTAATTGATGCGTGGTACTCACAAATGATAGATAAGAGCGAGCAACTTGAGCATGTCTTCTCTGTTCCGCCATAAATTCCTGATGACTTAATTCTGCTGTTAACTTAGACAAACAAAACTGCGGCTACCTAACTTTGAGATGGTTCGCCACGTAATTTTCAGCACCGTTTTCTAATCGGCGGAGGGGGCGGACTCAAAGCAGGTGCTTAATGTTTTACGGCGTGTACAGGGTGCAGAAGTAAATACCAGGCATTAATTACACTGCGCGCGGTAGCAGATGGCTGCAGGAGTCGTTAAATATTTGCCAAAATGGCAAGCATATTTGGTAGTGTGTAATTTTTCATTCGCTTTAATTTTTCTTTTTTGTTTGAAAAATGCAGTTGCGACAATTAATCTGAATACCAACAAAGACAAAAATTAATATCGTCCAAGAGGATCTATAGTTATTAAATTTCCCAATCTTTCCAGCATTGTTAGCTGATCACATTCAGTTTAGAAAGCAACTTCTGAATAATAATTACGTTTCTTTGAAATTGCATATACAAGAAGAAGCAACTCTATAAATGTTTATCTTCCTTATTTACACATGCATAATATTTTTAATAATCCTAAACTTATCTAAAATTCTACCCACTACCTTTAAACATTAAGGCCTGCACAGTGCACAAGCCTATGCGAATTATGACTGACACCTTGCTGCCTTAGAACTGAAGATCGGCAAGAACTCAGCGTCTGTGCCTTAATTCAAACAAAACAGCACAACTAAAATGAAAAATAGAAATCAACCCCATTGCTCAGATTTGAACAAGAAAAATACCCAGCCAAATAATTTTCTTAATAAAATGGCACCTATTTTTTTAAGGCAATGGCAATTTTGAACCCCAAGAACTAATCCTAGAAAAATGACCTTGCAATCGGTAGGGTTTACATAAATTTTAGCGTCGTGAGCTGAAGTAACACAGAACCGATTTAAAAATAGGAAATAAAATGGGCCCAAGTAGCAAGTCTTACGGAACACCAATATTAGTGAAAGGTCGGCTATGTTATTCTAGTTCTTCCTGCAGGCTACCCGTTATTGGTGACTTCATTTGGATTCCACTTCGGAATCGAAAATCGTCGTCTAGGGTGAATCGATGGTTAATTAGCAGAAGCACATTCTCTTCGGTTAAATATATCCCTACCGTCATTCCAATAGCATATATTTACATCTAAATAACGTTAAAAAGACGCCAGAATAACCGTCTTTAATGCGCAAATAATCTGCTGCATAGAAGTCCTCCTTCACGCGAAGTGTAATATAATACCCATTTTCATATTCACCGTCACGCGTTTAAACTCTGACCTTAAAACGCATCCAAGATCACCTTCCAGGTTTGAGACGCAACCAGCTATTCTTGCAGATTTCAAAAGGTGAATAGCACTAACGTGTATACTTACGTAGGCGTACGCAAATTTGTTGCTTTCCACGGTGCTCGAAAGAGTCGGGCTCTGGAAGTCGTATGGTTCAATGTGCCTCCTGCATCTTGTCGCAACGCTTTCAACTTGCATTCAAACTGCCTTTTATTCATGGCTCGCAGAATTACGCACGGACATTACTTGAAAACAAAACTCGTGTTAAAACCACTGCACAAGCAAAATAGTGGCACGATTCTGCCGGATGTAAGCTTATTGGCTCCCAAGTTGAATCTCTTCATAATCAAATGCTACAATGTACAACTGCTCAAACTGGCGATATATGTAACTGTTTAAATACACAATTGAGGCGAAAAAAGCCAGCTTCCCGTTTCAATCCTCACAAATCTGTGATCATTCTGGTAACAGTTTTACATTGTGTTGTGAGACTATAACGGCTACTGTTTTTTCTTTGGCTCCATCTTCCGGTTTACTCGCCAGTTATTCTCGCTCAAGTTCACAAAATTTGGTTCAGTAAAACATCGACATGTTTGACCAAACTTTGTTGGTTTACCCCATTTAGTAGCTTTGTCAGCTACATTCTCCCCACTAAACATCCACATCCAGTTTTCAGTTTTGTAATTTTCGTAGATTTTTCCAACTCTTGTCAGTTACAAAGGATTGATATCGCTTACCTACTGCCTAAATTCACGATAAAACTGTGGTGACTGGCTGGATTCAAAGCTGGACTTAACTATACAATTATTCATAGGTATACCGTTCACTATGAAAAACTGGAATCCATCGGGATTTTTTCTAAGATCTGTTGTCTAATGCTTGGGTTCAGCATTAGTAACACAACCGTCGTACGCGTGGTTCTCATTCCAATCACTACTTACGATAAAAAGGTATTTCCAAAGGTTGGATTGGATTACATTTTAGGGTAGAGGATGAACTAAATTAAAATCCATTGAGGTCTAAATTGGGCCAGTTATGCTACCTACAAATCACGTGTGTGTATATGTTTTATGTATAGTCTTGTTACTCTATCTCATGTACCAGTCTTTATAGGAGAACGACGATGGTTTGAAAGAACTCTTTCATGATCATCGGTAGGTACGATAAGGCACGGCGCACAAAAATGGCAAATCCCATAACAGGGTTTTTACTTGTAAATGTGCAGCTTGGAATTAATTACTTTAATATTTAGGCAGCTCATGATGAGACGTAGCACTACTGAAAATAACGAGTGCTTCTTGAGTACAATACCGTCGGGGTGAGTGGTGTCGCAGACACAATATTAGTCGGTCAGTAAAATGGGACTCTGATATAGATAAAATGTCAATGTTGTTATATTAAGAAATGGTGTTATTTCTTCCTTGTGATTAAGCATGTTGCAATTCCGGTTCCACGCCGAGGAAAGGCTCAGAAAATAGCTGATCTTCTTCGTGTGGGGAAAGTCAGTTAGCATAGACAGGTAGCGAAAGGTGGTTGTCTGGCAAGGTGTAGTTTCAGTGTTATCGTTCCGCGTAATTGGGTACCCATTTTATGGGCATTAATAGCTATTCTAGGCAACTTCGACCTAGTCGAATTCAGAATTTCGAAGACACAGCCTATAATTCTGAAATTTCGTTTACCGTCTCGTTGTTATGCAGAAGAACCTTACTTCGACCCCTGGTCGGATATTTGGAGAAACTTTTATCGTCCAGTTATGAAACATTCTGCAACCACCCTGTAAAGCAACGGAGCTCTGAGAGACCTATCTTTCTGCATACCAATACTGACGCCTTGAACTAAAGCTATTTGCTCAAAATTTCCCAATCCAATACCCTACTGCAATCAATCTTCGAACAGCCTGGGATTGACTTAAACAGGTTCTTGCATTAAACGTCACCTACATTACTGCTTTACCAGTGAATCTGAATATATTCTACTGGTTAAACAATGCAAGTTGTAAGATATTTAATAATTTACAGCGATGGGTAAGTGCAATTTTTGAGTACTTTCTCATTGGAAGTACAATCGCGTCTTAAGCAATCTGATGCTAGCTTGTTGCAAAGATATCAATATTGATTTTATCGTGAAATCGTACCTGAATGTCCACATGCTCGAGTTTTTCGTATCTTAGTCTAGCGTAGTCTGACGTCACGGCGCGCCAAATAGTTTTAAAGATAATTTGTGAGGCTCACCAGCCTTCAGCAGGGTTCGACCTGATGGTATTTTATGTGTTGTTTTATTTAATTAAGCCAATTGTTGAAGTAAGATAAGCCTTTAAAAATCAAGACGCATTTTCTGTAGCTGCTGAGAAATATTCCTAGTGAGAGACCATATTCGGCAGATACATCAAGTGATGCTTAATACAAATTACCCCGATATGTCTACGTACCTTCAAAGTACAATTTGTTTGACTATCGCAGGCAAGCCTTTTTGCAGTCTACAAACCCTCCCCCTTTCACACTGAGCTATTGGACTACCCGAGTTATAAACCTTTAATTATTTTTATTAAAACAGTCGAATAATCGAAAAATTTAGTAATATTTGACTTGAAATTCTAATTATAATCATATATTGATTTATACGCTAGTAGATTTTCATATACCTCTAATTATCAGTATTCCATTAGCGTAATTGTTGCATTTCGATCGTTTATTAATCATTTAAGAAACATTATAGTCCCATATATTGATGTTTGGCAGGTGGCAAATTTATTGCTCACTGGTTACTGCCAATTCTTATTAAGAAAATTTTACAGTTCCTTTTTGAGGTAGAAACAAACATCGCTATGATTTCGGCTACGTTCTTTATTACAATATTTCTAGGTTTTAGTTCAATATGCTGTGGTAGTGGAATTGAACCTCGAACAACTTGTAAGTACAACTTGTTTAATCCGTGTGAACACAAAAGATATTACAGTTTGATTTAAAATATTGTAAACTATTGTTAATGTAGCCTTTAAAATTGCTATCGTTAAACATAGCCAATACCATTTCAGTATCCGCATCAGAATGTGGGAAGAAAGAATACTTCAGTGACTGTGGCAGCTGGTGTGTTCCGACTTGCGCCAAACGTATTAACAGGGACTGTGGCGAATGCGTTTCTGGTTGTTTCTGCAAACGTCCTTATCTACGATCTAGCAAAGGAGCCCACTGTGTCCGAACTTGTCCAAAGAGAAATCGTTCAAAGCATCGCCCGTTGCCTGTCACTAACGTCACTACTGAGAAATCCTTGCGCACGCGAGGTGAAATGATCACATTTTCCGTACCCCGGCGATATATATTTAAATAGGTCTCTTATACACGAACAACAGTGGTGAACATAGAGTACGATAAATCCAATTAACCGTTGTCCATCATAAACCAACAACTAATAAATGTTGTTCGTAACCTAGTGGTTGTTGATCGCTTAATGATCTTACATTTTTATGACTTTGTGTTTTAAGTGTACAGTGTGGTTTATTAAATTTCTTATATTGGCCAATTTTTAGTTTTCTTTACTGCAAGTAAGTTCTAATTTGGCTTGTAAAGCTATTGTTTAACCGCTGGCTGTACAGAACAAAAAGACATGGACAGTTGAATACCTGTTCTACATATCGCTGTCTAGCGGTAGTTTCTGCCAAGTATAGTCAAAACTCTTCTCATTTGCATAGTATTCAGTTGTAGCATTCCCGTTACATTTAAGAACTTTTTTGTTGTTTGTTCAGTGTTGCAAACAAGAGATACCTAACTTTCAGGCAATGAAAAACCACAAGATTCTCACATCAATATAAGGAACGTACACTCACTTGAGCCTCCGATTGTCACCCTAGTCCAAATAAGTGTTGTCATATTTTCCAAAAATGCCGTGAAAAGCTTTCCAACAGGCTAAGGGTTTCCCCTGGGCTCCGGCAAAGCTAACCGATCGAAAAACGACTTAAGTGGTCGCTAAAATATTTAACCTGAAATTCGCGAATCTGCGTTTAGTTTTATACTCAAAGTACAACGTCTCAAAGTAAAGAACTACTATATTGGGCAAAACACGTTTGACATTAATTAGATCAGTTTCAGACGGCTTCAATTATATGACACTCTAAGAACTACCTATGGCATGGCCTCAAGTACCAATAAACTACAAAAATATACGTAGTTACGTATCATATTTGACAGGCCTGAAAACGCGCAGAAGACGCCCTAAATAAACATAATAACGTAGAACGAAAACATGGTCGAAAATTATTCGCTGAGTGCTGATGGATTCTTAACTAATACTAATATGATACGTTTGCTGGCTCTTTGTGTGGTTAAAATTGGATTCCAGGTGAATTATGACCGGGTTTTGCTAAAACATAACCCCACATTTTGTCGGCAGACAATGAAATAACCTCAATCGTACTTGGTGCTGTGTGAAATGCATATTACATGTGTGCTTAACTTAATTCAACTATGAGTTATGTAGGTACCATATAGAAGAATATCCTATATTTAACTTTTGCCTTAAATGTGACTATTTAACATTGGTCCATAAATTTTACGCAAAGGAAATCCGTTTATTTTATATATCTATTTATTGTTAATTATTAATTACATTATTTTATTAAATCTTTACTGTACAGACGAATATCATAGCAAGGCGTATTACACTTTTAACGCATTTTTATGTTTATTTCGATTTATATTATACTCGTCTATTGCAAACAAGTTCACAAGTGCGATTTTGTTTGAGAAACCCACACATCCTGGATACATGTTGGTTTGAGAAACCCGACAAATCCTAGATATATGAGTTTTAAAAGTAAACGCAACATGTATTGCGGCCTACCTTACAGGCGCATGAATCGATTTGTAGAGTTTATAAAGCAAACTTGCCAATAAAAACGGATTTTTCGAAAAATGTCAAATTAGGTCATATGTAGATTTGTAGGGTTTCTCAAATAAGTGATCCAAATGAACAATAAACCTGTTAACCTAGTAAGATGTGAAAACTATGTAATTACAAGTACATAAATGAATATTTAGAAAAGATGTGCTGAACCGTGTTTGTAACTATATTTGTATCGGTAACGCAGAGTATCGTGCTGGCCAGAAATGCTGACTCGTTATCTGAGCACATTCCTGTGGGTATTGGCCGGACGAATTGCTGCAAAATTTCTAAATAAAGTTTTAAGTAATATTTCAACAAGGTTAACAAATTATATTGGTGAGAACGAAACAATTCTGCATCTATTACGTTAATCCTATATGCACAATATAATAAGTATAAATACTATTAACATAAGGGTGTTTCTAGCGGATGATAGTAGTTCTGAGTGGTGTTCTCTTAGAGTGGTCGATTTTTGATGAATTGAAAATGAAACGGAATACAAATGAATACAAGCATGTAGCTCTTCGAGCTACAAATAAAACGTTTTAAAGTAATATAAAATATTGAACCGTTATAGATATAATAAAAACGACATGCTTAAAGCAGTAACTACATTTAACTTCTTATTGTATTGTTGTTGTTACGCAACAAACAAGTAATAGTGACGTAAAATACTCGCAACTAGTTTTGCAACAATTTTAAAGCCTGTAGTTGGGATTCATTGTGTCTGTGCTCCAATGTTATTTTTAAATACCTACTGTAGAAATGCAAAACTTTAGGGAAACTACGTCAAACGCAAGCTATCAAGCATTTTTACGCAAAACATTTACATTTTTGAAATGTTAACGTACCTACCTGCTGTAAAAAAACTCTAACCGGCAATGAAAAGGGTTCCGGCTTATCAATGGAAAAGAAATGGTTCGAAGATGAACGCCAAGACAGTTCAAGCACTTCTGAACTGACATTTAAGGGATTGGCGTGAGACACAAGTAGGCGAGGATACAAATAAATAAAAACAATATATATGAAATCTGATAAATTTATTGGAGAAAAATAAAAAACTAAGTAACCATACGTATTGCACGAATGTCTGCAACCCAAGGTGCATATTTGTATTAAAATAATAATAATAAGAAAGTCTAAAACGCTTCTCAGGGATTTCGTGTATTCATTTCTTGTTTTTAATAAAAAAGTATGTTTTAAGGTACATTATCTTTTAAAATCTTACATTTACAACATATTCAGCTATAAACAATCTCGATGAGACAAAGAGCAACTGCTTTCTTCAACATCGACATTTTTATTTCCAGGCAATTTGTCATAGCTAAAGAGATTACGAAACGTCAAAACAACATTCCCTCAACAAAACTTTTAATTCTCAAGGAAGACAAGTACAAATCGCCGTGACAGCGAAGCAAAAGCCAGGGGAACTTCCATTCCGGCCGCCTCGGAAATAGAGACGAATTCCGTGACAAACTTACACATCAGAGGTCGCAATAGTATATCGCTCAATCTAAATCCAAACGCAGAAATAGCGATGTACAGGAAATACATTTTTCTTTCGATTCAGCTCGAGTTAAACCAAGGATCCTCCCGGAGTGTTACAGGCTTCTCAGGAGCACTTCCAGTGATAAAAGACTCGTAATAAAATTTAAACCTTTCAATTTCCGCAACAAATCGATTCGTAGTTTAGCACCCGCGGCGAGCAGTCTATACGCTTTTTGCGAATATCCACCAAAAGGACACTTCGTCGCAATCCTACTGTCTACTCTGCCGCTGCAAATCCCAATTTGGCTGTTTGCTTTTCCATCATGTCGAGTTTTCTATCCGTGGAAATGCAACGAATAGCTTCGATTTTACAAGGAAACAGTTTTTTTATATATTTGCATTTTTAAAATAAACTTAAGCAACTTGATAATGTAACGATAAACCTGATTAGTTAAAATATGATAATTTGTTACAAGTTGTACATAATCGTAAACACATTTACTACAAAATATCATCTCTACATCGACAAAAATTTGAAATAACAGTGATGGTAGTTGACTTTTGACTTGGATTATAATGCGGTAGGAGAAGAATCTGATGATGTTGCAACGAACCGAAAGGTATAATGGTAAGATTCCTATGGAGAAGTGCTGAAACTGGAAACAGACAGAATGACAAACCAACATAAAACTTACTCCCAAAAACGGCAAAGCAGCTTAATCTCCTGAATCAATTGGTCAGATGTCAAAAATCAGTTTCAGATCAAAGATCAAGCACAAATATAACGCCAGTCACATTTAGAAAGTTAGTTATACGACAAAGGTCAGCCCTTACAAACTTAAAAATCTGAATGCTGCTGAGTAGATAACCACCCTTGATGCTCAGGAACGAGTAAAGGCAACAAGCAACAAAGCTCATTTAACTCAAGCTGTCCAGAGCCTTAAATACTTTAGGTAAGAATTAAGATAACAGAAATGGTAGATCTAACTACTCTTTGCTAAAGATTGGTGGTCTGCAAGCCTCAAAGTAAGAATTCGCAGCACCAATTCATATATCGAGTGGGTGGCAGTGATGGACCGGGTCAAGACCGTCAAAGGCCTGAGTTATGTCTAGAAATGTGGCTGAGCAATGCCTTTTGGTTTCGAGGTAATTTTTTTATTTTAGACCGGTTACTTGGCAAAGCGTAAGTTCTCGCCGTGAGCGCAAGTTGGGCGCAGTCATGAGCGAATTAAACGTAACAGCTGGACGTCAGCTAAGCCCGCTGCTGCACCAACGGCAACGATACTCCCTTCCTTTCGCGGAGGTCATTCCATTTTGGATTATAAAATGCCAACCATCACTCGCGGCAAGGACACACAATCCAGTGGCGCCCGACAAATGATAATTACCTATTTTCTACGTCTCTCCTGAATTGATTGGCAGATACACAATCTTTTTACAGCAGTAGAGATCACTGCATCAGCTCCAACCCCGGCAAGAACGAAAGAACAGACAACAAGTATAGTGGCTATGGATTAAGCACTTGCCTAACTTTTTTAATGATTCAGAAGAGTGATCAAGCTTTATCACTCAGTTCCGACGTTCAATAGTGTGTTTTTTCTAAAGAGCACGTCAAGTCGATGCTTGTTCTCCCTAACAACGTTGAGGCGGTAATAAAAATATTGCAAAAGAGCTATGGCAGCCCTGAATTCATAATGGGGGCAATAGTACAGGGAACTCGACATACGTCTTCTTTAATGGGCAAGGTCTAGTCTAGTGTTAACTTCTCAATTATGATCTGCTATCTGCTCACAACTGTAGAAACACTTCAATGCCTATAGTACCTGATCAATCCTCAGAATTTAACAGAATTAACTCAGCAGATTCCTACCGCTTTGAGGATGAGTTGGAGGAAAAAGGTAGCCAAAAAGTATTGTTACAGTGTAAATCGGCCATTAAAACACTTCATCAAACAAAGAGGCAAAGGACACCCTAATTACGCCTCAAGAATCCTGTAACAGAAATTTTACCAACTAAAACTCAGTGAAGATAGGGGGGTTCATTCGATATAGCGCAGCTTACGACGAGATGCTATTACAATGGTGGTTAATTCTGAACAAAATTAATTGGGGGGGAGGCAACACATATTTTAATGGACTAACAAGACCACTCCCGTTGAAATCCGAAATTGGAGAGTAGTTGCATAGTTTTGGTGCCAACTGTGTGAGACGTCCCAGCCTAAATATCCTCAGACCTACCTTTGTGGTGGTTTACTAGCAGATTTCCGGAACACTTTATAAATAAAAATACGCCAAAGAACAATACACATATAAATAAATGAAAATAATACAAATAAAAGACAACAACGATTACAATCAAATTGAATCTATTAACATTAAATAAGCATGTAAATACTTGACATAGAATATAACGATAAGGGGTTAGTATTTTTAATTAAATAATTATTAAACTGATTATAAAACGAAGGGGTTCAGCCGCTGCGTCTAAAATAACAGCTGTGTTTGCCTCAGTTCTTATAAACAAACCTAAACAATATAGGCTAAAAATAGCCGCAAGTTACATGTGAATTTAGGTCATGCACACCAGTCTATAAACAGCCGGAACAACAATCAAAATACGTCACTAAGTATTTGTGAGGGCGTATCACTGTTTAAATTATGTCGCAATAAAAAATCTAAGCCACAATACCTGTTTTTGGTGTCCAAGCGATCCAATTTATTGAAGTACGACGTAACTGGTATGTCCCACAGCGAACAAGCTTCGCACAAAATAGCGTAGATAGGAACAGTTTTTCAAACTATGAACCACAATTCGCTTCGGGTGTAGAGCGACGAGGGGTGAACACCTGTAGATGAGCGCTGAGCACGAGTTCTGCCAAAGGCGAACATCGGAGGGGTACCTTTGACGACCAGTACCACCCTTCTAATAATTGAGCATGTAGAACCTTTGTTGCAATGATGTTTTTTCAAATGATGCAACGGTACGACGACGAAAGGTTTGTTGACTTTTAGTACTGCACATGGCAATACCCGGTAAATCTACCCCCAAGAAAGGAACACACCCACAACTACATTTCAGCTTAGCTTCAGACGACGAACAATGCTACGAGATGCGGCCAGGAAGGTGACAGAAGATTGCGTCACTTGCCGTCTTGCTTCTACACTTATATCAATTCCAGGGTTGCACCAAATTGCATCAGAATGTGTAATCTCTACGTGCGAACAAGCATGAGGTCGCCTAGCCAAACCGACGCCAATTATGACGCCATCCCCCAGACGAACCAACATCGAAAAAAGTGCAGGCCGAGTTCTTCTATGGGCGGCCAATTGCAACACTTAAAGAAAGCTACAAGAAATGAAGCGGCAAAAATAGAAATCGTTACAGGGTGGTTGGAGAATGGCCTTGCTTCGATAGAGATCTGCATCTTGTAACATAAGGGCAACGGATGTCGCTTACTATTTGCATCTGACTGAAATCTTGCCTAAATAAACTGAAAAAAGGCGGAAAATACGAAAATTCAAAAAGGCAATGGAGGCTTCAATTGTTTTGTAGCTACCCTCAGAAACTTTTTGTATTTCAGAAGACGTTCGAAATGTTTAGTTTGTGACAAATGATCAAATTTCATGTTGGTGACGGAAAGGAATAGTCATGTCAAACACAATGGCAAGGGTACAAGAATGCCGGCACATGTTGTGACTCAATCAGCGATTCAGTTTCAATGAAGCTAAAAGAAGCCATGTGTGTTGGAAAGTCCCATTCAATTGAAGCCTGTCGCAAGTTCTAGTTCAAAATCATCTTTTTCACTAAAACTAGTAAGTGTTCTTAAATCTTCGATTTAAATTTCAACTGAGACAGTGACACTAGCCGAAAATATAACTTTGGTTCTCCGATTTACGAACCAACTCAAATCCTTTTCAAGGTGCTCCCTGTTGTGTTAAGAGCACCGAAATGAATACGTAATTCCTTCCTACCGTTGGCAAGAGATTCTTGGCAGGCGGAGAATATATTGCTAAATATAAAATATGTAGCTTTCGACTGTAAGTGAACGAGAAGAAGAGATCTATATTAAATTTCAAATAAGCATGCAGTACTTGAAACTAAAGAGTAATCATAACTATGGCCATGATTGGTCGAAACAAAGTAATCATTACAACCCTCTGGAAATCAAATATTTTTTCAAAATTGTAAATTTAACGTTCGATATAAATCTTCGTAAAAAATAAAAAAGAATAATCTATAAATAATGGACTCTGACAAAAAGTACAGTATAAAGAAGATCCATAGCAGTTGTGATAAAAGTTTTATTGCACTTACATTTCCCTGGTGTAAAACTGAGTTTGAGTTTAGAGCGCCACCTACTGCATTCTTATTTCAAATTTAGTATAGTTCAATCCCTTAATAGAAATAATTTGAAAGTGTATCTACCGGTAGACCCACCCACTGGCTAGACCATTTATCTAAAATGCCACATACCACACACTTTTGTGTAGTTTAAAAGGTGTCCCATTATATCATCTATAACTCGAAGAAAATTTTCATCTGGCCACACGCTCTTCTTCATGCCAGTAACAAAGACACCAGCTGGGAGCTATTTAAAGAGTAACGAATAAATATTGACATTTCGCTTAAAACAGTGAATCAAATAGTTAATGTTGTCGAAAACTTCACGAAGGCTATACAACGTGAAACATAGGAAGCAACGCCAATGCTTCAAATAATACTAAGGAGTGTGCAGATGCAGTTAGCACAGCCTTACTAGAAAAAATTGAGGAAGACCTGAAAAACCACTCGAGCTTCTCAAGACAAAGGCAAACTAAATAAAGCCACTAGTTATCCCAAACAACTACTCTTATAAAAAGCAGAATGTCATCCAGAACTACCTAAAAGGTCTAAAACCACAGAAGCCACTAATTATTTCCTGTGGAAAGCGACGGCAAAAAAGTGGATCCTTCCCCGTACCTTACTGTTGGCTGCGGTCCCCTACTTTAATACGTGTATTTTAATATCGCATTTAATTCGCATTTCGCTACTATTGCTCTAGTGTCCTCACTGTTATTTTCATCTTGTGTTATATGCCCCTCTAATATGTGAAACTGAACTCAACTTTCAGGGGCCCCCATTAAATGTGTCACCTATCATGGTGCTTAGTTGGATTAATTTAATTGTAACTGACTACCAATCCTTGCATATCCTGATAGTTATTGCCTTTTTTTGTAAACTTTTAAAGTCGATAAAGATGGCGAGTATTTCTATCTGAAATTCATAACATGTTATATGGATTTCCTCTGGATTCATTACTAAACGGTCTTTTTACACCGCATTAATATTCGCCAACATCGCTCTCTGCAGCCTCATCTTATCTGTTTTTGATAATCGTCGCAAATAGTTTCGTACATCTTACCCACGAGTGTCATACCAGTTTTAACAGAGAGCTGTATCACTTTAGCTACGTAATTAAATTACATACAAGATTCTACCATTATCTGACATGACTCATTGTCTTCATTTTGTTAATCAGATCGTATGTCCTAGTATTTACCTCTATATAACAATTAATTCTTCTTTTTCTTTCATTTTTGCGTCTTCTACATTCAACACATTATCTTGCCACACTTTTCAAGCAATTTTACCTGTGCATATGAGATGTTTATAAAGTAGTCTTTCCTTCCGCTTATTATAACGTCCTTGTTCCCTATTAAACTAATAATATTACCTTCATCTTTCCGTATCTTCTTAAGTTCTTTACAAATGTTCCAAACTTCTCGTTCCTTATAGTTTAATACCCGCAGCACAGCTCTACCCTTGCCACTGTTCCCCCGCTACTATCTCCTAGAAAATAGGCACTGTGAGAGGAACAGGTATAAAAAGAAAATGTCAGGCCTCTCCAAGTCATTTCTACGCCCAGCTTCATCCGGCGAAGCAACCAGTTCTGGACGGCACCTAAAGCCCAGCTTCCTCCAGTGACCAAACAATTTCCGACTAGAAATCAAGCACTTTCGTAAGTAAACAAAGGTACAATTTACGGGAAAAGCGTTCTCCGAGCCAAATTAAACCAAACACTTACTATGTTTTAAACCCACAAGTAACTTGCCGGTCATATAAACGTTTTCTGTTCAGAAATTCGCTGACAGCTCGAGGTTCTATAAGGAATTCCGGTAGTAACAGCTACAGCCGTGACGTAGATCGCCAAGAGTGCGCCTCTTACCAACGGCACCGACCTGTGTCGCCGAACGACCAGGCGGTCTGAAAGCCAGCATCACGCAATTACTTAAAATATCAAGTTTAGTTATTTAGATTTTGTACAGTTATTAATGCAATTCATTATTATGAATAAGAATTGATGATATGTAATAGGATGTTAAAAACCAGTTTAACCACCGGACCTTCGGCTTTTCTGAGCTACACAAAAAGGGCATTTGCAATCCGGAGAAATTCGTTTAAAGACCCCGTTACGTTGGATCGATACTATTTTCCCCTAATTATGTAATGAAATATAAAGCCATATGCTCGTAAAATATGAGATAGTCGTAATATTATAATTTTCACGTAGAGTGTGTTTTTTGGAACAACTCTCCATACCATATTTGTAAAATCAGCAAATATGTTTGTTATTTGTAAAAAACAGATCACATACTAAACCTACCACAAAAAATCCTTAGTTTTGATTCGTGCGTTCCCTTCGTACCACATTCTAACACACTAAGCGTACCTTGGTACCGGTTCGGTTCTTTCAGCTGTGGCTGTAACTTGATGTGTTAAATATGACCATATTAGATTTTATCTTGTCTCATTTCTTCTAAAACCAAATGCAGTACGCGTTTTCAACAAAATAAAATATCTTATTTCAGAGTAACTGAAGACCAAGTGCCTTAAGTGCGATTTCAAGCATTGAATACGCCCATTTCTCAAAGCCGAGATCAAAGTCGTCCATAATAGAATCTTCTCAGTGTATCTCTGGCATCATGGTGGCGCTTTTCTTCATCTCTACTGATTTTACTTTCGCAAGTAAAGGCCTGCTCTGTCAATTTAAAATCACACCCATTACACTAGCTAGCATGATAACCTTGTAAATATGCTTCAGGCAGCAAATGGATGACGACCTAAAATTTTACATCTAAATATGAAGGTTACTGTAGGTATATTGCTATTGCGAGTATTACTCTACAAATCTAAACTTAAGATCTCACTCAAAAAGTAAGACAAATATGTGCCCGTTCAATATTTTTTAAATGCACCAGGTAATAACACAGATCAGTTATCAAAATTTCGACGTATATACCAAAAGCGCCATTAGCTTAAAAAAACAAACTACGAAAGTATAAAAGTCGAAAATATTACTCACATTATTTATTAAGAGCAAAAATTAATGGGTGGTACTGAGAGTGGCATCGGTAGAAGTGTATGAAAAGCAGTAACCCGGCGCTTTCAGCCTTCAAAACCCTTTTATGCAAAAATAAGTCTACTGATGCAAATTGCTGGATTCACATTTACCAAGCATCGCTAAGCATGGAAAGTTTGTTTTAACCACGAATACAAACTTTTATGCTAAAAATATAAAGCAATTTCTCGACTCCAAGAGGTTTAACCCCAGCGCTATTTGTAAGGAATACTTTTTCCTCTCTTGGTTTCATTACGAATTTTGAACTTTGGAGAGATTAATTATTTTGGGCGATTTAATCGGAATGTTTCCAAGAATAACGCTCATTTTTATTTCGCAGGAGTGAAATATCGACATCAATAAATTACCTCTGCTTTACATCGAGATAACAAAAGAACTTACAGCTAGTGCGAGGCTCCAAATTAAATGATACGCCGGAAAGATTAAAGAGCAGAGCAGGCCATAAATTTCGGAAAGAGTCTTCAACGCGCGAACGTATTCAGCTCCGCAAAGCGCAAAACGAAGCAAATGCAATTAGCTGTTTAAATTCTTTATTGTTTCATAAATTACAAAAATCAGCACTACTCTACACTCTACCGCCGGGAAAGGCTCCGCATGTAATCGATCCTTGCCAACTCTTCCGACAGGGAGGCAATCTGTAAAACACATCGAATATTGATAATACGAAATAATTCCGCTTTGTTGTTTCAACGGCCCGTCGATTCCATAAAGCCCACTAAACGACAATAATCGCACAGATAAAAATGGGAAAGCACAATCGCATACCTAGAGTACATATTTCCAAAGTAGTGTACTTATTGCATTACCCTTACACGTACCAACACATTTGCTGTGGTATAAACTTATAACGGTTATAACTTAAAACAGATACAACAGCTTGGTAACACTACAACCTAACGCCCCACTGGAATGCAGATTTTGGCGAATTTAATAGTAGTATGTGGTTAAACATCAGTAGTTATATTCTTAATAACTGTTAAACTCTATCTTTCACTGCTAGTCATCAGCGCAATTAGTAAAAACTACAAGTGAACTGTCAAATAATGCAATTTATACACAGAGCGTATTCCTAATTAAATAATGACTACTGATATTCAAACTACAGCTAATTAAACTAAATGAAATTATAACTACGTTGCAAAAAAATAAATCAAAATGCGATAATTGGACGGCGATATCTATCTGGAATATAACGAGCAAAACTGTTACCAGAATAATTTTATAAACGAGGAAGGGTAAAACCGAAACGACACTTAACAACGAATCAAGCTGGTTTACGCTCACATAGAGCTGTATAAATAATAATAAGTACACTCAGAATAATTAACGAGGAAAGAACAAAATGGCAGAAAGAAATGCATAGGTGTTCTACAGATTTTTAAAAAGCCTACCATATTGTAAATAGATCCAAGCTTTTGTTAGCTTCAAGTGATTCGTTGACTAAATCTCTCAAGATTATAACATCAATGACTATGTGGATACAATTGCCGGCCGGCGAATTCAGGGAGATGGTGTGCATAATGCATAATGAAAAAGCCCACAATAGAATCACGGAATATCTTAAACACGGCACGAAAAAACTTACCCCAAATTAGTTTTGCGCCACGTAAAGAAGTGGATCAGCAAAGCGCTCTAATTCGCCAAAATTTATGTTAGAAGAAATTTCTCCGTAAATCGCCAGGGTTGCATAAGCCGCCAAAATCAGTAAGGGCAAATTCCACCAACTATAAATTGCATGCCCACAAAACCACTGAGCGGTTTAAAAGGCTCTAAAATTGGTCGCCGTCACAGCATCGAACGGAAAAGAAAAGACGCCGTAAGCAAAAGCCACTTCATGTCGCCTCCTATGTCGATAAAAGCAATATTCAACCGGGCGATAAGCACGCGAAATTAAAAATCTGTACTACAGACGACGGAATAACCGAAACAGCGCCCACAGACCTACAAAGTTTAAAGAGGCGCGTTCTAACCGTAACAGTTTGCCGTTGGAAGTGGCGTTAGACAAAGATGTATCCTGCCACCCATGCTGGACTGGCAACAGCGGAGACACCCAAAATACGCTGACTATATCTGCCTCATCACCTTCTAACGTTTGGCTCCTGTTTAAACGCTAATCAACCATAATCTAATATAAAAAGCGTTTACATTCCGTATTTTTGACATAACTTCTGTAGCGTTACAACCTGAACAGTTAAAGTACGTTTTTTCCTATAAAAATTTTGAAGGTCAAAGAATTTGGGGTTTATGTTGGCATTACTTGGATTCCTTTAAAAAAATATGTTGGTAAAATTTGTTTTAGTAACTTTTTAGAACTAAAAATTGGTGGGAAATATAAAATCTGGCATTAAAGGAGTTTTGTTTTTAGGTAATCTTTCGTAAACTTCTTCTTCTGACAGGTTAGGCTGCAGATGCAACAGTTCCTCTGCACACCTCAGAATTGCTTTTTTTATATTTAATTTTAAAAGATTCCGTTTTTATGCGTATTCATTTTCAAAAAAGAAAAGCTGACAATTTAATTTTAAATGTCAAAATGACGCAAGTTATTTACAGAAAAGCCTGACGAAAATAAATTTTCTAATAATTTTAAAAAAGCAGTTTTGCCAATTGTATCTTGGCCTTGAAAATTTTTATAGGAAAAAAACGTACTTTAGTTATCTGCCGAGAAAGTTAGCTACGCTGACGTTGATAGCTGATACAGTAGGTTTGGAAATAAGCACAAAAACCAACAACTTTAAGAATAAAAGCAGCGGAAAGAAGATAGATGACGGATGGAAAAATTATGGAAAATATCATCTTAATTACCTCGAGTGCATGTTGGTGAAAGAGGATAACTCCCAAAAATATGTAAAAGTGCAAGCTGTACAAAATTCTGTGTAAAATATGGCAAGTCAATTAGTAAAGAAGCCAACAATCCATATTTCTAATACGAACCCCATACGTGTGTTTTATACTAATCGGAAACTTGGGCTTTGACAAAAAGGCAAATATAAAAATAATCAGAGTGCCATCAATAATGTTTGAGATGAATCCCGAAAACACATTGGCCTAACCAAAAAACCAACACAGAGCGATGCGATGTGTTAGAACAAGAATGGACTCAGTAGATTGTAATCAGAAGACGTAGCTGAAAGTGACTAGGTCACACTCTGAAAAAAAGTGTCCCCGACATAATCAGACAAGCACTCTTCTTTTGTTTTATGATGGTGTTTCGACCGAGGATGATTTTCAACTATTTGTTCAGAGTTGCTGCCACTTCTGTGTTCTTGTTTGCTATCTTCGGCGTGTAGCAAGCACTCAAATTCAATATAAAGGAAAAGAAAAGACAATTTAAAAAAACAGTTGGCAAAAGAATACAACACTCATACCTTGTTTTAAAATGAAGTTAAAATAACGGCTCTAAATAAGAAGAAATGTAGAGAATTAGTGTGCAACCAAGATAAGGCGTAAGACTTACAACCTTATCTCTGTGACTTCTGTCAAATAAACGTCGTAAAACACCTCTTGTTCCCGATGAAATCATACGACTAAAAAATAAGAATTTGAAATGCGCTTGTATAGTCGTCTTTATTAAAATTTTGTACAACATTTGTGCTTTGTGAATATAAATTAATTACACCAAGGGCAATATTCAACCGGGCAAGAAGCACGCAAAATTAAAAATCTGTACTACAGACGACGGAATAACCGAAACAGCGCCCACAGACCTACAAAGTTTAAAGAGGAGCGTTCTAACCGTAACAGTTTACCGTTGGAAGTGGCGTTAGACAAAGATGCATCCTGCCACCCATGCTGGACTGGCAACAGCGGAGAGATTCTTGGATATACGAGGAATGTTCAAGAGAAACACGTTTGAATCGTGTAGGCGTGAACTGATCATCATGGTATTCGAATGTGGACAATGGAATTGTTTACTGGCGTATTAGTGAGGTGTCTATCAAACTTCTTTGCGATTGCTTCTTTGTGTACATTTATACAGAACTCGTAAATGGCGTTTACTATAGAAAATCCATCCAAATAATATGCTTACTCTCATTCAATTTTTACCTGCCGAATGACGTCAACCACTAGACATCCTTGAGAGAATGAAAGCTGTCGATGGTGACTATAGCTATCCTCACACGGCGGTAGTTTAATGGTGCAGAAAATTTCGACAAGGAAGAGAATCGACTAAATACTTGGCTGAACCAGGGCATGCTCAAATTGCAATTGCAGATGAAACTGTGAGGCGTTTGGAAACTGATTTACATGCAAATAGACGCGTTAAAGTCAGATAAATGTCAGAAAAGATTCAAATCAATATAGGGAGTGCTCATGTCATTATTCATACTATTATCACAAATATCATGTCTTCGATCCATTAAAACCATCACTAAAGGGGCAGCGATTCACGTCGGACGCTGAAATGCAGACTGCCAGCATGAATGTTACCAGCGGGGAATCTGGAAATGAGTAAAATAGTAGTACCCATACATTAATGTTAATAGAGATTTTTTTTTATCGAATTAATGGAAATTGTGCTACAGCTTCTAAACGTGTTTCTATTGAACAATCCTCATTCAAATAGTTTGCAAGTAAGCATCTAAGTCTACCTAGTTGATGATAAAGTGTGGGCCCTTGTTGAGTAATAACACAACCACCATAACTGTGCTCAACTCGGAACCACATAACTAAGAGATAGAGTAACAAGGTCAACACATCACCAAAACACACACCTAACACAATGGTTGCTACGCAAGGTCAAAAGGCGCGCTCCAACTATGTAACCCAAAACCGGAGCAAGTTGATCACTGCGCCGCTAGATGCTAGCACCAGACTCTACACCGGTAGGTAAAAGAGGCTACAGATGATACTACATACATACAGACATATTAAAAAGTTGACACACACAAATAAAAATAATCCGAAACCTCAATTCCTTCTAGAGTAAAGTTCTTTTAATATTAATGTTAGTGAAAAGTGTTATTAGAAGTTGTGGAGAATAAATGTAAAAATAAAACCACAGCCAAGAAAGTGGCAAGCTGCAAGAGAGTGCAGAATTTTGTTTGGACTTATCGTTGAACTCCGATAATAGTCACGCTCAGCTTTCAAGCCTCAATAAAACAAAAATATCATTGCTTCATAAGTCATAACAGAATAACCGATTGGAAAGCATTCCACAACCTCTAAATGAAAAACTAAGTTGTGATGTATCTCTTAAAACTAAAGATAAATTGGAAATGGCAGTAGATAAGCTCAATAGAATTATACGAAAGATAGCTTGGATGGCCTGAATATGAAATTATATACGAATATTCACCAGATGCCAAAGCTACAATTGTAAGCAAAAGAAAGTTGAGAAAAGCAGGCCCAACGACAAGCTATTCTGTGAAGAAGAGAATGCGATTATTGAAACATATCTGGAAGGTTTATTTGCTACTGATGTAACGGAGTACGCACTGTGGAAAACCACAATTAGCCAAAATTGAATATGCATCTTAGCATCAAAATTACTTCTCAAACGCTTAAAAAATCAAAAGGGTGAAGCCCAGGCAGTTACAATAGATAAAGCAAAATTTGAATAAATAAACTTCAACAATAGGTAATGATCTAATTACAAGGCATGAAAATCTCTGTTGTAAACACATGGAACTGAACGTCAAGTACGGCCGGTTCTACAACGTAAGCCTCCTCAAGAAGCAGCGTAACCATCAACCTCAAACCTGGCTCCAATAAGACCTACAATAATCGCTCTACCAAAACTCCAAGGTTATTGACACCCAAGGATCACTAAGCTGCATTCAGGGCTCCTCGTAGTAATCTCCGACAGCAGCTAATCAGGATAGGGCTTTGAAACTCGGCGTTTAAAAACAAGCTTACTAAAAGCATAATTAAATGATAAATCCACAAGGAAAATAAAGGCTTACCAGAACTCTGCCCTTTATTAACACCCAAAATTACAAACTGATCGACCACGGTGTGTAAATAAAACAAGTCCCTCATCCAGTACAAACAAACAGCAAAACTTCCCACGGGGCTCGTCCTCAATTCAGCGCAAATATCTAAACCCTTCGAGCTCGTGGTGGTGGTCCTAAAAATATCTTCATACTAAAATGCTTCAAAATTGTCTGACAAAAAACTGCCACTCGAAACGAAAAGTACTAAACGTCCATTTTTAAAACAAACGACGAGACATAAGTAGCAAAACCACCAGGCGTAGGCGGTTTGGTAAAAATCAACGTTGGACCAAGCAGGTCTTGGTTTATTATACCTATCGTAAAGTCAGTCAGAGGACACACTGTACATTATTATTATTATTGTTCTTGCTATATCAATGTATTCAATATTTTTATAGCATTACGTTCATTGTAAGGTAATATTAAACTATTTGCGAACCTACGGGCCGAAAATAGAACTTTGCACTCACCTTCTTCGCGTGGGCTTTCTGAACCTTCATCGCCGCGTTGATTCGGTAACTTTCGGCGGCGGTCATGCTCTCCATCTTCCCGAGCTCGGCCTGCAACTTGGCCCTCTTCTTCTCTAGCTTCTGCAAATCCACCTCCAGGGCCTTCCGCAGGTCGGGCGGCAGGGGGAGATACACGGTAGCGTGGGGCCCGACCGTGTCGGACACCGCATCCTGGTCGCTGGCCTCCGCGTGCGTCGTCACCGTGACGCTGTCGCATGCGGCCAGGTCCTCGATCACCCCCGAGAGTTCGGCGAACAGCGGCAGCTTGCTGACGATGCGAACTGCAAGTCATTAAGGGCGTTTAACAGGGTGAAATGGGTTCGGAAGTTTGATAGCGTCGCACGTGTCGCCGGCTTAATTTGTCTTCTTTGCCGAATTACAAGCAGACAGCGTGTCTGCTATCCGCGCGGAACTGGCGTGGGACGGGGAAATTCGATTGCGGGAAAAAGCGTGACAAGTCCTTTCCTTTGAAAGAGCCGAGGATCTAAAACGACTTTCCTTGCTTTTTGTAGGGCGGGTTTTATCGGTTTAATATTTGACCGCAGCACTTTCGGTTGAAGTCAACAATGAACAAGGATTTTAAACCCAAAGAGAGGTAGAAAAAGGCGTTTTATGATTTTATGGCCTTTAATTTACCATCTTATTTAAATCGCTTACACAAGCAGAAAATGGGTACCACAGGGATCACATCTAAGACATATTTATTTTTTATATTTTAAGAAATGTAAGTCAATATTTCATATTAAAAAGTCAAGATAATGAAACTATTAAAGGTTTGTTGTTATATTCAGCGTTTACATTTTTAGACCGCATAAACAATATGTATGTCAGGATTCGATAAACAAGTAAACTACAATTTAACAGATATTTTAGAAGCCTGACAATACTATATACAGAATTGTTTCGCTCTGTTTTATTATCACAATTGCATTATTTGAACTCCGTGTACAACTTCTACATTATACAACACTAAAACCAAAAATCTTGAAAATAAAATAGTCTAGCCCTTTGCTAAATACTCGTCGGCATCTGATGATATAAATTAGAACTACTTTAAATTTTGTTTATTACGCATATATTGGAACTATGACAGACTCCGTGTCGCCTTAAAGTTTTAAACAATATCATGTTATGTTTCAAATGACCCGCTTGATAAATTTTCGACTGCGTCCCCAAAATTACTTAGTACGCAACTTTGAAGTGGCAGATATCTTTCTCGACCGCCACGTTCCCGTTTAAAAAATTTTTTTTATGATTTTTGCTTGAAAAACTAAGCGACATGTTCCTACGGGGTGTCACGCCACGTACACATCTCTTTCACTTATACGGTATGTGAGAATTCTCAAATAGCCGTTTTGAATGCAATATTAATTAAACATCTGCCATATGACCAAATTTTAGTACATTATTACAGTCTTGTTACAAACGGTTGTTAAACCAAGTCACATTTTCAAGTACTTAAGCTCTTCTATCCGTCATTGTAGACAAAATTAAAAATTATAAAACGTTAAATAATGATTTTAGTCCAAGTAAGACATTAAATATGCACGCCAACACAGAGCACACCATGCTAGATACAGACCAACAGCTGGAAACTTCAACAAAGTGAGAGCTTGCAGGTGGTTGGGCGCCCATAACGAATTCATAAATATGACAAAGCAAAAATTTCTGACAACTCAATTCGCCGGAAAACACGAAGCCAACGAAAAAGTATGATGTTGATGATAATAACGTACAAAGTAGAGAAAGTTCCATCAAGCGGTAGGAAAATACTTGTTAAGTTCTTCACTATTCCATGAAATTGACTCACCCCTTGGTTGGTGTTCAAGCTTACACTTTGTGAAAATATTAAACTTCAAATGCCCATTCTAGGATGTGAACGATGCCTCTCAAGACAGCAATCACAAAAGCATAGTCGACACACCGTTACAGAAATCAAAGAGGCCACTTGCATGTAACAAATTTGACAATACACTTGTATGTACCATTTTGTTTGCAACTATTTATCAAAAACTCCCTAGCCTTTGTCTTTCACCGACAAGTCTCCAATGAAATGTAATATTTGTTAGGATAATTTTTAAATGTAACACCTTTTACGAAATCTAGCTTATTTATTCTTTGTCGTAAGATTGCAGATTTTGCAAAGGCCTGTTTTACCGTCCCGCTTCATGTAAGAATCACTTAGTATTTTGGCCACTAAACAATAGAGGCCGTGCCATGTCACATTTGAGTAGAGTCCCTGTATATAGGTTACTAAGAGTTGGGGAAAACAGCAGGATACATTTTGATTGGTTTGGATCACTTTTTACAAGGCATGTGTGATAAAAGTGCTTTTTTTACATATTTTGTAACATGTTACGACCGAAAGTATCGCATATGCAAATCTAAATTTTAACTAAATTGGGCGTATATTCCTAATAGTCGGTTCTAGAGATTTTAAGAATGATCAATACTCTGAAAACTCTCCCATTCAAAGCAAGTTAGCAAGATTGGTTCCTATAACCTCTTTGTTCGACATATGTCAAATGTCTAATTTGGATCAAAATTGTATGTCAAATGAGGCTGTTTGCCCAACTCTTAGTAAACTATATACAGGATCTCTACATTTGAGAATTGATTACTTATCACATGACGTCAGTTCTTTAGTGCCAAGCCGGCGGAAGCATTTCTTGGTTGCATGCGGTTTCGCACGTAGGGTTTTCGTGAAATACGGTGCAATCTTGTGCAATCTTTGCCACAGCAAATGGAGAGTAAGTGTAAGGAAAAACGGGATAGCAAATGACGCACATTTTGCATCATGTTTCATTTTATTGGGCCTCCGAGCCAGTTACTCGAAGCATACCAATGTGAATACAAGTTGTCGTTGGTTAGGTTGAGTGCAATAGGGGTGGTAACCTCGTTTTGAGGTAAGCGGGAATTGGAAGTTATAAGCATTCAGTTGATCGTTGTTGTTTCTTAAAAAACACCTAGGGGGGATTATTCAGCAAGGTTCAATTTTTCCCCGTTAGAAGAGGATAGTGGGGAAGTCGTCGTCGTAGTGCCTATCTCTCTCATGTCTTATCGTTGAAAATCTATAACCCGTATCCCTTTAGGGGTAAATCACCCCCAGCTTCATTGAAACCCAAAGTCTCTTCATTACTTTTAATCAGTTCCCGACAATCGCCAGCCAATAGGGCTGCTTCTGCTACGTGACGAACCGACTCGTGCTTCCATTATCCAGTAATCGCGCCGCCAGAACCCTAATTAAGGTACTGTGACTAAGTTCGCAAAATAACCTTTGTTCTTGCTATTCAGTTTATCTTCATTATATATACATATATTCAAATGCAATATAATTAGATAAACTCAATTTTTGTTTTTCTCCTATGGTGTTCGCATGCGACGTCCCATCATATGTTTTTATGCGTTGTTTGTGTAAGGAGTGCCGGCGGTCTACAAGAAATTAATAACAAGGTAGATTCGTGGATGTTCGATCTTGGACGTCACGGACGTCAAATTCCCACGCAGCAGTTTTTAAAAGATTCCTAAAAAGTCTGTGCCCCCCCTTCCCTTTCTTCAACAATTAATAACTAGTGGAACAGCAAATCGCCCTAATTCACGTTTCACTTAATCGAACCCTCCCTCCCCCGACTAGTATAACTGGTCAACTTCCTGTTGCGGGGACTGTCGTAAAATAATTAGAATAAATTTCGCTTGTGTATCAAGTTGCCTTTTTGAATGTGCCGATTACAGCAGCCACCACGTATGGCCTGGTTTTAGTGTCATAAATACTGATTCAACCTGTAACATACTCCAGTTAGCCAATAAAGTCAACATTCTTCACATAGGACGTCGTTTACTTCGCTCGATCGATTCCGCATACGATCACTCAAATAAAAAAATTTGCGCGCATGACCATATACTACTACACTTATTACGCTATCCAATATGTTCATAATTCCTCCTTCTGGTGTTGCATTGGAGTTTGCGTCGTTGTCGTCTAAGCTTGATTGATACTGACAATTTCGGTGTTTGTAATTTTAATATGGTGCTGAACCCTCTTATGGGTCTCATTTGGTATACTGCTAGTATCTCCCAAATGAACATAGTTTAAATTCAGAACTAGCCGCAGTTGTATCCCTTCTCGTCCGTTTCCGTTACAGTACGCCTGATCCACGTGGTTCAACGGAGCCTAATTTGGTAAGTTACTAAACTGAGCGCCGTTATTGATTAACCCATTTTTTATTTCATTATGTACCTCTTCAAGATCACGGCATCCAGTATTCTATATGCGCCATTTGATTTACCAATTGGATAGTGTTCTGCTAAGTATATACCGGGTGATCATAAATGGTTGTGATTTTTTTTCTTAGGTTGGAACTGTTAATGTTGGTTGCCCTGCTGTCAATTTTGGTGACACTGTAAGTCTATGTGAAATTCGAGGATAGCAGGTTAGGTATTGCGCCACTCTGTGTCAAAACTGACGGACAACCTAACCTGCTAACCTCGAATTTGGCATAGACTTATAGTGCCACCAAAATTGCCAGCAGGGTAACCAACATTAACAGTGCCAACCTAAGAAAAAAATCACAACCATTTATGATCACCCGGTATTAAAGAACGTTGGGGAAATATCCCTATTTAAATCCCCTATTGAATGCTATTTCTTCCGATCCTTCCACCTTCACCTTTCACTATGCTCTTGCCTCTTGTTATTAAAGTATATATTTTTTATAGTATTCGCTAGTACTGTAATAAATTCTTTCACTTCCAGTATTTTGAACAGCTTCTTCATGGGTACGCTTCACAGATTTGACATAAATCGATAAATACCAGATGCGTGTCTCTACTACGTTCTCTTCTTTCCTCCAATAGTTGCTCTAAACAAACTATATTGTCTATGCAAAACCGCCCCGCTCGAAAATCACCCTGCTGCTCGATGTTTTCAATGTCCTCTTAAGGTGACATTTATAATATGCCCATATAGCCTTGTAGCGGAGCTGTGCCAAACTGTCTGAAAACTTCAAGAATTACCTTCGCACTTTAGATCGTAAAAATGCCGCCGGTAATTACGAAAGACACTAATAAAAAAGTGAAATTCAGGGAGCAGCGATACGAGTTAAACCAGTAGGTGTATAAGTCATTTGTGTGAGTACATTTAAGAAATATCTTTAATGTTAAATTGGAATAATGTTCGTCGTGTTAAGAATGTAAGCGAGTTTTCCTAAAACGTCGCGCTGCAATTTTCCAAACAGCGTGATTTCCACTTCATCACGTGAGGAACCGAACAACAAAGACAACATAAAGAGGGTTGCAAGTTTACCCTCTGCGTAATGCAACAAGGCCAATTTGAAGAGCAGTAAACGGCCGGTCATCCAACTCGACGGACAATGGGCCATATACCCGAGACGAGAAAAGAAAAGTGGATTCCTTTTCGAGGAGAAAGTAAGATCAACCCCTATACAATAAAAAACAAGACGGCTGTGTCCAGCTGACAATAGGCATTGTACTCGATCGATGTTCCGAGATTAGAGAATCCTTTCTCCTGCCAAAACGACCTGTATATAAGGGCAGCCAGTCTGGCGTTCAAGTATTGCGTCTCGACAGCCAGTCTGCTCACTTTGAGTTTTCTGGTGGAACTGATCAGTTTCCATAGTCTAATCTTCAAGTCAGATCCGGGGCATGTTTATATAGAATTCGCTATTTGTGTCTGCATTTGTATTTGCTACAGACTACCATATTTGTATGTGTGTATTTTGTGTCCTAACGTAAATAAAAGGATTGTTATTGTTGTTTACATCGGTATACTTTATTAATCACCTAACCCCACCGATTAACATTTCCAAATTGGTGTGACACAACGTAACATATACTAAAGTCTACTGATCGAACTGATCATGCCAATTTCCTTATAGTTTTTATATTCCCCTTCTTTTCCATGGTAATGATCGGCGTAATTCTTGTTTGTTTTCATTCTGTGGAGATACCTTCTAGTTCTAACAGGCATTTACTAAAGATATTCATCACCATTTCTTGGACCGTTTAGGGTGTATATCTGATCAACTCCATTAATATACTTTCTGGGCCTACAGTTTACCATTAACACTAAAATTTAATTTACGGAGTTGATATTTTTATTTTCATCTTGGTCTTCTATTTATAACTGTTGAAACTAACATGTGAGCAAACGAAAATGATATCAAGCTTGGCTTTGAAATATTTGTTTTATGAATAATATGTTGGTGGCACTGTAAGGCTGTGTCAAGTTCGATGTTAGCAGGTTAGGTTTTCCGTCAGTTTTGACACACACTGACGCAAAATCTAACCTGCTAACCTCGAATTTGACATAGACTTACAGTGTCACCAACATATTATTCATAAAACAAATATTTCAAAGCCAAGCTTGATTTCATTTTCGTTTGCTCACATGTTATATTTTCTACTCTCGCATACTGATGGGGGACATTCTAATTTTCCATATATATTTTGTCTTAGATTTTGAATAGTTTCACGTGCTTCTTTCGGTCTAGTACTGATTACTAGGCTATTAACCTTTGAGCGTTTTTCCAAGCTTGAGTTTTTAATTATTTCACTTCTTTCTAGTCTTTTAATTTTTTCGGCCAGCTTCTGAGACTCTGCGCTATAATTTTTAGCATTTAAAATTGCCTACTCAAAAAGGTTACCTTTCCACTCTTCTCACCGCTATGAAGTCATCTTGTTCGTCCAGTAACCTGTTGGGGCCCACTCTTCAATCTGAGTATGAGACCCTTCAGGCTGCTTGGATAACCTGGAATTCGCGTGGGCAGGTTCACTCAATTACCGGAAGTAGGAACGTTGTTAAAAGTAGCTCTTCTTTTTACTTTAACATAAAGATTCTTATTTGACAGTCGAATCAATTAGCATACTCTGAAATTAAATATAAAATCCATGGTAACCGTATATTATCTATGTTATACACATTGGGATTCCTTTCTCTTTTTTACCTTATACCTAGCGTTATAATTAAATTTAAGCTCGCTGTGAGAAAACATAAGCATGAAAAAATATGTTACCTAGGTTATTTACTTACTGGAAGCTATGTATAAGCGGGGTACTAACTTTTAATTAGATTTCATTGAACAACTTAACGTTACAGTAAAGGCTATACCAAATCCAACTACATTACAAACACGAGTATGTTGGTTTGCCTCATAGCTTGTTTCGATGTTCTCCCCGCATAATTCTGTTTCCGAATCTGCTGAGTTAAAGTGCGGCTTCGTTTTTATATTTTAGAACATTATTTCCGACAAATTCTGATTGTAATTGGCTCTCTAAGGTGCCAAACTACTCAGCTGCACAAACAGGCCTCCAAAAACTCGATTTAGTAAGACAATCTGGCAGCTGCTTGAGGATTTCAGAGGCAACGATGACGTAAGACCATCTATCACCTCATTTGCGTTCATACATTGCTATCCTTACACTATAGTATGGTAACACAATTAAGTTTAACAGAATGGCCCATAGAAGTTGAAAAACAAAGAAGTGTTACGATTCTATTGCGCATCTATTTAATTTCGATGTCTGTAGTACTTATGTCATATTGTTACGCTTCATTTACGCATCTATTCGATTTCAATGTCTATTTCTATGGTACTTAGTTCATATTTCGCGCACCGGCGCCACGCCTACTTTTGGCTTGTAGCCCAGAAAGTAAAAGTCGCATTTTGTTTCTTCGGCATCTTTCTGGCACGTCTTCAAAGTGTTCAGTCAACGTATAGGCGTGCAGCTTGATCTTGATGTAATGTTTGCCCGCGCTTTTTCGGCGGATCTGCATTCCTAAACCGTGAATAAGGAACATTTCAATCCCATGCCATTGCCGGCGGAATCTACGCTTGCTGACTTACTTCTTCGCACATGGCCCAGAACACCTCGAGGTAAGTGAAAGAAGTATTTTTCGGGCTGTATTTAAATTCACCCGTATTCTATCGTGGACTATTTTCTCCTTATAGCAATCAGTGAGGAGCCGTAGGGCAGAACATTAGGTTTTAGCTCTAATTGCATTTGGATGCGGACGTCACCCATGGCATGACCGCGAACCGTTCACATCTACAAGTCGCGACCCGCTCCAAACCTGTTGCGTAAATTTCATAGAGCGTAGGAAGGGACCCGATTCCGGAAAGTACATATAGGTTAAAGTGTCCTATTTGTATAAACATTTACTGGAGCCCAGTGCTCTGTCGTTTTCAGCTCCATTCAGACATTTTGAAGCTTGGAAGCCTGACGTGAACTTGGGAATATACAGTTCGCTCCGCGAGCTTTGTAGCTAGAAGCACACAAAACGTTTCCTCCCACTCCACGGGGTAGACACCACTGTATCATCGCTTTGCAAATAATTACCTTATTTTAATGTGTGCGATAATATTGTATCGTGTATTGTGAATTGTAAGTATTAAAATTTATGCGCTTTTTATGACATGCCTCTAAACTTTGCGGCCTATATTTTAATCGCATGTATTTTATATTTGAAGTTATAATTATACTGTGATACCAGCTTTGTGGGTTTAATTTCGTTACGGCTACCTATGTTATTTGAAGCCTCTCTTTCAGCGATTTGTGTGTGGGTGCTATTAGAGTTTGCGAATTCTTGTTTTAAACAACTGGGTACACTTGTCGTGAAAAATTCGGTGGTGCTTATGGCATCTCTCTCTTCTGTTTCTACAGTATTTAAAGAACTGCACACGCCGTTTCCGTCTGAGCTAGCGACAGGCAATTGTACCGAGTGAACAATAAGTACTTTTCTGAAAGTGTTGGCCAACAAATTAACTAAGATAACAAAAGTTTGCGAAAATATTTAAATTTTCCAAATATACTAGAGAAATCCTAATGTTGAATGCTTTATTTTTATACTAACAAGCATTTGTTCCAATCTTTTCAGTAATATTATTCCACACTATAATATTGAATAATTTTTGGTACACTAAGAGACATTTTCATCAGAAAAAGCATAAAATTGGTTAAAGCAGAATAAATTTTAATCGTACCCACGTAAAGAAAGAATTAAAAATTAAGATAAGCATTTATATAGCTTTAGAACGAAGTATTTCCTTATAAATCAAAACGTTTGTCTATTCCACTGTACTATATATTGAGCTTAATAAAGATCTGGTTTGGAGTTCTTTAAAAACCAGTTTGTAATACCTCTTAAAATTTTAAAAGCTTTCCTTCGTTTTCCTACTTAGAGACTTAACATGAAAACTATCCATACAGAGAATCCGTAGTACGATACAATTATAGTTTTTGTCATTTAATACAAGCATTTGTTAGATTTGACGAGTAAAAATGTACATTTGTAACAGCGTTTGATCCTATTCAATTTCTAAAAAAAACACAGAAAAGCTTCCCGGTCTCCATTTCGTGGTTCTCGCCGAAACTCGAGGTTTCACAGTTGCTGCAATTCAACACCCCACGTATTATTCTTGCTGAAAGAGCATTGTGACAAAGACGAGGTGTCGCCCATACAATAACGGGATTTAAACTGTAATCTCCATACGTTGGTCCTGACGCGACAAGAGCTTGATTAATACGACGCGTGAAAGGAGGCTTTCATGTGGGAAACGTCCACATCAACTAATTTCAAGCACAGACGTACTCACTTACATATTGTTACGTCTAGTGAGAAGGGGCTTTCAAACGTCACCCTCTTGTTGATCTCATCGGATATTTTTTTATTGATCTGTGAAAAGCTGTCTATATTTATTTCAGTTTGACTGTGGGTCCACATTTTTCATCAAGGTCCCTTTTCTATGTGTCTTTTAAGTTTTTAATTTCTGAAATGTTTTCGTCATGTATAAATAATTCCCTTGCCGATTTTATTCCTCGTGATAGTTTTCTAAAATTCAGCTGCTGTCAATTTTCCTATAAAAAGTGTCTTGGTTATTGATCAACCTATTTTCCTTTAATTACATTTCTTGGTTTAGATCTTTTTATGTTAAGCACCTAGCCAACAATATTTAATTTTCTAATATGGGAATTAATATATTCTTCCCAAATATGGGTTTCTATTCATTTCGGTAATTTATTGTTGTGGTTATCCTTTAAGAATGGCTATGGCTTCAGTTTTAGATGATTATGCGAAACCTCAAAATTATTTAAACAGAGGAGTGCTACACCTTGCAACAAGCGTAGGTTGATAATCTTGGAACCACTTGCAGAACTAGTCACTGCAGATCTTCTGACTAGGAGTCCTAAACTAGCCAGGTGGTAGTGGTGGCAACTGAGCCAAAGTGAAAAAATACAAAAAAAGTCAAAAAGTTGTTAGGTGGCACAAGTGAATTCTGCTTCTGAAATAATATGTAATCCTGGTCTAACAGAACGAATTTCAGCAACTGCTCAACCAACACAGAGATGGTAACAGGGCTGTATAGAGTCGGAGTCGGAGTCGGGAGTGGGAGTCGAGGAGTCGGAACTTTTAGTGTGGAGTCGGAGTCCGTATAAATTACCCGACTCCGACTCCCACTTATCAAATTTTTTTTATAAAAACCCCAAAATCTATCAAACTATTTGAACGACTGTAGTACTGACTATTTGAAGACAGACTCAGGGTTAATAAAAATCGATTGTTCTTTATTTATGTTAGTTTATGAAAATGCACGTGCACTACTATAACATGTTAATTCATAGGTCCACGAGTGTGCAAAGTGTGTTCTAGAATTAGTGTGATCACCGCTTGTAAATTTAAATTCCTGCCAAACTATTTTAAAAATTCCGACTTTGTCCTTGTACAGCGTAGTAGACGGTTTTTCTATATCTTACCAATAACTGTTTTATGTGATTAACAATAAAACATAGTACGTATTATTACTATTATTAGTATTACCTCTAATTTCTAACTTTCATAGTGCACCTTAATTTTATGTTTTAACTGTTTCAAGATGTATTTTAAAAGTTAAACCAGTTTCAGCATTTTATCCTTTTCCTCATTTACGTTTGTAAACCTCTCTGTGTATTTGTACGTGAAATCAGTACGTTGCTGGAAACCGTGAATGCAATATTTGTAAATATGAAATTAATTATAATCAACCACATTCCGCAAAACTTGTGAAATTCGTTATGAGCCGGTCAAGTTTATCAGGTAGATGAAAAGGAATGGGGAGGGGAGTATCAATATTCTAGTACTGTCGGAGTCGGAGTCGGGAGTCGGAGTCGGATTCAAACTACTAAAATATCAGGAATCGTAGTCGGAGTCGGAGTCGGATTTTTTGTGACCGACTCCACAGCCCTAGATGGTAAACTAAACTTTTCGAAGATTGATCCACATTTAATAAACCTTCGACAAAAATTACCATACAGCACTAGCAGAAATGCCACAATCAAACTCCTAGAACAAGTACAATAATTCGCTCCCCCTATACAGAGTGCATCTAAAAGTTAAGTCACGACGATCAGTGTAGTACCTACGTCTAAAAATTTTAAAAAAATCTATGTGAACATGTCCTTAACCAAACGGTCACCGAAATACATAGTGCTGAAATTTATTTTTTCAGCTCGATGGTGAAGTATTACTCAATACTAGTTACCTTTGACTATTACTTGCATTTTCATAGACATTGCAAATCAAAAACATTTGAATTTTTGTATAACTTTCATATTTTCTTCTTGTATTCTCATTCACCTACCGGGTTAGAGACTGGTACGCTAGCATCTGGCGGTGCAGTGCTCAACTTACCCCAGATTGAGGTTACAAAGCTGGAGCGCGGCTTAGCTTGCGTAGCAACCATTGTGTTACGTGTGTGGTGGTGATGTATTGACCTATCTCTTAAGTCTGTGGTTCCGAGTAGAGCACAATTAATTTGGTGCCCAACTGTGAATGGTCTCACCGTACTCGATACCGATCACTAAGGCTTCGAAAAAATTCCGCCCACCGTGGAATTCGAACCGAGGACTTGGCTTCTAACTGTGATTGTTGGTTGTTAATGCATTTTAGTTATGGAACGTTTGGTTAAGGACAGAAGTTCATACAGACTGTTTGTTTTATTTTTACAAGTACTACACCCACACAAAACCTTGAGCTACCTTACAGATACACCTTGTATATTAGTAATTTTGCAAAACCCAGTAAATACCATTACGTCAAGGATTTTGAAAATTTATAAAATTAAAAAAGACATTTAAGTAACGTAATGTAGGTACACTTTCGAAACATTGGTGTATAGACAAGCCAATATACGGCAATATTGCAGAAACCCAAGACAATTCAAGAAAACGCTACATTAACTTGGCCTAACATCTCCCATTTTTAATTTTTATTATTTTCCGTTGGCCTTTCTAATCGATCCCGTGTAGGAGTGCTAGTCCCCTATAGGGTGCATCCCCAAGTGGCCAAGTGAACCCCATCCCCCTCCAGATATAGCGGACAACGGGGAAATAAAATGCCCGGGCGGACCAAAACTAGCACATACTCGAAGGTGGATGAGATATACATTTCCAAAAGCTAAGAAACAGAAATCATCTTCCACCGCTATGGGAGATGATGTAATTCAGCATTACTAAGTCGAGGTTACCGAAGAATGACTTCTTAAAAGCTTGGAATCAGAGACTCCTAACGTGTGTTCATTTTCCCATCAAAACCTTAAATAATTACCGACAATAGAGACAATGCTGCACCATGCGACCCAACTGGCAATCAGCTCTACAGCTCAAGGGAGGTATGTGTGAAATGGATTACATGGAGTTGTAAACAACCAGGCAGTTTTAATAAATCAAAATCAACCATGTTAGAGATCTCAAGTGACCTAGAAAAGTTGAACTTCTGAAGAAATGTTTGGAAACTGCTGTAACAGCGGTATAAAAAACACTGGAAAGAGAGCGGCCATTATATATCTGCAAACGAAAACTTAATCGTGTGCTCCTGCAAAGCAATTGATAAATAACGTGGCATATGAGACAGTAAATGATAGGATTGCTACACTAAAGCTGCAAGCAACACCAATTAACCTAAATATAATGCAATTATACGCCCTCCCTCTCATTTTCAGAAGAAGATATTGAGAACGCCTAAGGGACTGCTGGATGACATCCTTAATGCAAAAATTCTACTGTCGCGAACAAACAACTACGATCAGTAGCAGGCAAGTACAGTCTAAGAGAACGGAACGAAAGGGAGAATACACAACTCTATTTTCCAGCCCGACAAGTCAAATCCGCTATGCCTTAATAAGGAGCCGGTGGAAGGCGTTGGTTGGCAGGAGATGTTAAAACATATCCAGAACTAGACTGATAAAGTACCCACAACGCACTCGTAGAAGAGCTATGCCTCAAGCTTCAAAGACAGTGTCAAAACAGAACACTGGAAACAGATACCGTCTTGGTACCAACGCGCACGACGCCAACTCGCACCGGACAAGATACAACAATCTAACTCAAATGACAAAGATAAAAGCAACCCTTGAAACAATAGCAAACATATGTAGAAAGACAATGGGAACAGAAAAGAAGAAAGTAGCTCTGCCAGGGCTTACTAAGATATGGAAATGCCGTTATATTAGCAAACACACAACAAAGAGGTTGGTTGGTGGAGGGGCCAATGTTCCCCATTACCAGCTACGGGTACGAAACCAAAACTATAAATGCAACGTACCAGAGAAGCATTGAGGCAGTTGTAATGATGTGCTGTAGACGAATACCCTGGACAGCTCATAGAACAAATGCATTTATTCTACCAGAGCTAAAAATAAGTAACCACCAAACGTCTACGGGCGACGATTCAAAGAACCTTTTAGACCACGTTATCAGAAGAAACAACACCGGAAAGCTTATAATCTCAGGCAAAGCGAATGGTAAGCCAAAGACTCCAAGGTAAGAAGCTCACCAAACAGATGCGTTGACTAGGTGGTCAACCTCACAGACCTCTCAGTAGCACGAGCGATGAGAATGGCTGAAAGTCATGAGAAGAGCCGTAGTTCGCCCCTAATGTAACCTCAAGGATATGATGTTCGGAAATGAACTAAGACGAAGAAAAAGAAGACTTCACTCTATGTCCAAAATGTCTTCTGGGATAGATCCCCTTTCATGAAGAGTGAAAACCATAGGAAGTCTAGAAGCTATCGACTAGTTTATTCTCGAAATAGTTTTAACATTAAGGATTCTACAGTTGTCTTTAATTTCAATCCTTTATCTAATATACGTGTCCGTCCGGGACGCTGTTTCAGCAGCCAAACCGTAAGAGATAGAGAAAAAAGTTATTAAAGTTATATGTTTGGAATGGTCATGTCAGGTCAGGAACCGAATTTCAGTCTCTAACACTAATTATTATCGTAATTATAATTATCCTAATCCGAACTTTTTAGGTTAGATTCTAGGCAAATTTTATCAAGGCGAATGCGACTGGTAGTTTGCTACTAACAATGACGTCATATATGTACGTGTGGTGAATACGCGTTCTATTATATTTGCAAAACGGTCGTTTTTGTTTTATTAAATGAGACATTTGTCTCACTGGACTGCTAGTTAATTGTAAATATAACTGTTACGCTTTCACACATAGAATCCAAAGCTATACCGTTTTCCTAAATTTATAAAACTTCAAAATATTATTTTTCAAAGACTACTGTCAGAATTCTTGTTAGTTTCTTTAAGGTATACACTTGACCGTGTACTTTAGTTTTACGTAAGTTTCATTCTCTAACCGTTTTGGCCTTTTTGGCTATGCCATTTCTATACATTTCTAACTTCAGAGTATCCGAAATGTATTTCGCTATAAAAAAGCGTTATCTTCCAGAATTGGACAACTCGATTTTTGAATGAAACGTTGAAATGGAGACTTGACCTAGCTCGCCTTAGTGTGTTAGAAATAACATTTCGATATACAGCAGATTTGTACATATATGTATTTTAATATTTGTTCATATTTTCACAAATGGTTTTAGCAACGCAATTGAAAATTTTTAATCACGTCAGCTAGTTGTGCGAATTTCGCACCTATATACAGATACTCTCTGCGAAATATGTCGAGTGACTGCATTTGTTTTGGTGAAAAAGATAGGTTCCCCCGCGGACACAACTGAACGCGGAGTAACCTGCTTTTGAAGCTGGACACAGCGTCAGCTAAAATGGAAGTTCTTACAAATCCTGGGGAACTACAAGGAAAAAATAGGCATGAAAGTAGTAGCTTTACAGAGCTAGTTGAAATCCAGCAAACGGTGCAATTTAGAGAGCAGGAGAGAGGAAGTTAACAAAAAAGTGCCTACGTCATTAGGTGATACGATTGTTAAGGCATGTCCATGTATTACACAACGGGTATTCGGCAGTCATCACTGCAGGTGGGTGCTTTAATACCTTATTTTGAAATGCAAGAACAGTCAGTCAAGGAGTTAAGTCAGACATAGCGTGCCAAAAGCATTTGGACGCGCTTTCTTATGTTCAGTGAGCACTACGCCTGAACGTATCTATACGCAGTTGGCTACTAGCACAAAATCGTTTTAAGCAACTGTCAGGGTGATTTAATATTATTGTTTGGTGTGTCAACGCGGTAAAGTATGCGTCGCAGACTAGTAGCATAAATACCAAGTTGATGTTTATTCGCTATAAAGGTATTGCTATTGGTCAAAAATCAAATTTTCATGGTGTGTGATTGGTTGGATGCATTAGTAATAATTCTGCATAGCAGAAGCAGCATTTCGCAAGTAGATTTAATTATTGCTAATACAAACGCGCAATAGAAACAGCTATTCGCTTCGTGGGTTAGTATTGAGATATATTATTAGTTAGCGATGTTTTAATAGCAAATTGTAGCTATTTTTTGTGATTTATGTGTAAATAAGTTAACTTTTTATTTTTGAAGCTAATATTTTCAGCTTAGTACCAGTACAGATCAACTTCTATTTCATTTGAACAGGCACCTTTCTGAACCACGACTGGGGGTAAATAAAGTAAGAGAGATCGTGTTGCTGTTGATCTGGCTGGCAATAAAAGAACACATACTAATTAATCAACACGTAGCGGCGTAGGAGACACCTCATTACAATTTGACCCTCAACGAAGGGGCAAAAAAAACAATTGCAATATTTTTTAAACTAGTCGCCATTCTGGGCGTCAGGTCGAAACAAATGCCTCGTATTAAGTCTTTAGCGAAGCCAGCTTCCATTAGCATTATCTGGACATTTAAGACCTAGTGGTTTTGTGGTTTTATCATTTGTATGGGAGTTAAATGTGTGATTCGCATCGCTTGAAACTATGTAGATAGCTTTAAGCTTCATAGTCCGTTGTAAAACTTGCGTAGAAGAAAAGATGACAAGGTCGACAAAATTAAGCCATTTAACAACTTATCTATGCCATTTTAAGGAGAAGAATTTGCAAGGTATCTGCGAGTTGTAGCTACAATTCAAACTACATAGTATTTTTCGTTATTACTAATAACATTATATATTTCTGTTAACTTCATACGACTACGTCTTGATCAGTGATTGCTGATAATAAATGTGAGTGACATTTTCTTCTCCTTTTTAAAACAGTAGATTTGAAGATTTTGAAATTTAAAAATAGTTACAATTTAATTAAATGCCAAAAAGTAGTAGAGCAAAGCCTAGATATTATGAAATAGGAACATGTACTAATAGTAATAAAGGATCAAATGAATTAGAAATTTAAAAAACATACAAGAAAAACCTCTCTTTAAATTCTAAATGCGAACAGCTTTGTCACGCCAAGGAGCTTTTCAAGGTCCATCTTTCATCAAGGGGAATCTGACTAAAAAACGCCGGTGCGTATTCATCTTCGCTCACGCGAACTCTCAGTGCATGCGAAACTCGCCCTTGCCATCCACTAATCAAATACTTAGAACTCTGGCCAATGTACACAATTTTTTAGAAATTTAAGAATAGTTTCTAAAATGTAGCAACTATCAGTAATTTCTGAATGCATTTGATTCATGATGCTGCTGTGGGTTAGGTACTAAATAACTTGTGTGTGCAAAATATATGTGACAGAGCAAAGATACTTATGGGAAAACAAAGGCTTACTAAAATTTATCGAACCTTAAGGTTCTATATGGCTAGCCCATTCGTTTTATTGAACCAAACATTTCTTCGTTAGGGCGCGTTATTTATAATAGCTCGATTGTGCTAAACATTCCTGTAGTAACTTTGACAATTTCCATAACCTATAAAGTTTTATAGCGACAGCGGTATTGGAGATCTTGTTTGACAGCGCCCCTATAACGGAACTGTTTAGTTTTATCAATTTTAGTAAGCCATGACTAAAACATGATGTATATGTGTATGTGATTAGTCCATATCCTTACCTCGGAGCCGGTGCTTCGCAGTGACGCCGAACATCTTCTTGAGGCGCCGCACGGCCACGACGGCGTCCACAAGGGTCTGAATTTCAGATTCCAGCTCGTCGTCCCTCCACTCCAACCTCTGAAATCAGAACGGACGGTTAGTGCGCGCCCATAAAATTCATGAACCTGCGGCGGCCCTGATCAAAATTTACTGACCTGGGGAAAATCGAGCTCGCGGCGCAGGCCGAGATGAAAGGGCAGCCGCTGATGCAGGTGGTGCGACAAGTAGGGCATGAAGGGCGCCAGGGCGCGCAGGCCGACGTCCAAGCACAGCAGAAGAGTCCAACAATGGGCAACGGCGGCGTCGCCCTCGACGCATCGCAGTCCCCGCTTGGTGCTTTCCTGAAAAGGCATTCATTTATCTTGTACTGTTGTGCAAGTTCTCCCTCAGGAGGCTCTCAAAGTATGCAATTACATAGCATCAATTGAGGCTGCCTGAAAAGGCACCTAACCATGCTGAGGAAATTTTGCAGAAAATTTCCTAGTGCTTTAGGGTGGTCAATGACCCTCGTCGTATGTTTTGTTTAGAATGTTTAAATTCATCTAGGAGGCTGCCTGTATAGAACAGATTGTTTTTCTAATTTAAATTATCTTTGCTATCATTCCGCTGGTACCAGTGTTACAGTTCTGGTACAACTGTACTAGATATAGTTAGTAGTCTTAATATTCTTAAACCTCCTCAAAAAATAAACCCTGTCCCTATACTAAGGATGTTAAGAAAGCTAAAGAGTAACGCATTTGCATCTAGTGTCTAGTTATTGCGATTAATAGAACATTTGCATCTATATGCTCTGGTTCAAATATGTCTAAAGTGTGCAAACAACCAAAATACAAACAACACAAAAGTACAACGAATTTATATTGAAAATTAGTTTAATGAAAAAGTGCATTGGCTAATGATTATCGAAACTGCAGCATCTTCATTCAAAACAGTCTTTGGGTGTTCGTTAAATACTTCTGTAAAAAAATAATTTTCACTTTATTGAAATTGAGTAAGTCGGAAGCTGAAGATATTGTTGATGCGATATTATAATTGCTACAGAAGAAAAACGTAAACATACAAAATGTATGCGAATCTTCAGTTCACAATTAATTGTTTCACAACGATACAACATTTGAAAATGGTGTAGTGGCGTTGCACTATAGTTGGGGTAATACTAAGCAAAGATTAGGAAGTCGTAACATCACAGAAACAGAAGTGTTAGAATAATTTACAATGTAACTGCTGCATCATATTTCATGCTTAAAAGAAAAGTATGAATAAACAGTTTTCATTCAGTCTAGCCTGTCGTTATCTAACGCAAGGAGGGACAGCTCTTCAGTCTTGTACTCGCCCTCAAGCAGGGAGGTCGCTCCTGGAGTGAGCGTTTTGAAACTCGGCTCGCGCTCGCTGATGTGAACCAGGATAGTTACTTCTGAGAGGTTACTCAAAGACCACAAAGGACAGAGGTTGTGCGTGGTGCATTTAGTTCGGTGAATATATCCGTCGGAAAGCGTTGTCGAGCGGGTTAAGCTAATTTAGTCAGATATCCCCACCACCCTGTGCAGCAAAGCCGCAATGAGGAAATATTTCCATTGCTTGGGTGGGGAACTCCCTCAATCTGTCCGAAACTATCCACCTTCAAGCGCAGTCCCGAGGTCAGCCAATTCCGTGGCTATTTAGGTTTTCACCCTTGGAAGCCACCTAAGTATGGAACTGCATCCAGATGAGTAGTTATGGTAAATATTATATCGCAGTTATCGTGTATTTCTTGTATGTAGCATAGAATTTGGCGTATATAACTATTCTTCCTTTTTCTGAATGTGTCTCATCAAGCAGCTGATACTTGTGAAATGAACGACAATATCTTCCTTCCTTTATTTGTGGAATTAATTGGATTCCCACCACGGTCAACAAATCTACACATGTAGCAAGTTGAGTAAAAACGGTCAAAATCTACAAGAAACTTCACATCTAGCGTAAGAAGATAAGTTTAAGCATCATCTGCTTTTTAAACACCACGAAACCGTATTCCCTTACGGCGTTGGTTTGGTTGCATTTCATATCACGTGATTGTTTGTTACGACCCGTCCTTTAGCTGAACCCGCTGAAATGGAATTTCATGTGCATGTCATCTCAATGGAGCTTTTAAATTACTAGATACGCACTGTGGTAGCTTCCAAGTCAGAAGCCGAGCACAACAGCATATTTTCCCATTGCCTCAACGAAACGTTTCTGAGAGTTGGGGGTTTCTCATAAACTACCTCAGGTTAGCGTAATCGTGTCGGTGGTGCTTAACAACTAATAAGATAATCTAGGTCCACCGCATTGACTTTTATACGCAAACATACACGTTTTCAGTAATAATGTATTAAGGGCAAATGCTTTTGCCGGTAAAAATGTTTTACGAAAGTATTTTGTTTTGGCAATGTCACAAGGCAAACTAACTTGATCAAATTCCCGAGCCGAAGGCGAGGGAATTTGTCAAAGTTAGTTTGTCGAGGGGCATTGCCAAAAAAACAACAAATCGTGAGTAAAACATTTGCCCAGCAAAATCATGAGCCCGAAATACATTTTGTGGACTATTTCCCAAATATCGGTTCATTTTGACATTTATACTGATGCGCAATGACAGTTTAAATGACGTTTCTTAAATACCACCTTGATTAAAACAACATATTTGGTGGTTGCCGTGGATGCAAGTGGCAAAAGAAACTGACAAAATCCCAAGGGAAAATTTCGATTTTTTGCCACTACAAAAACACACGATTGGTTGAATTTTGAAAAAGCATGGCTTTTCATTGGATAATAAGAGATGTGGGAAATAGTCAGGATAAAACCCCGCCCATGTCCCACTGCAGCAAGCTGTGTGCATATTTTATTCTGTCACATGTCGTAGATGAGTTTTCACGTGTAACAGGAGGAAGTGGAGAGACCAATTAAGAAGAAATGGGAAGATCAGACCTGTCAGAATAGTGAATATACATAATTCCATCTCCACAAGACCCCCAAGACGTGCACCAAAAAAGCAGGTCAATTAAAGGCCCATATTAAATAAAACATTACCAAGTCCTAAAACGAACAAGAAGAATATAGTGTAGGGCGAGTTAGTTTGCAATATTTGTGCACACTTTCAATATAGCAGTAATAGAAAACAAATATTGGAAGTTACATGAACTGTGTAACTTAAAACTGCAGCAATTATTGCTTCCATCAAAAACGCCTTTAATATCTGTAAAGCAGATATCAGGTAGAATATTATTACAGTTCCCAGCATTGCTTTTTTCCATTTTGCAATTTCCTACTGTAACAATAAGTTATCAACAACTTGTATTTAATATTATTAAGACATTTAAAGACAATATTAATCAGCTTTATTGATCAATCAAAATCATATGTACAAATGAACGAAAAAGTAACCACAATACAACTATAGAAGATACTGGACGAAGTAAAAGGAAAGAAAAATAATAATAATAATGGGTGATTGGAAAGCCAGAGTAAGAACAGACCAAAATGGAAAGATGGGATGTTTAGGTGGCTATAGAAAAGAAATATTAAATAGAAATGGTTTTAAAATGTTAGGGTTTTGCCAAACAAATAACCTATTAATAGAAAATATATGTTGGTATCAGAGGTTAGAAAATAAATATACGCTTATACTAGAAAAAAGCGCATAAAACATAAATAGACTATATAACATGAAAACGAAAATCAAAAACTGAAAAAGAGGCAGAATTAGCAACTGATCTTTGGATAGTAACAGCGATTTGAAAAACATAGACACAAAAAGTAGATAAAGAAATGGAATCCACTAGAGTGACAATAAGTAAATTAAAAGCAGAAAAATAGAATGGACACTAGAAAAAAGGTGGAAAAGTTTGAAGGAAATACCTGCTATATGGAAAAGCGATCGCAATCTGTGGGATAAGAAGCACGGGCAAGTACAGGAAAAAATAGAAAAGTAGAATAACAAGGTAAAAGAATAAGTACGGGAAAAAAAGCTTGTAAAAATATATGTAGACTGAAGCACAACAATATAAGAAAAATATTGCTATGAACACTTTTAAATCATCTAAAATTATAACAGCAATTAATAACATTTCAAATATTATTTTACAAAGTCTTCTATAAATGTGGTAGTTTAATTTTTGCAAATTGTATGAATAGCAACGACTTTGATTTAATAATTTGTTAAAAAAGGTATTAAAAATAGTGTTACCCTTGATTGAAATATAAAATGTAATCAGAGCAGGCTTATAAATAATGAATAACAATATAAGATAAATGTAAATCAAAAGAAGGGGGAAGCGAAGCCAAGTTGTGAGGCGTGTTATTTTGGCTTCCCTACATATAATCCATTTAAAAGTGCAGTGTCTTTCGGATATGTCGTAGAGGGTTGCTTTGATTCGTTGCACCCCTACAAGGGTTTTTAAAAGTCTTGAGTAGTACGTCAAGTGTTAACTGTGTTCCTGTGGTAGCTGTTGGAGCTAATTAGCATAGCCCTGGAAGCGGGTAGAAGACAGTGCAGAGCCCTAGGAACTGGAGCAAAGACGGAGTTGTAAGCAGTTTTGGAGTAGTGCAAGCTGCAGGCCGCATTTGAGAGGGTATCGGGCTTGTTACAGCAGGCCAATGGAGAGAAAGGGAAGCCCTGTCCGTCGTGGGACTGGTTGTGGGGCCGCCTGATGTGCTATTTTGTATTAAGGAAGCCAAAAAAAGCCAGAAAGTTATCCTAAAAATAGAATTTGGTGAAGTTTTTAAAGTGGCGTCGGTTTTTGTACATTTCCGGAAGAAGCTAGTCGTGAATGTTTTGTTATGACGTCTATTTACTTACGTTTGTTAAATCACCTAGGTAGCGCACTCTTACGTGATTGTTGATGTAATTTTTAATACAAAGCCAACTTGTTTTGAAAACTTGTGGGGTTGGAGCGCCATGTTTGTAAAGTTGTTCCCATCAGTTGAATGTCTAATTTTGTAGCGGTCCCATTGGATAAACAAACGGTTACTTTTAAAAATCATAAAGATCACGATAATTATCTTAATAGCAAATGTAGTGCCTAATATAATAATACATTCCATCATATTTGCTATGATGCAGAAACCCCACCCTTTGAGAAGATAGTCATTTATTTAAATACAAAATTAATATCAAATATAATCACTACAAGTTATCCGATCAAAAAAATAGTAAATAAAACAAAGCAGAGAAGTTTGAACATTAATTAAGCAACAAAGAAACACGTGGCTGTGACTTTATTTTACAAATTCTCTAAATTCTAAGCAACTTTTTCAAATAACATTTGTGTGTATTTTGAAAAATAAGAGTACATTATTTTTAAGCCATTTTCATATTTTTGAACCTCTCCCGTACACGAAAAGAGATATTTAAATTTTGGCAAGTGTATTTTGAGTTTTAAAAGATGCAGGAACTTTTATCAGAAATAAAACGTTCTAATAAATGGATAATAAAAAAGTTACCGTTTGTTGCCCATTATTCTGGCTGATCACACTGTATAACAAGGAACTAGAAAATATATTAAAATTACTTGGTTTGAGACCAGTTGAATTTTAGCTTCTATTTACTGAAATAAATTAAAATTGTGGTTAAAAGTGACCGACTCGAATAAAGAACACATGGATGGAATTGTAAACATTTAAGGCACCACCAATTTTTAAACACATAGCAGATGTTAGGAGGAATAACGCGCGCGGGAGTTGAAAATTTGATCCGGCTTTAAACACTAATTTGAGTGGTTTTGCAGAACAGTTAATTATTATTTACAACATATTACTAAGATCGGTACGTCTTAAAAATAATTAAAGTGTTTTACAATAATACCAACATGGGCAGGTTGCAGTCGCAGAGCAGTACGGACAATGAGATTGTGGATAAAATTATCAAGGCTGTCACGGCCAGCAAACAAGACAAAATTGATTTTAAAAGACCTATCTTATTTAATTTTCGAGTTGTAGACAGATGTGACGATGCATTGGATTACTTCTCCCTTTATAATGTTAAATAGACTTTGTTTAGTAATAGAATACCGCATTAAATCTTAACTTGACTTAAATTTGCCAGAGCACGAGAATAGTAAAATCTCGGCTTTTCTGTGTTTTGTTAAATTTTAAAATTTGCTAACATTTTAATTTGGCTTGGTTTGGCCTTCTCTTACGTGAATAAAAGTTTATTAAAGAATGCACATTTGGAAAAACTTCTCGGCTTTGGTAAAATAAATTTTGTGGTATATTTCAAAAATATGATGTTATAACATCACATTATTACTACTTTGGTTTTCAAGTATTACACTATTTATTTAAACTTATATGTGGCTCTCAAACTTTTTTAGAAAATCTTTTACCTGCTTTTTTATCGAAAATAAAATCTCACGTTCCGGCTTCACAGACGTTTATATTTGTTTAGGTTTTGTTTTTCTTATCTTAGCGCTCGGATCGGAGCTTGACCTTTCGCGTATCCTATTTCACGTGCGCGCCGATTCAAGACTCGCAGCGCGTAGCGCGCGGTTTGCTTGTCCCTAATAAATTATCGAAGTTCTACGGGCTTTTGATCCTCGTTTTGTTGGAATTTGGCCGCTCTGATACGGCGGAACATTTTAACTTGGCAATTAGGTGAGAAGTTACTTTCTCGTGTCAAATGTTTTGACGGATTCTTGGGAGCACGCTAATCCACCTTGTGGCCGCATGTTTTACATATGCCCGAGTTTCGGGATAAGTTGCTTGCAGTTTCTTCGAACCGTGTTTAAAATGTCTGTGATCCTATTTTGGGCATTTTCTTTAACCGCAGTCGGGACCCCTAGTTGGAATCCTCGTAAATTGGAATTCCAATTCTTGGCTATTTGTTCATGCCGGAAATCTTGAGCTGATCCACCTGGCGACCTATGACCCGGCTTTATGACCTTAAAGGCACCTGCTGCATTCCAGCTCCAGGTTATAACCCGTTGTGCCAGCTTCGAGTGAGCTAATAAGGGGTTCGATGAAAGTAGTCGAACGCACAAGAAATATGTTTAATTTGTTTAAAACCAGTAATCTGTTGCCTCGTTTTGGATATCGCAGTCATTTGGCAGTTTCGCTTCAGGAACCCACCATAGCAAGTGCACGAATGTTTTTCCTTCCTCGGAGCACAAAGAAACCTCCGTTACCGTCTTTCAAACTGTCGAAGTGCCTAGGGTAACTTACCTATGTATTTGTAAAGTGTTGTATATGTTTATTTACTTGCCAGTAGATTAAGTATTCTGAGGTTCCTCTTGAAACAATATTTACTACAATACTCGCTAATCTACCTTAACCGATGCTTAGAAATTAATCACTCATAACTTGTATGTGATTAATTATACTGTGATACTTGCACTGTGGTCTTGTTCTTTTGTTACTGCTACATGAATTGAGATTGAGCTTTTCTTTCAGAATGTCTTATGCTAATGCGTGTTTGGGCATTTACCATGTATACCTGGATACACTTATCGTTAATTGGTAAATTAGTTAGCGCCCTAATGAGCTTCTGCTAATTAATTGTAGAGTATTTAAAAAATCGCACGCCATCTCCATTTGAGCTAGTCGGCCGGCAATTGTATCCAAGTAGCCATTGAGTTATATTTTGAGAATTTTAGCCAACGAATATTCTTGTCAGCATAACAAGCTATTCGAGTAGGTGGAGGTCTGCCCGAAGATTGACTTAAGAGTAGCACAAGGTTCTATTCTCGGGCCGATCTTGTTGGGTATTTCTATTTCTAATTTTCCACTAGTGTTTAAATAACTGCCAATCAAATTTTTAGGCCGACGATTCTCCGTTATTATTTTCATTTCAGCCGCATGCTGTCATTAACGTCTGTCGAACAATAAACCAAGATTTGTCAAACTTGTTGTATATATCTCAAAAGCACACACTTAAACTTAATTCAAGAAAATCAGCAATATTAATGTTTGGATAACCAAATCAGATTAATCAAATCAAAAACCTTGTAAATATTCGAGTAGGTTGATTCAGCAAAAAGTATTGGTGTGACTCTGGATCCATCATTACAAACATGTATCGAATTGCTTGCGAAGTACATACTGTAATTTAAGGCTACTTTTTCATAGCAATTCATTATGTAGCATTAAAATTAAAACCGTACTTTGTGATTCTTTAGTTTTTTCAAAGTTCGATTTTTGTGATACAGTTTATGGCCTTGTCTGGATTATATAAACCAATGCTGATTACAAAAATTACAGAACTCACGTTTGCGAATGATTTTTAGAATTAGGAAGTTCGAACATTTAGTTGTTGTTACGTACTAAAATCCTATTGTACTAATGTTAGTAGTTTACGTTATATATGGCCGTAAATAGACGATCAAGTGGGAAAAACGCAGTCGAAGCATATGAAAATTAATATCCGAGTTACAAGGGTTTTTAAAAAAGACAAGAGGGTACAAAAATAATAACAGGTTTTTGTTATTAAAGTTGGTGACAAAATTTAGCTGTGCATAAAAGGTTTTACGTGTTAAAAATGTGGTGAACTCGGGATTTCTCGTTCTTCGGTGATAGTATATGGATATTAACGAAGCGTGCTTGAGGCAGATTTTGAGAGCGGGTACTACTTTCCAAGAGACTGATTTCGGAACCACGGAAAGCGTTGCATAGTTTTTTTCCTGTTAAGTACAGGGTGTGTATAGTTGTTTTTGAGTCTACCTGATTCTATTTTACGTAATTCGATATTATAGCAACAAGTCTGGGGAGACCAAAACGCATTAGTTTGAACATCTCTTCTTAAGAATTACATTACGGAGATGTTGCGATTGCTTGCGGTCAAATAACAACTGGCGTTTAGCGGCTGTCAGAATGACAGTTGGAAGAGCAGATCGACCTCATGAGCGGTGTTACAGATTGATTCAGCTCCTGAGGGCTGGTCGTCGATACCACAAGCGTAACAAATTACCACATAAGTAAAGTAAAGATAATCATGTGATATTTCGCATGTTCTCAAAAATAAGATCGATAAGTCGCGTTTGAACTCGGGCAGTGACCGGACGTATCGAAGCGAACGCTATCAGTGCAAGCATACGTGCTACTATCACTAAATAACTTTATAAATTTAACCGTGCGTGATTTAAATAACTTAGTGAACTACGAACTACAATTAATTTAATTCGCGATAGGGCCTCTGCAGAGGCCCTATTTCACGGGCGAAAATGCCAAACGACAATAATAAACGCGACAGCAGCGAAATTTCCTCACCCGATCCAAATGACCCAAGGAAAAGATATATATTTGACCCCGCTCAACTGATACCATTAAATAAATATCACTTACCTTCGAATACAACAACAATTGTTTACAAAGGTAGTAACTGCCAAATAGAAGACAAAATGCAAACAGATGAAGATGTGCAACAAATAGAGCAACAGGACACGCAACAATCAGTTGCGAAAAAACTGCATATCCCCCCTATATACTTACACGAATGCAAGAACTATCAAGAAGTGCTAAAAGACATCAAAGCAACCGTCAAAGAAGAATTTACCACAACATGCAAAGGCAACTTCTTGCGTATTAACTTGAACAGTACCCTAGATTTTCGTAACCTAACAAAATATTACGACTTACACAAACTTACGTATCACACCTACAAAAATCCAGAAGAACAGACTCTTTCCGTAGTGCTACGTAGCGTACCGATCTCCCTCACTGTAGAGGAAATCACAACAGAATTAAAAGCTAAACACCTACCTATAATCAAAGTCGCCAGATTATATAACAAAAAACGACACCCGATTCCCATATGCACAGTCGAATTAACCAAAAACGAGGAAGCCAAGAAAATATTTGCACTAGACAAACTAAATTACTGCATAATAACCGTAGAGCCCAGGCGGAAGTCACCAGATATACCACAATGCTCAAGATGCCAACTATATGGACACACTAAAAATTATTGTACACTATCCCCCCGATGTGTCAAATGCAAAGGGGACCATCTCTACTCTGACTGCAAGAAAACATCTGAAGAAAAACCACAGTGTGTAAATTGCGGTGGCGAACACCCCGCCAACTACAAAGGCTGTATTTATTACCAAACGATACTACAAAAATCTAACAGAAACAGCAATACAAACAACGTTCACGACTCAAGCAATAGATCCAAGAACGTCCCCCAAACCAATAACATCAACTTTCCACCATTACCCGGACAAAGACGGCAATGGTCTGATACGCTACGTAATAACAGCCAGAACATTCAACCCAACCAAAATGAAGAACAAACTGACATAATTACACAAATATTAAAAATGATATTAGACTTGCTCAAACCCCATATGGATAAAATCAAAACAACTATAGTATCTCTACTGCCAACACTACTCAGCAATGGCAAATAATCAGATTAATATCAAGAAGTTAACAATTGCCAGCTGGAACGCGGATGGCATTAAGTCAAAGAGATCCACCCTTATAGCCTTGTTGGCCAGTCATAATATTGATATCGCTTGCATTAGCGAGACCCATTTAATAAACACAGAAAGATTTAGCATACCTGGGTACAATATTTTCAGGCATGATAGAGCAGCGCCCATCGCATCTGGGGGAGTTGCAATCATAGCAAAAAAGAACTTAACCATAGGCCCACTTCCTATCCAGCCACTTGCAAGTATTGAAACTGTGTCGGCTAAATTAAAATTAGCAAATAACAGCGTGATCAAGATCATAAGTGCTTATAAACAGCCAAACAAAAAGATATACAGGAGAACGACCTACAAACTTTATTTGTAAATAACGACCCTACATACATCATAGGAGACTTAAACTGCAAAAACACAATCTGGGGATGCCGTGTTAACAATCAAAACGGAATAAGACTGTACAACTACGCTACTGCCAACGCGATCCAAATTTCCGCACCTGACACACACACACATTATCCTTACCGCGCTGATTACTTACCTGATATTTTGAGCATAGTAATACATAAAAACTGTACGCTGCCTATAACACAAACAGTTCTAACTGAACTCGACTCGGACCACTTACCAATTTTGATATCGTTCTCGGAATCGCCCCACGAAATCAAGAAATTGCCGCGACTGATCAACGGGAAAGTAAACTGGGAAACCTTTCAACACACATTAGATAATAATATACAGTGTCCCACACTTCTAGAAACAACAGAAAAAGTAGACAAGGCTATAACCAATTTGGAGGATATAATTAAACATGCTGTACAGGAGGCCACTACAGTCCAACGCAACCCAAGAAAACCGAACTACAATCAACCTCCAATAAATATTATGAAGCTAATACAAGAAAAAAACCGGGTTAGGAGAGAATGGCAAAGGACTCGATTACCACACCAAAAGCAGTTACTGAATCGCCTTATCCGCCGAATAAAATACGAACTGGACAATTACAGAGTACACACCTACAGAACATACATTGAAGAGCTACAACCCGGGGACCCCACACTATGGCAGGCAACTAAACGAATTCTCAAACAAGCTCCTACAATATCACCATTAAAGTACAACAATACTACTTATTCCACTGACACAGAAAAAAGTGAAGTGTTTGCCCAATATCTGGAAAGTGTTTTCACAACTCCCATTAGCCAAGAGAATTCTGACAGAGAGCAGCACATTAAAAACCATGTGAGTAATACTTTCCTTATCACCCCAGGAAGAATAAAACCTATTAGCCCTAGAGAAATGGCGAATTATATCAAAAAACTGCCTAATAAAAAATCTCCTGGGCATGACCTCATCCCTAACATAGTTATTAAGAAGTTCACTAGAAAGGCGGTTTGCTATATCACAGCTATATTCAATTCTTGTCTTAGAATGGGATATTTTCCAACTACGTGGAAAATAGCACATATTGTCATGATCACCAAACCAGGTAAAAACGGTCAGTATCCTAAAAATTATAGACCGATTAGTCTATTGACAGTCTTATCAAAGCTATTCGAAAGAGCTATTTTATCCCGACTAATAGTCCAGTGCATTTAGGGTGTGACCTCGGAAAAAATCCTAGAAAGCTGAAATTTGGTTTACACCTACCTTTCATCGTTTCAAATAAGGGTTGAGAAGTCCCCAACAATCCGTTGTACGCATAACTTTTTAGAGTGCTCAGAAGGACGATTTTTCGGTTTTTCAACTATATCTTCGTTCCTATCGGCTTTACGACTACGAAGGTGCAATAACAAAAGAAAGGTAATAAAATTATCTACAAAAAAGGTTATCTATAGTTTTTACATACAAGTAACAGTTTTCACGGAAATTTGGTAGAAAGGTCATGAGTTTAGGAAATATTATTCATCTTGAATATTGTTGATGAGAGCAAAGACCCTTGCTCAAAGGCATACATATAATCGATGTCTGGATTGTCAATGTTCTGGTCGCTTTCGATTTCGGTTACCTGCGAATCCTCCATTGGTGCAGCTTTCAAACAAGATTGTCCGTGACAATGGCCGCAAATGGGTGTGCAGACGAGTTCCAATAGTGGTTCTCAGCCGTTCGTGCAATTACAAATAATAATTTTTAGAAAACAGTCCGGAGCAGGAGGTGCTGATGATGTTGTCCTTCAATATCCATCCCCAATCTTCTGGATTCAATTTATTACCCCACCAGGTCTGTACTTGATAGTAGACTTGGTAGAGATGCTCTTCAGCTGCTTTGGCTCTAGGTGGTAATAGGCTTAACCTTGCAGATTTGTCTTTACCTACGGATTTAGCGAAGCACAAATAACGATAGGTGTTTATGGAATCTTTCTTAACTGGTGCGCCATGTATGCCCAAAAAATATAGTAATCCATTATGAGCAATTGCTTTGTGGAGAGCATCACTTTTAGTGAAAACTTAAGCTGCATTATGTAAGTCCTGTCTTTTTTGCAATAATTTCAGAGCTCCTGTTTTTCCCTTATGGAAAAGAGCAGATGTTGTATCACAATCAGAGAACACATGTAAAAATAAAATATGGTCCTTGCTCTTTTCATGTTGATTGAAACTTCGGGAAGAGAACGTTTCTTGCTGGACTGCTCCTTTGCCCAGTTTGAGAAAAAGAAATCTTTCCCAACAGGTGTTCGAGCCGTTAAAATAACCAAAAGATCAATATCTTCTCCAACAACAACGGTTATATTTGTAAATGAATGTTTCAGTGCTCTTTCAATTATGACAACGTTAGCATCACCCTCATCCTGTTCGACGAGGAAATTTGTGGCTTCGAATTTCTCTGACAGCATCGAAATCAATTTGCATTTGTTGTTGCTTTTAGAAAGAAACGTTTCCTGGCTGACTGTTACATTCATTGTCTCGTCATAAACACGTCTGAAGATAACGTTTTTGAAGATCGGCGAAGTTATTACATAGCTTTCGCATTGTGTCTACTGTTGTTATACCCATCAAAAACAATCACCGCCTTTTCACCAAAATTTGTATAGACATAGTTACAAGTTGCCAGTGAATTTTTTAAAAGCTTCATTTTTCATCGAAGTTTCTAATCCCTCCATGTCCTGAATATACAAATGGGCCGATTTTGCATAGAACAAATGTCCTGCTGCGTGGAAATATGGTAGCATTTTTTAACAGCAGTTAAATGCATCTTCCAATTTCCCATTCTTTCTGCTCTTACAAATTCCTTTGCAACAGTAATCATAACGAAATATTGTCCCCACACTAGTAGGGCTTTTATTTTGTAACTCAGATATTTTGTCGTCAAATTTTTCAACTCACCAACATTATTTGACTGTTCGACGTTTTCAAAAGATAGCGATGCTGCGCTTCAGGAGCAGAACAATGATATTTCCTAAACTCATAACCTTCCTACCGAATTTCCATGAAAATTGTTGCTTGTCTGTAAAAACTATAGATAACCTTTTTTGTAGAGAATTTTATTACCTTTCTTTTGTTATTGCACCTTCGTAGTCGTAAAGTCGATAGGAACGAAGATATAGTTGAAAAACCGAAAAATCGACCTTCTGAGCACTCTAAAAAGTTATGCGTACAACGGATCGTTGGGGACTTCTCAACCCTTATTTGGAAAGATGAAAGGTAGGTGTAAACCAAATTTCAGCTCTCTAGGATTTTTTCCGAGGTTACATCTATTTTTCGGATAAATGCACTGGACTATAAATGGTGAACTAACCTCTAACAACACTATCCCCGCTTTTCAATTTGGATTTAAAGCTCGCCATTCCACGACCCATCAATTATTGAGAATTAGCGAAATGGTCGAAAAAGGGTTTGAACACAAACAACATTCCCTAATAGCCTTTCTCGATATAGCTAAGGCGTTTGATACTGTCTGGACAAATGGACTTCTGTACAAATTGACGAATACCAACATATCCAATTACTTACTACTAATTTTAAAATCTTTCCTTGAAAACCGAACTTTCCGAGTTAGAGTAAACAGCACACTATCATCGTTAAAAATAGCGTCAGCTGGAATACCACAGGGATCTATATTAGGTCCGACTCTATATAATATTTTTATGCATGACATCCCACAACTAAACAACGCAACAATCGCTATGTACGCAGATGATACTGCATTAGTTAGCCAGCATGAAAACATTAACAACGCTGCTCAACAGCTTCAGGAAAGCATGGATGAACTAACCGCCTGGCTGAACAGTTGGAATATTTCTCTTAACCCAACCAAGTGCCAAACTAAAATATTCACATTGCGACGCCCTAACATACCTCCAAACATCATAATAGATGACCAACCCATTCAATGGAATCCACCGGACGATGGCGTAAAATACCTGGGAGTCTACATGGATAAGAGATTAACATGGAAGCTACATTTAAATAGGAAGCTAAGCGAAGCCCACAGCAGATTATCGCAATTATATCCCATATTAAATCGTAAATCGCCGTTGAAATTGGAATGTTCTTTACTAATATACAAATCTCTACTTCGACCTGTGCTAACCTATGCATGCACAGTATGGGGTGCTGCTCCAAACACCACAATTAAGAAATTACAAACATTCCAAAATAAGATACTTCGAATTGCCACAAACTCTCCTTGGTTTATACGAAATGAACAACTACATAACGAACTTGGAATTCCGATGATAGACTCTTTTATCAAAAACTGCATTAGACGCTTCCACGCTAAACTAAATGAATGCCCAGGTGCCACCAGGTATACACTTGGTGAAAAATCTATCCACAGGAGACTAAAGCGAAAGTTACCCCAAGACCTATTATCAACAGAAGATGAAACTAGTGACTGAGGAACGTTAATGGCGCAGCCTCCTTATGTTAATACGGCGCAAAGTGTAGTGTAAAGTGAACAATTCCGTGTATAGCTCAAGAACAGCTGATCCGGACAAAAACTATATTATTAAAAAAAAATAAGATCAGTTTATAACCCCTTAGTGATATTTACGTAAGCTTCAGTGGGGTACCCCGTGTTATGATAATATTGCTTAGATATAAATTGGAAGTTGATAATTGTTCCCATAAATACAAAGAGAATAGACTGACCAAAACTAAAATTGTCAAAAATACTATATAAAGAATTGCTTCTTTCATTCAAACTTTAGTTTCAAGGGTTGTATTGTGCTGTATATATAGCGAAGTTTATAAGTTTTCTTCTACCTATATCAGTGTACGTGTGTAATTAAACTTGTTGGCGCTCAAATAATTTGGACATCTCATTAATAGAGGATACACGACACACTTTTAGAGCAATCAATTTTTGAAAGTAAAATATAGGAAGCTGACCTAAAGGTAGAGAAAAGCTAACAATGTAAATTGGTTAAACATGTTTAACAGACGTGTTCTGCACAGTACATGCCTTCTTCACAAGACTCTAATCAGTCATTTGCCACCATATCGTTATAACAAAATTACTTTCCGAACTGGTGTACACCACCTCAACTTGGGTTCCAGGGAATCATAAGTATTCCTAAACATTATTCAGAATTTGGTAAATGAAGTTTCTGTTATTATATTGCAAATACTTATAATAAACTAAATTCCGAATTAAAAATGTTACCGCTGAATCGTTTTCGATCGTCTATTAAAAAATCATTTTAGACAAACAAAATGAATCGCTTTAAACATATACTAGATTTTCTGAAACTTTACTAAGAACGTCAGCATGCAGATGCAAAGGTCACCAAATACAAAATATTTATTTTGTCAGTTACTCCTTCCTACACGTGGTTAATTGGTAAAGCGGGCTTTAGCCTGAACTTCGCCATTTATGCATTACAATTGGAAATATATCATTTGTTTTAATTATAATAAAGGCAATTAATATTATTATTATAAAACCCAGGTCCATGGAACGCAAGTACAGCAACATACTTCGTTTCTACAACAAAGCGTAGTAGCCGTACTATAAAACAGCATAAAAAATCATATCTACACATTCATGTCTATTTTGAAGACAATGTAAAACGTAATTTTGACCATTTAATAAAAATTCTAAGAAAAATGCTAATATATGCTGATTGTTTGAATGCCGCATTAATTATGCAGGCACCTTAATATGTAAAAAATTGCGCATATCAATGACATCATCATATTGAACAATACAATGCCTGGTATTTACTATAGACAAAAAATATTTAACTGCCATCAATCCTATTAAGTATAACTCTTAACTATTCCTTGACATGACTTCATCGAATTCCAAATGTTTTCAACACACTATTGGACGTCTTAGCTCATCCCAAAGTTTTACTTAAAAACATTTCGTGTACTAACTTCAAGTCAACTTTCAGAAACTTTATGTTATAAAGGCCCACAAACCCTTCCTTTTGTCACAGGCACAATCTGAAACTGGGGAAGGCATTAGCTGCCCGTAAACAGCTTAATACGTAACTTGGGAAGAACCTGTCGCAAGACGAGCAGCAGCAAACTTGATCCGAACTTCTAACTAACTGAGTGCGTGCATTAGAACCAAGGTTAGCGCTTTTCCCTACTTAAGCAATTGTGTAAGTTTCTGCGCAGCAAATCCCCTGTTCGGAAAATCCAGATTCGCGGAAATTATTGTTCTGAAATGAAGCTCGTTGTGCCCCTTTTTGCAACTGCAATTATTGCAGCCCACGTAGTTTCCACCTCAGCTAAAGAATTCGGTGAGTTTTAGAACCATATCAATAAAAAGAAGAGTTATTTAAATGTACTATTAGCAACTACGATTATCAAATAGTTTATGAGAGTGAGCGGACGCGGTCGCTTTGAATGCAGTAGCATGGGAACTTATTGAACTAATTTAAAAGCAATTACGGTATTTCCACACAACAATGTTGTTATATTACGTAATAGCATCATTGATACTACATAAACTCATACTCGGTGCTTTAGTAAATGTAGCAACCTATATTTTGTTACAGTTGTTTCTCAACAGGATTGGCCATAATTTGTCTTTTTAAGTTGGTGCTGAAGAATTTTAATTTATTAATTAAGTTATCGAATGGTTGTGGCGCTAATCGGTTACTTATTATTTAAAACAATGCTTAAGCAAATAATGCCCAAGATAATATCACACGAAACAATTAAAAATTGTTACGAACGTTGATTGAAAAAAGTCCAAAAATTAATCAACGACCAAATAAATTATGTGAAGTATTTGGGGTATTAATTAAATAACTATTTCCTCTTTAATATATATCTCAATTTGTATTTTTTTAATTGGGCGATCAAAAATCAATATTATTACAAACAAGGACATTACAATTTGAATATATCTCAGGCAAACGTAGTAAAACAAATACTTTTTGGATTATGCATTTATGATAGCGACTTGTTTGGCAATATAATTTTAAAAATTAATACTTTATTAAAAATAAATTAATAACTGACGCAAACTGGCGTACAACTTTATACAGACTTATTACGGCTATGAGGTGCAAACATAAATAGTAAACGGTTACAAAATTTTATGAGAAAAGACGTCGTTGCATCCAAAATTAAATGTTTGCATCTCTAACATTTATCTCCCCCTTCCCCCCATGAACGTAGATTTATCAAAATGGTTCCACACTTCGTCGATGATTACACGAATCTGCAACAACATCCGATGTAACCCAACTAAGGAACAAAGTTTACATTTTTAAATGCAGGATGTTATGTATTAGCATTTTGTAAGAGCTTGACTTTTTAATAGACCATAAACGGACACATTTTTCAAAATTGAAGAATTAAACAATTAACTCCAGCTTTTGCCAAGTTACCAGGTATATGTGTGGTCGTTATGGACAATGTACTGCGCCATTCCATGCAGCTCGACAAACCACCAATATTTTATTGTAAAAAAATCAAATTCAACAGTAGTTGTTTTATTCTGAAGTAAAAATTAGCAAAAATTTGGAAAAGAATCAATTGTGGGATGTAATAACACCATTTATATGTGACGCTACGTAATCGACAACATTTTGAAGAAGCGTGGGTGGGGGGGTCCTTAGATTACATATACAGTGTGTCCCAGGATTGATGTTAGAAGAGGTGAGATAGGCTAAAAAAATTTAAATTTTATTTTAAGGTTCTAGGATTCGGTCCTGCATGGTTTGAAAAAAAATTTAAGAATATTTTCAGTTTTTGAGAAACAAGTAGGCCTTGACAGGAAAGCGAAAACTATTTTATTTTCTGGTAAACTACCCTTTCTGTTCATGATACGGCAAAATTTTACTAAGAAAAGTTGTTCAGAATGAGAAAGCATGGTTCTATACAAAATTTCAGAAAGATCTGTCGACTTAGATTAAACCGTCATTTTTAATAATAGTAATTTATTATACAAGACGATAAAGTTAAATTTTATCCACGAGTGAATTGTTTAACGTCGAGACGAAGTCGAGACGTTAATGATTCAAGAGTGGATAGAAATAACTTTATCGTCGTGTATAATACAATATTTTTTTCTATAGCAAGAACTTTAACAATTTCAAAAGAAAATAAGGACAGTCAAGCACATTTCAAAATGTCAGTAGCTAGATTGGGTTGCTACGATAATACGAAGCTGTCATATTTAATTTAAACAAAAGTTAGAAAATTAAATTACTTTATCTATCCTTGATGTTAAAGTGCTACTTTATCTACCCTTGCTGTTAAAGTAAAACTTGACCTTTTGTTTTGAGTTGATAAAAGCACACTTTAACATGCGCTATAGAAAAAATGCAATTTATTTCATGTAAAAAGTAACGGTTTTATCTAAGTCGACAGATTTTTCTGAAATTTTGTATAGGTCCATAATTTATCATTCTGAACAACTTTTCTTAATAAAAGTTTGCCGTATCATAAACAAAAAGGGTAGTTTACTTGAAAATAAAATAGTTTTCGCTCCCCTGTCAAGGCCTACTTGTTTTTCAAAAACCTGAAAATATTCTTAAAATTCTTTTCAAACCAAGCAGGACCGAATCCCAGAAACTTAAAATAAAATTAAAAAATTTTTAGCCCATCTCACCTCTTGTAACATCAATCCTGGGACACACTGTATACCAATGTCAGTATCATCCCATTGAAATGGTATAAAGGTTCTGTAAGACTATAGTAAGCATATAAATTCGAAACCATCGTCTAAAAAGTATTTCAGATGTGTGGCACACATTTTTTAACCATTGTGAACCACTTATTTCGGCTAACTGAATAAAACATGTGAGAACTCTTTCGACTGAAAAACCCTTTCTGTTATTATATCATTAGGGGAATCTGATACAAAATCAGAAACGATTGTGGGTTTGATTGAGAATATTCCGTCATTTTTGGACCATTTTAAAAAGATATTACTATGTATGGAATACTTATTGAGAAAAATACAAAACGCTAGGAAAAACTATGCATATGATAGACGGCTCAAAGTAAAGGCGATATTTTGATGGTCATGATAAAGTGTTTTCAAAAATAGAACATGTCTAGGTGGAAAGGAAGAGACCCAATATTTTACTCACTGACTTAAGTAGTTGCGACTTTCACTCTGATGATGCAAGTTACAAAGTCTTGCAAACCGTTAGTGAATATGGGTGCACAAACAGCAACAAGGCCAAGTATACCTAAGTATCCTCGTTCTCAAGGTACTCAAACAACACGAGCCACTAAAGAGCATGGCCATCGAGTGGATTCGTGCTCGAGTTCACAAGATGCAAGGCACATTAAGCCAGAGAATGCTGGGTCAAATCCACAAATGCTACGAGGTCTAAGCCGAAATTGTATGTTAACAAGGTTCTTCAGAAAATAAGTAAAGGCCTTAAGACAGTACATTAATTCAATGAGTCAACCACGTTAAAATCAAAAGTACGTTACACAAAAAGATGTAACTCACCATGTGAAGCGGGACCAAAGGAAAACTCTTCCTGAAACCATTTCGTTGGTACCTACGCAACTTCCTAGTGATTACAGAATAAAGGCAAATATCAAGCGATACAAACAAAAATCATAACCATGTTTTAAATTGCTGTTATTGTGTTGTAAAGTGCTGCAGTAATTACTAACTTTATATTTATTGCTATGGTTTGATATGCACCACTGATTAAACTGATTAAAATAATTGCTGGATTGTAATTTTATTTACTCGACTCAAAATAAATAGTATTATGCCCTTTTTCGTATTTTATTTATCTGCAATTTTATTCTCATAACGCTAGTTCGGTAGAACAATCAACTCTATTCAAAGGGTGAATTCCTAATAATTTGTAACCTTTTTACCTAAACTGCTACGTCACTGTGCGCCCGATTTATTTCCAAATATGCAGTCGCTAAGGTATGCGCTGCTGTCTAAATTACACAAAATGGTTCGTATCTGTCAGTAAGTGTTGTTGACTTTAAAAATCAAATTTGTGAACATTCGAAAAGGTATTTATTTAAATCATAGTGCTTTGGCGGTTATTATTCTCTTTTTTTCAGAAATTAATTTGTCTTATAATGTCAGAAAAGACGCCGATTCAATTTCTGCAATTGTTTAATCTCCACCTAACCTCACAACTGGACTCTGGTTAATAATTTGAAAATCACTTTCGCTGGGGGCTTGAAGATGCTTGAATCTTGTTCAGTACGGTATTGTCTCGCATGCACACACATTTCTGGATGCTCACGCTAATATGTTTAGGGTTAGACAGTACCTTAAGATTTCGTGTTCGCTTCAATCTTCGGAAAGGGGGCCCCAGCTCGTATCTTCGTCTGGAACAGTTTCCCCCGGTGTCTGTGCTGCTGGTCGGTGTCCTGCACTCCTGCGTGATGCGTCGCAGTAGAATGCCCTGGCTCTGGACCCTCTTTTCGGCTGGAATCCTTCTTCGTAATCTTGATGTGGGTGGCGAACGTTTCCTCAGAGATTCTCTTGGTGAAATAATTTATGTTTGCCACAAACGTTCTCATATGAACTATACCACTTGCTTAACACAGTGAAACACTTTTTAGCTCAAAATATTTAATTTTATTATATAAAAACTTGTATTCAAAAGGAGCACAAATTTTCATGTCAATCGTATAATTTATTCAATTGCTATCTCCCCAAGTCCGATATAAACAAATGCTAATACTATACAAACGGAAATCATCCAAGTTCAAATCAATTACATTTTGAAATAAATTTACTTACAAATTATTGAATTTAAAAATTTCTTATATCTAAAATATTGTCCGTCAAGATGTCTCTTTGCGCCACTACACGTTTTATTATTTGCTTTGCTCTGTTCACTCGCGTAATTGTACTGATCCTTTTACAGAGTTTACTTCCTTCATAAATGCTTTCGATGTCCATCTGTCTGCTTTTCACTCGTTTTTTCCTGTCTTGCTGTTTGCTTTTCCCTTGCTTTATCATGTCGTCTGCTTCTCACAATTGCTATTTTATGTCTTTATGTCTGCCTTCTTAATTGCTCGTTGCAACATTATTATTTTTCTGGCTTCTTATACCTTTTTAGATTTTTCACAACTTGACCTAAATATCTATATTGAAATCTACGCTTCACTGACCTGCACATAGCAAACCTCTTTGTGATTGTTCATTTCATTTGGTTTGGCTATGCATTCTGCCCAAACCTAATATTTAATTAATTTGAACTTCGACTTGAACCCTGTGAAAAGCAAGCTTTGCCCTATGCGTTCCTTATTCAATTCACTTAATAATACTGGCATCTCTTTTCCAATGCATTTACTAAATGAAATTTATGCTTAGTATTGTAGTTACATAAAACACCCCATAGCTATGCTTTTTTGACTTGTTTCTTTAACTGTACTGCAAGCAGAGTAGAGTCTTGGGCTTAAAACCATTACATTATATATTTTATAGAACTTATTGTAAAATGTTCTATAAAAGTTCACATGTAATAACGTATTTAGTATTTTCCAATGTTCTCAACTTTATAACTTACTATAACCATTCCCTACATCTTTTACCTGTATACTCAATATTATATTGTAGAATTGTTTCTAATAGGTTATCGGTTTATTATTACTTAAATAAAACCAATTTAATAAAATACGGTTTCAAACATGTCTGAAAAAGTATTCCAAGTATGTAGGTTCCGATATCAATTTACTACTAGTTTGATTATTTATAATTAATAACATGAAGGAATTATTCCACAGACTATTTCCCGCACACACTTTAAGCCAATCAAATCTTTTAAATTTCTGAGATTCATCCAATCAGATCCCAATTATGTGATAATTTTGCACTAGTATAAATTGCCTCGTCATCTTATTAGTGACGCGCATAAGTGGATTAACGAAATTCCCATTGTCCCTACGAACTATCTAGCGAAACTACTGCCAAATTAGCCAAATTAGCGGCGAAAGTAGACCCTGTTAACCTTTTTTCGGGAAACCATCTGCAAAATGCCCCTTTTGCAGAACAAATTGATTCCAATTTTGTCTCGTGTACTTCGTGAACTCGTCAAAATTATTGACAATTTGGCATGCACTAATATTACTAATGATTATTTCCTTCATATCCACAATAATGCGTAATCACTATGGTTTCTGTCAGTTTAACAATAACAAAAATTAAACGTCAAAATTTAACCGCGGTTAAATATGTGTCAAAATTTAATCGCTTGTGCATACTTTTAACTTGATTATTAAAGGTGCTTCACAAACTGAATTTTATCAATTTATTCAGGAAATAATCACGCCGAACATCCCGCGTGCATGTAAACTAGCCTGAATAAATTTTGACGATTTTCTGTCAGAATGTTTTGCTCGGAAGAAATATATCTCGTAAATTTTCCGCCCCAAAATCCCTCGTGCTGCGCACTCGGGACTCTTGTTGAGCGGCAAATTTACTTGACAAATTTCTTAGCAAAACATTCTGACAGAAAAAGTCAAAATTTAATCGGCTATTTTAATGCACTTGGGATATTACTGTTGAATATTTCCTGGATAAATATTAGTGGTTTGACAATTAATTTAAACCTAATCACTCAAAACGTGTTGGCAAGTCTGAAAACTCAAACCTTTTAAGTCGTGGTTGTTCAATGTCATTATCGAGAAGGGTCTCCACAAGAGTATTAGGGTAGGTGCTTAGCCTATCCCGGTGGCGAGCACTGGAGTTTTGAATTTCCTCGTTGATCGTTGGAATATTGAGGTCTTGTCGTATGACCTCGTTGGGAACGTACTACGGTGGGTCCACCATGGACGTCCACTTTGAACTAAGAGCGTCTCAAGATGTCGATGTTGCAATTGCCAACAGTACCCCATAACTGTATCCCATATGATCAAATTGATTTAATTATAGTCTTGTATAGTAATATTTTGTTGGCAAGTGACAACTGAGACTTACGACCTAAAACCCAGTACATTTTTCTTAATGACCTAGTTGCTTCCTTTTTGTCCAAATATGTTTCCTCCAAGTGAGGCAGCACAAAAACCACCGAGGAATTACGCTTGCTTTCGAAATTGTAAGAACAATTTTTGCATTTAATGCTTTTTGCATTTTTCCGCATTTGTATTCCAAATATTAGTATTTTTCCCGCATCATTTACGCCTAAATTAATAGTTCAGTCAGGTTTTAAAATTTCGTTCATTTCAAATTATTTATTTATGATCGTCGATTTTAATTCACATATGTTTGCTTGCCGTATGAATAACGTAATTTGATTTATAGCATCTTAATTTCTCTTTGGCTCCAAACCGTCACCCGTCTAGACAGGTCGGGGCTCCCCCGTTCTACATGCGAAATTCTGATTCAATATTGCACGGCAGTAACGCAACGTTGGCACTTCCTATGTGTTAGACAGAGTACAAATTAAGTAACGCTTGCGCGCGTTCTTAGGCTTCATGCATTCGATTGCCAGAATTCAAGAAGGCCGTCTGGTGGTTGCGGGGCGTAAATTATGTAGTTTGGTATTTTTAAATAGTGATGTTGGTCCATAATACGTAGGTATCCCTTACGTGATTAATAGGTTCGTTTATTTTCAGGTCTGTCAGATTTCTGTTTTTAATAGAACCGCCTTCCCTGAAAGTCTGAACACAATTTATAAGACAGCTGTAATTCTTTTATGAATTTGGTTTGTGGATCTTCTAAGCAACTCATCAAAAGTCAGTTGTAGAAACTACGACCATTTCTAAAACACGCTTCTACCCTAAATATTTTATGTTCTTCAGAGGAAACCATATTTATCACATTGTCCGAACACTGACAATGAACTATTTAGTAGATTCTATAATGAACATTCCCCACTACCATGCACTGCCTATTCTAATTCACGTACTCTTTGAACACATAGGCGAATTAACCGTAGAAATTCCAAAGGGACTGGCCATTATATGGTAGGAAGTATACATATATATAAAAAAAATCAACATATACAGAAAGAAAAGAAAATGCCCAAGTACAACATACACAAACTTAAAGTTGAAGAAACACACAAAGCATTAAATCAGAATATAGCAGAAAAATTAGGGAAAGAAGATGAAGACAGAATAAATTATAATTAAAGAGGAGTAGAACAAATATGGAATGAGATCAAAACAGCTTCCTTGACGCGGCAGAAGAAGTACTACGAAAAGCACCAAAAAATAACAAAGACACATCGAGGGATCATTAATTTGACGTCATTAAAACACGGAATGAAGCAAAGAAGGCCTTACCACAAAGAAGCACAAGGGCAAAAATCAAAAAGTTCAAAACCCTAAGAAGAGAGGCAAAGAAAATATGGAAGAGAAAGAAAAGAGAAGCACAACTGAGGAAACAGGATAATGAAACAAGGGAAAGTAGGAAACTATATAAAATACTGAAAGATACAAAAAACGAATTCCCGCCTAGATTTTCCCTGTGCAAATATAAGCAAGGAAACTGTATAACGGAGGAGGATGAAGTATTAAGGAGATGGAAGGATCACTTCTCAGACATCCTAAATCAGAACACCTCAATAGAAGGACATCTTACAATCACCCCGTACCACACTATTCAACCCCAAATAAAGAAGAAAACATTACAGGAAATCAAAGATCATCAATGCCATGAAAAACAATAAATCGCTAGGAATAGACAACGGAACGCTGAACTAATTTACTGTAGGGGAGAAAGAATTGCAGAATGACTGCACCAATTAGTTGAAGTAATATGGAATACAAAAGAAATCCCCAGAGGATGGAACACAGTCATTAATCTGCCCAATTTATAAAAGGGTGGTAGACTGAAATATCAAAACTATAAACCGATATCCCTTTTGTGCGTCAGATACAAGATCTTCACTAACATTCTGCGAAAACGCATACTGGAATATACGGGGGAGATCATAGGGGAATACCAGGCTGGTTTTAGAAAGGGCAGGTCAACAACGGACTATCTCTTGGTAGTGATACAAATAACACAGAAATGATGGGAATTCAACATCCCAATATACCAGCTATTCGCGAACTCCAACCACTCGGGGGTTGGGACACCTACCGAGCGCGTCTCCAGGTGGCGGATAGGAGAACGGCCGAGGTCCTCCGGACTAAGGTTAGTGGTTAGCTAGTAGGGATATCCCGGGCCTAAACTCCTGTGTGATGAAACGAAAGCTGCCACCGCGGACCATCCCCCCTCTTCATTGAGTTGTGGCCGCTCAATGAACTTCACAGGGTTTTAGGTTACCCTCGTGTTTGTGCCGTGCGAGGCGACCCGTGTCGGTTGGATGAAGGGATCCTGGGGATTGAGCTGCCTCTGGGACGGTTTGGTTTCCTGGAGCGCAGTAACACATCTCTTTGGCCCTGATTTCACTTAGACGGGAGGTCGAGACTAACCCACCTCGATCAATCGGCTGTTCCGTCGGGTCAGACCGCCGGAAGGGTGAGCTCTTTGGGGGTGAAGGTGCATGCAGTGGGTCCTTGAGGTCCCTAGGGGTTCCGGTTTCTGATACCCTGGGGCTCGCCTAAAGGTGCCTGCTCGTGTGCAACTCATCTCTGGGAGCTATATCTCCTTAGTATCCTTGGCGTCGAAGTTCGGCGTCCCCTTGTTGGGCTCCGTGGTGGGTGGGGAGCTAGGGAGATGAATTTTTCTTTCAGCATGGATGATAAGAAGTTTGAAGAAACCGTACAGGGCGCGTCTTCGGATACCCCTCAAGCAGGACCGCAACAACAGCAGCAGCAAAATACAGAGGAGGAGCAACAGACTCTTCCAAAGAGGAAGAGGATTTCTGGTGCCGAACAGAAGCGCAGGAGAAAGGCTCGCTTAACCGCAGAGAACTCCGGCGCTACTGCCTCTACCTCCACCCAAAGGCTGGCTCCTGAAGCTAACCCTAAGGTGGCAGGTTCAGGCAAAATGAAGGATAGAAGTGGGAAGGGACGTGGGCCCTCCTCAACCACTACCAAGGGACTGGCTCCCAGAGCTAGCCCCAAGGCGGTTGGTTCCGGTAGGCCTACACCCTCCACAAGTAAAAGGACTAGATCGGATGGAAGCACGCCCTCCACCTCTAATCCGAAAAAGAAGGTCAAGCCAGACCAAAATTAAATGTTTGCAACTCTAACATTTATCTCCCCCTTCCCCCCATGAACGTAGATTTATCAAAATGGTTCCACACTTCGTCGATGATTACACGAATCTGCAACATCCGACGTAACCCAACTAAGGAACAAAGTTTACATTTTTAAATGCAGGATGTTATGTATTAGCATTTTGTAAGAGCTGGGCTTTTTAATAGACCATAAACGGAAACATTTTTCAAAATTAAAGGATTACATAATTAACTCCAGCTTTTGCCAAGTTACCAGGTATATGTGTGGTCGTTATGGACAATGTACCGCGCCATTCCGTGCAGCTCGACAAACCACCAATATTTTATTGTAAAAAAATCAAATTCAACAGTTTTTTTTATTATAAAGTCAAAATTAACAAAAATTTGGCAAAGAATCAATTTTGGGATGTAATAACACCATTTATATATGACGCTACGTAATCGACAACATTTTGAAGAAGCGTGGGTGGGGGGTAATTAGATTACATATACAGTGTGTATCAGGATTGATGTTACAAGAGGTGAGATGGGCTAAAAATTTTTAAATTTTATTTTAAGGTTGTGGGATTCGGTCCTGCTTGGTTTGAAAAGAAATTTAAGAATATTTTCAGTTTTTGGAAAACAAGTAGGCCTTGACAGGGAAGCAAAAACTATTTTATTTTCAGGTAAACTGCCCTTTCTGTTCATGATACGGCAAAATTTTACTAAGAAAAGTTGTTCAGAATGAGAAATCATGGTCCTATACACAATTTTAGAAAGATCTGTAGACTTAGATTAAACCGTAATGTTTTAGATTTAACAATATAAATTGTATTTTATTTTCAGGTAAACTACCGTTTTTGTTCACGATACGGCAAAATTTTACTAAGAAAAGTTGTTCAGAATGAGAAATGATGGTCCTATACAAAATTTTAGAAAGATCTGTAGACTTAGATTAAACCGTAATGTTTTAGATTTAACAATATAAATTGTATTTTATTTTCAGGTAAACTACCCTTTTTGTTCATGATACGGCAAAATTTTACTAAGAAAAGTTGTTCAGAATGAGAAATGATGGTCCTATACAAAATTTTAGAAAGATCTGTGGACTTAGATTAAACCGTAATGTTTTAGATTTAACAATATAAATTGTATTTTATTTTCAGGTAAACTACCCTTTTTGTTCACGATACGGCAAAATTTTATTAAGAAAAGTTGTTCAGAATAAGAAATTATGGTCCTATACAAAATTTCAAAAAGATCTGTTGACTTAGGGCCGATTTCATAATCAATTTTAAATCTAATTTTAACTAAAGTAATGTTAGATTGTGCATAATTACATATGTAGCACATGAGACTGTGCGCATTCTAATGTCACTTTAGTTAAATGAAGCTTTAAATTTGATTATGAAATTGGCCCTTAGATTAAAGCTAATTTTTAATAGTAAATGCAATTTGTTTAATCTAAAAAGTAACGGTTTCATCTAAGTAGACAGATCTTTCTGAAATTTTGTATACGGCCATAATTTCTCATTCTCAACAACTTAACAACTTCTTAATAAAATTTTGCCGTATCATGAACAGAAAAGGTAGTTTACCTGAAAATAAAACAGGTTTCGCTCCCCTGTCAAGGCCTACTTGTTTTTCAAAAACTGAAAATATTCTTAAAATTCTTTTCAAACCAAGCAGGACCGAATCCCAGAAACTTAAAATAAAATTCAAAATTTTTTAGCCCATCTCACCTCTTGTAACATCAATCCTGGGACACACTGTATACCAATGTCAGTATCATCCCATTGAAATGGTATAAAGGTTCTGTAAGACTATAGTAAGCATATAAATTCGAAACCTTCGTCTAAAAAGTATTTCAGATGAGTGGCACAAATTTTGTAACCATTGCGAACCACTTATTTCGGCTAACTAGATAAAACATGTGAGAACTCTTTCGACTGAAAACCCCTTTCTGTTATTATATCATTAGGTGAATCTGATACAAAATCAGACACGATTGTGGGTTTGATTGAGAATATTCCGTCATTTTTGGATCATTTTAAAAAGATGTGATTGTGTATAGAATACTTATTGAGAAAAATACAAAACGCTAGGAAAACCTATGCATATGATAGACGGCTTAAAAATAAAAACGTTAGTGATATGGGTGCACAAAGAGCAACAAGGCCAAATCTGCCTAAGTATCCTCGTTCTCAAGGTACTCAAACAACACCAGCCACTAAAAAGCATGGCCATCGAGTGGATTCGTGCTCGAGTTCACAAGATGCAAGGCACATTAAGCCAGAGAATGCTATGTCAAATCCACAATTTCTACGAGGTCTAAGCCGAAATTGTATGTTAACAAGAATAATTACGGGGGTTCTTCAGAAAATAAGTAAAGGCCTTAAGACAGCACAGTAGTTCAATGAGTCAACCACGTTAAAATCAAAAGTACGTTACACAAAAAGATGTAACTCACCATGTGAAGAGGGACCAAAGGAAAACTCTTCCTGAAACCATTTCGTTGGTACCTATGCAACTTCCCAGTGATTACAGAATAAAGGCAAATATCAAGCAATACAAACAAAAATCATAACCATGTTTTAAATGGCCGTTATCGTGTTGTAAAGTGCTGCAGTAATTACTAACTTTATATTTATTGCTATGGTTTGATATGCACCACCGATTAAACTGATTAAAATAATTGCTGGATTGTAATTTTATTTACTCGACTCAAAATAAATAGTATTATGCCCTTTTTCGTATTTTATTTATCTGCAATTTATTCTCATAACGCTAGCTCGGTAGAACAATCAACTCTATTCAAAGGGTGAATTCCTAATAATTTGTAACCTTTGTACCTAAACTGGTACGCCACTGTGCGCCCGATTTATTTCCAAATATGCAGTCGCTAAGGTATGCGCTGCTGTCTAAATTACACAAAATGGTTCGTATCTGTCAGTAAGTGTTGTTGACTCTAAAAATCAAATTTGTGAACATTCGAAGAGGTATTTAATTAAATCGTAGTGCTTTGGCGGTTATTATTCTCTTTTGTTTCAGGAATTAATTTGTCTTATAACGTCAGAAGGGACGCCGATTGAATTTCTGCAATTGTTTAATCTCCACCTAACCTCACAACTGGACTCTGGTTAATAATTTAAAAAGCACTTTCGCTGGGGGCTTGAAGATGCTTGAATCTTGTTCAGTACGGTATTGTCTCGCATGCACACAAATTTCTGGATGCTCACGGTAATATGTTTAGGGTTAGACAGTACCTTAAGATTTCGTGTTCGCTTCAATCTTCGGAAAGGGGGCCCCAGCTCGTATCTTCGTCTGGAACAGTTTCCCCCGGTGTCTGTGCTGCTGGTCGGTGTCCTGCACTCCTGCCTGATGCGTCGCAGTAGAATGCCCTGGCTCTGGACCCTCTTTTCGGCTGGAATCCTTCTTCGTAATCTTGATGTGGGTGGCGAATGTTTCCTCGGAGATGCTCTTGGTGAAATAATTTATGTTTGCGGAAATCGCCACAAACGTTCTCATATGAACTATACCACTTGCTTAACACAGTGAAACACTTTTTAGCTCAAAATATTTAATTTTATTATATAAAAACTTGTATTCAAAAGAAGCACAAAATTTCATGTCAATCTTATAATTTATTCAATTGCTATCTCCCCAAGTCCGTTATAAACAAATGCTAATCTAATACTACACAAACGGAAATCAGCCAAGTTCAAATCAATTACATTTTGAAATAAATTTACTTACAAATTATTGAATTTAAAAATTTCTTATATCTAAAATATTATCCGTCAAAATGTCTCTTTGCGCCACTACACGTTTTATTATTTGCTTTGCTCTGTTCACTCGCGTAATTGCACTGATCCTTTTAAAGAGTTCACGTCCTTCATAAATGCTTTCGATGTCCATCTGTCTGCTTTTCACTCGTTTTTTTCCTGTCTTGCTGTTTGCTTTTCTCTTGCTTTATTATGTCTTGTCTGCTTCTCACAATTGCTATTTTATGTCTTTATGCCTGCCTTCTTAATTGCTCGTTGCAACATTATTATTTTTCTGGCTTCTTATACCTTTTTAGATTGTTCACAACTTGACCTAAATAACTATATTGAAATATACGCTTCATTGACCTGCACATAGCAAACCTCTGTGCGATTATTCATTTCATTTAGTTTGGCTATGCATTCTGCCCAAACTTAATATTTAATTAATTTGAACTTCGACTTCAACCCCGTGAAAAGCAAGCTTTGCCCTATGCGTTCCTTATACAATTCACTTAATAATACTGGCATCTCTTTTCCAGTGCATTTACTAAATGAAATTTATGCTTAGTATTGCAGTTACATAAAACATCCCCACTCTGTGCTTTTTGACTTGTTTCTTTAACTCTACTGCAAGCAGAGTAGAATCTTGGGCTTAAGACCATTACATTATATATTTTATAGAACTTATTGTAAAATGTTCTAGAAAAGTTCACATGTAATAACGTATTTAGTATTTTCCAATGTTCTCATTTATAAGCTACTATAACCATTCCCTACATCTTTTACCTGTATGCGCAATATTATATTGTAGAATTGTTTCTAATAGGTTATCGGTTTATTATTACTTAAATGAAACCAATTTAATAAAGTACGGTTTGAGAACATGTCTGAAAAAGTATTGCAAGTATGTAGGTTCCGATATCAATTTACAACTAGTTTGATTATTTATAATTAATAACATGAACGAATTATTCCACACACACTTTAAGCCAATCAAATCTTTTAAATTTCTGAGATTCATCCAATCAGATCCCAATTATGTGATAATTTTGCACTAGTATAAATTGCCTCGTCATCTTATTAGTGACGCGCATGACTCGATTAACGAGATTCCCGTTGTCCCTACGAACTATCTAGCGAAACTACTGCCAAATTAGCCAAATTAGCGGCGAAAGTAGACCCTGTTAACTTTTTTTCGGGAAACCATCTGCAAAATGCCCCTTTTGCATAACAAATTAATTCCAATTTTGTCTCGCGCACTTCGTGAACTCGTCAAAATTATTGACAATTTGGCATGCACTAATATTACTAATGAATATTTCCTGGATAAACATTAGTGGTTTGACAATTAATTTAAACCTAATCACACAAAACGTGTTGGCAAGTCTGAAAACTCAAACCTTTTAAGTCGTGGTTGTTCAATGTCATTATCAAGAAGGGTCTCCACAAAAGTATTAGGGTAGGTGCTTAGCCTATCCCGGTGGCGAGCACTGGATTTTTGCCTTTCCTGGTTGATCATTGGAATATTGAGGTCTTGTCGTATGACCTCGTTGGGAATGTACTATGGTGGGTCCACCATGGACGTCCACTTTGAACTGAGAGCGTCTCAAGATGTCGATGTTGAAATTGCTAACATTACCCCATAACTGTATCCCATATGACCAAATTGGTTTAATTATAGTCTTGTATGGTAATATTTTGTTGGCAAGTGACAACTGACTTACGACCTAAAACCCAGTATATTTTTTTAATGACCTAGTTACTTCCTTTTATCCAAATATGTTTCCTCCAAGTGAGGCGGCACAAAAGCCACCGAGGATAACGCTTGCTTTCGAAGTTATAAGAACAATTTTTGCATTTAGCGCTTTTTGTATTTTTCCGTATTTGCATTCCAAATATTAGTATTTTCCCCGCATTATTTACGCCTAAATTGATAGTTCAGTCAGGTTTTGAAACCCAATTTCGTTCATTTCAAATTATTTATTTATGATCGTCGATTTTAAATTCACATATGTTTGCTTGCCGTATGAATAACGTAATTTGATTTATAGCATCTTAATTACTCTTTGGCTCCAAACCGTCACCCGTTTAGACAGGTCGGGGCTCCCCCGTTCTTCATGCGAAATTCTGATTCAATATTGCACGGCAGTGACGCAACGTTGGCACTTCCTATATGTGTTAGACAGAGTACAAATTAAGTAACGCTTGCGCGCGTTCTTAGGCTTCATGCATTCGATTGCCAGAATTCAAGAAGGCCGTCTGGTTGTTGCGGGGAGTAAATGATGTAGTTTGGTATTTTTAAATAGTGATTTTGGTAGGGTTTGGTCCATAATACGTAGGTATCCCTTACGTGATTAATAGGTTCGTTTATTTTTAGGTCTGTCAGATTTCTGTTTTTAATAGAACCGCCTTCTCTGAAAGTCTGAACACAATTTATAAGACAGCTGTAATTCTTTTATGAATTTGGTTTGTGGATCTTCTAAGCAACTCATCAAAAGTCAGTTGTAGAAACTACGACCATTTCTAAAACACGCTTCTACCCTAAATATTTTATGTTCTTCAGAGGAAACCATATTTATCACACTGGCCGAACACTGACAATGAACTATTTAGTAGATTCTATAATGAACATTCCCCACTACCATGCACTGCCTATTCTAATTCACGTACTCTTTGAACACAGACGAATTAACCGTAGAAATTCCAAAGGGACTGGCCATTATATGGTAGGAAGTATACATATATATAAAAAAAATCAACATATACAGAAAGAAAAGAAAATGCCCAAGTACAACATACACAAACTTAAAGTTGAAGAAACACACAAAGCATTAAATCAGAATACAGCAGAAAAATTAGGGAAAGACGATGAAGACAGAATAAATTATAATTAAAGAGGAGTAGAACAAATATGGAATGAAATCAAAACAGCTTCCTTGACGCGGCAGAAGAAGTACTACGAAAAGCACCAAAAAATAACAAAGACACATCGAGGGATCATGAATTTGACGTCATTAAAACACGGAATGAAGCAAAGAAGGCCTTACCACAAAGAAGCACAAGGGCAAAATTCAAAAAGTTCAAAACCCTAAGAAGAGAGGCAAAGAAAATATGGAAGAGAAAGAAAAGAGAAGCACAACTGAGGAAACAGGATAATGAAACAAGGGAAAGTAGGAAACTATATAAAATACTGAAAGATACAAAAAACGAATTCCCGCCTAGATTTTCCCTGTGCAAAAATAAGCAAGGAAACTGTATAACGGAGGAGGATGAAGTATTAAGGAGATGGAAGGATCACTTCTCAGACATCCTAAATCAGAACACCTCAATAGAAGGACATCTTACAATCACCCCGTACCACACTATTCAACCCCAAATAAAGAAGAAAACATTACAGGAAATCAAAGATCATCAATGCCATGAAAAACAATAAATCGCTAGGAATAGACAACGGAACGCTGAACTAATTTACTGTAGGGGAGAAAGAATTGCAGAATGACTGCACCAATTAGTTGAAGTAATATGGAATACAAAAGAAATCCCCAGAGGATGGAACACAGTCATTAATCTGCCCAATTTATAAAAGGGTGGTAGACTGAAATATCAAAACTATAAACCGATATCCCTTTTGTGCGTCAGATACAAGATTTTCACTAACATTCTGCGAAAACGCATACTGGAATATACGGGGGAGATCATAGGGGAATACCAGGCTGGTTTTAGAAAGGGCAGGTCAACAACGGACTATCTCTTGGTAGTGATACAAATAACACAGAAATGATGGGAATTCAACATCCCAATATACCAGCTATTCGCGAACTCCAACCACTCGGGGGTTGGGACACCTACCGAGCGCGTCTCCAGGTGGCGGATAGGAGAACGGCCGAGGTCCTCCGGACTAAGGTTAGTGGTTAGCTAGTAGGGATATCCCGGGCCTAAACTCCTGTGTGATGAAACGAAAGCTGCCACCGCGGACCATCCCCCCTCTTCATTGAGTTGTGGCCGCTCAATGAACTTCACAGGGTTTTAGGTTACCCTCGTGTTTGTGCCGTGCGAGGCGACCCGTGTCGGTTGGATGAAGGGATCCTGGGGATTGAGCTGCCTCTGGGACGGTTTGGTTTCCTGGAGCGCAGTAACACATCTCTTTGGCCCTGATTTCACTTAGACGGGAGGTCGAGACTAACCCACCTCGATCAATCGGCTGTTCCGTCGGGTCAGACCGCCGGAAGGGTGAGCTCTTTGGGGGTGAAGGTGCATGCAGTGGGTCCTTGAGGTCCCTAGGGGTTCCGGTTTCTGATACCCTGGGGCTCGCCTAAAGGTGCCTGCTCGTGTGCAACTCATCTCTGGGAGCTATATCTCCTTAGTATCCTTGGCGTCGAAGTTCGGCGTCCCCTTGTTGGGCTCCGTGGTGGGTGGGGAGCTAAGGAGATGAATTTTTCTTTCAGCATGGATGATAAGAAGTTTGAAGAAACCGTACAGGGCGCGTCTTCGGATACCCCTCAAGCAGGACCGCAACAACAGCAGCAGCAAAATACAGAGGAGGAGCAACAGACTCTTCCAAAGAGGAAGAGGATTTCTGGTGCCGAACAGAAGCGCAGGAGAAAGGCTCGCTTAACCGCAGAGAACTCCGGCGCTACTGCCTCTACCTCCACCCAAAGGCTGGCTCCTGAAGCTAACCCTAAGGTGGCAGGTTCAGGCAAAATGAAGGATAGAAGTGGGAAGGGACGTGGGCCCTCCTCAACCACTACCAAGGGACTGGCTCCCAGAGCTAGCCCCAAGGCGGTTGGTTCCGGTAGGCCTACACCCTCCACAAGTAAAAGGACTAGATCGGATGGAAGCACGCCCTCCACCTCTAATCCGAAAAAGAAGGTCAAGCCAGACCAAAATTAAATGTTTGCAACTCTAACATTTATCTCCCCCTTCCCCCCATGAACGTAGATTTATCAAAATGGTTCCACACTTCGTCGATGATTACACGAATCTGCAACAACATCCGACGTAACCCAACTAAGGAACAAAGTTTACATTTTTAAATGCAGGATGTTATGTATTAGCATTTTGTAAGAGCTGGGCTTTTTAATAGACCATAAACGGAAACATTTTTCAAAATTAAAGGATTACATAATTAACTCCAGCTTTTGCCAAGTTACCAGGTATATGTGTGGTCGTTATGGACAATGTACCGCGCCATTCCGTGCAGCTCGACAAACCACCAATATTTTATTGTAAAAAAATCAAATTCAACAGTTTTTTTTATTATAAAGTCAAAATTAACAAAAATTTGGCAAAGAATCAATTTTGGGATGTAATAACACCATTTATATATGACGCTACGTAATCGACAACATTTTGAAGAAGCATGGGTGGGGGGTAATTAGATTACATATACAGTGTGTATCAGGATTGATGTTACAAGAGGTGAGATGGGCTAAAAATTTTTAAATTTTATTTTAAGGTTGTGGGATTCGGTCCTGCTTGGTTTGAAAAGAAATTTAAGAATATTTTCAGTTTTTGGAAAACAAGTAGGCCTTGACAGGGAAGCAAAAACTATTTTATTTTCAGGTAAACTGCCCTTTCTGTTCATGATACGGCAAAATTTTACTAAGAAAAGTTGTTCAGAATGAGAAATCATGGTCCTATACACAATTTTAGAAAGATCTGTAGACTTAGATTAAACCGTAATGTTTTAGATTTAACAATATAAATTGTATTTTATTTTCAGGTAAACTACCGTTTTTGTTCACGATACGGCAAAATTTTACTAAGAAAAGTTGTTCAGAATGAGAAATGATGGTCCTATACAAAATTTTAGAAAGATCTGTAGACTTAGATTAAACCGTAATGTTTTAGATTTAACAATATAAATTGTATTTTATTTTCAGGTAAACTACCCTTTTTGTTCATGATACGGCAAAATTTTACTAAGAAAAGTTGTTCAGAATGAGAAATGATGGTCCTATACAAAATTTTAGAAAGATCTGTGGACTTAGATTAAACCGTAATGTTTTAGATTTAACAATATAAATTGTATTTTATTTTCAGGTAAACTACCCTTTTTGTTCACGATACGGCAAAATTTTATTAAGAAAAGTTGTTCAGAATAAGAAATTATGGTCCTATACAAAATTTCAAAAAGATCTGTTGACTTAGGGCCGATTTCATAATCAATTTTAAATCTAATTTTAACTAAAGTAATGTTAGATTGTGCATAATTACATATGTAGCACATGAGACTGTGCGCATTCTAATGTCACTTTAGTTAAATGAAGCTTTAAATTTGATTATGAAATTGGCCCTTAGATTAAAGCTAATTTTTAATAGTAAATGCAATTTGTTTAATCTAAAAAGTAACGGTTTCATCTAAGTAGACAGATCTTTCTGAAATTTTGTATACGGCCATAATTTCTCATTCTCAACAACTTAACAACTTCTTAATAAAATTTTGCCGTATCATGAACAGAAAAGGTAGTTTACCTGAAAATAAAACAGGTTTCGCTCCCCTGTCAAGGCCTACTTGTTTTTCAAAAACTGAAAATATTCTTAAAATTCTTTTCAAACCAAGCAGGACCGAATCCCAGAAACTTAAAATAAAATTCAAAATTTTTTAGCCCATCTCACCTCTTGTAACATCAATCCTGGGACACACTGTATACCAATATCAGTATCATCCCATTGAAATGGTATAAAGGTTCTGTAAGACTATAGTAAGCATATAAATTCGAAACCTTCGTCTAAAAAGTATTTCAGATGAGTGGCACAAATTTTGTAACCATTGCGAACCACTTATTTCGGCTAACTAGATAAAACATGTGAGAACTCTTTCGACTGAAAACCCCTTTCTGTTATTATATCATTAGGTGAATCTGATACAAAATCAGACACGATTGTGGGTTTGATTGAGAATATTCCGTCATTTTTGGATCATTTTAAAAAGATGTGATTGTGTATAGAATACTTATTGAGAAAAATACAAAACGCTAGGAAAACCTATGCATATGATAGACGGCTTAAAAATAAAAACGTTAGTGATATGGGTGCACAAAGAGCAACAAGGCCAAATCTGCCTAAGTATCCTCGTTCTCAAGGTACTCAAACAACACCAGCCACTAAAAAGCATGGCCATCGAGTGGATTCGTGCTCGAGTTCACAAGATGCAAGGCACATTAAGCCAGAGAATGCTATGTCAAATCCACAATTTCTACGAGGTCTAAGCCGAAATTGTATGTTAACAAGAATAATTACGGGGGTTCTTCAGAAAATAAGTAAAGGCCTTAAGACAGCACAGTAGTTCAATGAGTCAACCACGTTAAAATCAAAAGTACGTTACACAAAAAGATGTAACTCACCATGTGAAGAGGGACCAAAGGAAAACTCTTCCTGAAACCATTTCGTTGGTACCTATGCAACTTCCCAGTGATTACAGAATAAAGGCAAATATCAAGCAATACAAACAAAAATCATAACCATGTTTTAAATGGCCGTTATCGTGTTGTAAAGTGCTGCAGTAATTACTAACTTTATATTTATTGCTATGGTTTGATATGCACCACCGATTAAACTGATTAAAATAATTGCTGGATTGTAATTTTATTTACTCGACTCAAAATAAATAGTATTATGCCCTTTTTCGTATTTTATTTATCTGCAATTTATTCTCATAACGCTAGCTCGGTAGAACAATCAACTCTATTCAAAGGGTGAATTCCTAATAATTTGTAACCTTTGTACCTAAACTGGTACGCCACTGTGCGCCCGATTTATTTCCAAATATGCAGTCGCTAAGGTATGCGCTGCTGTCTAAATTACACAAAATGGTTCGTATCTGTCAGTAAGTGTTGTTGACTCTAAAAATCAAATTTGTGAACATTCGAAGAGGTATTTAATTAAATCGTAGTGCTTTGGCGGTTATTATTCTCTTTTGTTTCAGGAATTAATTTGTCTTATAACGTCAGAAGGGACGCCGATTGAATTTCTGCAATTGTTTAATCTCCACCTAACCTCACAACTGGACTCTGGTTAATAATTTAAAAAGCACTTTCGCTGGGGGCTTGAAGATGCTTGAATCTTGTTCAGTACGGTATTGTCTCGCATGCACACAAATTTCTGGATGCTCACGGTAATATGTTTAGGGTTAGACAGTACCTTAAGATTTCGTGTTCGCTTCAATCTTCGGAAAGGGGGCCCCAGCTCGTATCTTCGTCTGGAACAGTTTCCCCCGGTGTCTGTGCTGCTGGTCGGTGTCCTGCACTCCTGCCTGATGCGTCGCAGTAGAATGCCCTGGCTCTGGACCCTCTTTTCGGCTGGAATCCTTCTTCGTAATCTTGATGTGGGTGGCGAATGTTTCCTCGGAGATGCTCTTGGTGAAATAATTTATGTTTGCGGAAATCGCCACAAACGTTCTCATATGAACTATACCACTTGCTTAACACAGTGAAACACTTTTTAGCTCAAAATATTTAATTTTATTATATAAAAACTTGTATTCAAAAGAAGCACAAAATTTCATGTCAATCTTATAATTTATTCAATTGCTATCTCCCCAAGTCCGTTATAAACAAATGCTAATCTAATACTACACAAACGGAAATCAGCCAAGTTCAAATCAATTACATTTTGAAATAAATTTACTTACAAATTATTGAATTTAAAAATTTCTTATATCTAAAATATTGTCCGTCAAAATGTCTCTTTGCGCCACTACACGTTTTATTATTTGCTTTGCTCTGTTCACTCGCGTAATTGCACTGATCCTTTTAAAGAGTTCACGTCCTTCATAAATGCTTTCGATGTCCATCTGTCTGCTTTTCACTCGTTTTTTTCCTGTCTTGCTGTTTGCTTTTCTCTTGCTTTATTATGTCTTGTCTGCTTCTCACAATTGCTATTTTATGTCTTTATGCCTGCCTTCTTAATTGCTCGTTGCAACATTATTATTTTTCTGGCTTCTTATACCTTTTTAGATTGTTCACAACTTGACCTAAATAACTATATTGAAATATACGCTTCATTGACCTGCACATAGCAAACCTCTGTGCGATTATTCATTTCATTTAGTTTGGCTATGCATTCTGCCCAAACTTAATATTTAATTAATTTGAACTTCGACTTCAACCCCGTGAAAAGCAAGCTTTGCCCTATGCGTTCCTTATACAATTCACTTAATAATACTGGCATCTCTTTTCCAGTGCATTTACTAAATGAAATTTATGCTTAGTATTGCAGTTACATAAAACATCCCCACTCTGTGCTTTTTGACTTGTTTCTTTAACTCTACTGCAAGCAGAGTAGAATCTTGGGCTTAAGACCATTACATTATATATTTTATAGAACTTATTGTAAAATGTTCTAGAAAAGTTCACATGTAATAACGTATTTAGTATTTTCCAATGTTCTCATTTATAAGCTACTATAACCATTCCCTACATCTTTTACCTGTATGCGCAATATTATATTGTAGAATTGTTTCTAATAGGTTATCGGTTTATTATTACTTAAATGAAACCAATTTAATAAAGTACGGTTTGAGAACATGTCTGAAAAAGTATTGCAAGTATGTAGGTTCCGATATCAATTTACAACTAGTTTGATTATTTATAATTAATAACATGAACGAATTATTCCACACACACTTTAAGCCAATCAAATCTTTTAAATTTCTGAGATTCATCCAATCAGATCCCAATTATGTGATAATTTTGCACTAGTATAAATTGCCTCGTCATCTTATTAGTGACGCGCATGACTCGATTAACGAGATTCCCGTTGTCCCTACGAACTATCTAGCGAAACTACTGCCAAATTAGCCAAATTAGCGGCGAAAGTAGACCCTGTTAACTTTTTTTCGGGAAACCATCTGCAAAATGCCCCTTTTGCATAACAAATTAATTCCAATTTTGTCTCGCGCACTTCGTGAACTCGTCAAAATTATTGACAATTTGGCATGCACTAATATTACTAATGAATATTTCCTGGATAAACATTAGTGGTTTGACAATTAATTTAAACCTAATCACACAAAACGTGTTGGCAAGTCTGAAAACTCAAACCTTTTAAGTCGTGGTTGTTCAATGTCATTATCAAGAAGGGTCTCCACAAAAGTATTAGGGTAGGTGCTTAGCCTATCCCGGTGGCGAGCACTGGATTTTTGCCTTTCCTGGTTGATCATTGGAATATTGAGGTCTTGTCGTATGACCTCGTTGGGAATGTACTATGGTGGGTCCACCATGGACGTCCACTTTGAACTGAGAGCGTCTCAAGATGTCGATGTTGAAATTGCTAACATTACCCCATAACTGTATCCCATATGACCAAATTGGTTTAATTATAGTCTTGTATGGTAATATTTTGTTGGCAAGTGACAACTGACTTACGACCTAAAACCCAGTATATTTTTTTAATGACCTAGTTACTTCCTTTTATCCAAATATGTTTCCTCCAAGTGAGGCGGCACAAAAGCCACCGAGGATAACGCTTGCTTTCGAAGTTATAAGAACAATTTTTGCATTTAGCGCTTTTTGTATTTTTCCGTATTTGCATTCCAAATATTAGTATTTTCCCCGCATTATTTACGCTAAATTGATAGTTCAGTCAGGTTTTGAAACCCAATTTCGTTCATTTCAATTATTTATTTATGATCGTCGATTTTAAATTCACATATGTTTGCTTGCCGTATGAATAACGTAATTTGATTTATAGCATCTTAATTACTCTTTGGCTCCAAACCGTCACCCGTTTAGACAGGTCGGGGCTCCCCCGTTCTTCATGCGAAATCTGATTCAATATTGCACGGCAGTGACGCAACGTTGGCACTTCCTATATGTGTTAGACAGAGTACAAATTAAGTAACGCTTGCGCGCGTTCTTAGGCTTCATGCATTCGATTGCCAGAATTCAAGAAGGCCGTCTGGTTGTTGCGGGGAGTAAATGATGTAGTTTGGTATTTTAAATAGTGATTTTGGTAGGTTTGGTCCATAATACGTAGGTATCCCTTACGTGATTATAGGTTCGTTTATTTTTAGGTCTGTCAGATTTCTGTTTTTAATAGACCGCCTTCTCTGAAAGTCTGAACACAATTTATAAGACAGCTGTAATTCTTTTATGAATTTGGTTTGTGGATCTTCTAAGCAACTCATCAAAAGTCAGTTGTAGAAACTACGACCATTTCTAAAACACGCTTCTACCCTAAATATTTTATGTTCTTCAGAGGAAACCATATTTATCACACTGGCCGAACACTGACAATGAACTATTTAGTAGATTCTATAATGAACATTCCCACTACCATGCACTGCCTATTCTAATTCACGTACTCTTTGAACACAGACGAATTAACCGTAGAAATTCCAAAGGGACTGGCCATTATATGGTAGGAAGTATACATATATATAAAAAAAATCAATCATATACAGAAAGAAAAGAAAATGCCCAAGGTACAACATACACAAACTTAAAGTTGAAGAAACACACAAAGCATTAATCAGAATACAGCAGAAAAATTAGGGAAAGACGATGAAGACAGAATAAATTATAATTAAAGAGGAGTAGAACAAATATGGAATGAAATCAAAACAGCTTCCTTGACGCGGCAGAAGAAGTACTACGAAAAAGCACCAAAAAATAACAAAGACACATCGAGGGATCATGAATTTGACGTCATTAAAACACGGAATGAAGCAAAGAAGGCCTTACC
>OW679201.1:48700295-48758503 GCA_940337035.1 Agriotes lineatus | reverse complement strand
AATAAAATGTAATACATGTGCAAAATTTGTTTGGAACAACTACAGTAAAGCAATTACTAAAAATATAATAATGCATGCGCATCCAAAAAACTGATTAGTTACTTGTGACTGTAATGCCAGATGTCTTTACCTTTCTCTTTTTCATTCTCTGCATTGAAACGAATACCTGGCCTCCCTCGCCTGAATTGCTTATTTTAATCATTACATTACTAGATATTAGGTTTAATCATTGTTAATTTAGTATAGTTAAAGTGCGTGAATCGTTTGATTTTGTGTCTGCAACCATCTCTGGAAAGCTTTTCGTCGCTGCCGTGCCAAGCCTCAAGGCACACATCCCCAGCGACTCTAAAGTGTAAATCGCATGCAGCGATATAAATAAAACGGCATGTATAGTGATGTGAAATTACCTGTAATTTAATAATTAGTAGTAATACCGGTAACATAAGGGTAATATTACCCATACAAAACAAAAACCATAAAATTTGTTTATTAAAACTTAAAACAGTTGATTCATACAAGTAGCAAAAGTGTAAATGAAAGAAAAAAATGAAATTAATATCAATAAGTGAGATATTTTACATTTTTGATATTAATTCAGACAGTCTTCTTTAGTAAAACTGTCAGTATCTGAGGTAACGCTGTCTTCATCTTCCTCTTCTACCTCCTCTACATTGGAACTTCCTAGACAATCCGTCTATATCGTCTTCATCATTATTAAAGTAAATTGTAATTATGTAATATACAGGGTGCTTGCGAAATAAGTACATTAATTTTAACCAGTAATATAGCTCGTCAAGAACAACAAAATTTCTATGTTCCACTTTATCGAAAGCTTATGTTTTCTTTTACATTTTACCCCCCCCCCCCCACCCATAAATTAACGAATCTTCTAGGCCGCCTTCCATAATTAAGTAGTTTCCCCGACAATTTTTACAATGAAGTATAATACATTTGTTTCCCTGTCGATTACAATGAAACACGTGATAATTTTTCTCATCCATAGGCACGCAGCAAATTTTGAAGCTAATTTTTAAACAATTCTAACTTAATAACTAAAGAAGATATGCAAAACAGTTCTCAAAAAAGTTGTTGACTTTGACGAATTCTATTACGAAATAAAAATAATAAAAACATTGTTGGAAGCACCCTGTATATGCTGCAAGCCTATTTTATTAAATTGCAACAGCCTGTGAGGCCATGCCACATAATGAGGGAGAAGTACCGGATACTCGACGCTCTATGCGCGAGTAATGCAAACAAACAGCTAACTTTACGTATTATTAATTATATTACCACTAATAATCATGTGGTAATATTATCAAAATTATCTTCGGTAACTTTACATAATATTACTTAAATTACCAGTAATATTACCTTCGCAATATTTCCTCTTACTTCACTAGGCATTTTGCTGCCTAAGTGTTTACGTTTGCGCTTCGAAGTGCCAATTAACCGTGTACTTGTAAGTACGCATTTGCGACGCCGCAAAGAGGTTTCATAGCATCCATATTGTTCTGTGGCGCTATCTTCCAAAGAGCCAATTGACGGGCAATTCCCCGGAACACACTTTCGTAGAAAATTTAAATGTTTCGGGTCACTCAAGATTGATGACGTGGCAAGTCCTTTGGTATCTGGTCCCAAACCGATCAGCTGCGTTGTAGTTCTCAGGCCACGAGCTTAAGGTAACCTGATACGTATAGGGGATGTTTGCAGTCTGGGCGATAAGCGTCTGCTCAAGGTTGTGTGAAGATTTCGCTACCCGAAAAGAATGCGATTAACGGAAATATACGTACACGAAATAATTGCACGGGAAATCAAACTGAGTTCCATTTAGTTGCATACAGATTTGTTCGGTCTTTTGGAAATATATATTTGTTTATTTGTGAGAACAAATTGTATCTTTGAAGTTGATTTTAGCATTTGAGTTGCAGGTTAGCTTCCTGGTTTTGACAGATAGTGGCGCTTCTTAGCTGCAAGCTGAGGTAATTTAAGTAAGGTTTCATATGTAGTGAGCTAGCTAAGTCAACAAAAAGGGCATAAAGTAAAAACGTGTTACATATATTATAATCCTTATCATTTCTGCTGCACTGCTGCATTTTTCTGTCTCACCATTAATTAAGTAATCCCACAAGGTTCTTTTAAGTTTTATGTTTTCGCTTGGACTATCTGCTGTAATTCGCTGAGTTTATGTGTCCATACCATTGTTATTGTATATATTTTATTTCTTCTACTACTGTCTTACTTCCAGTCCTTCCTTTATAATTGTTTTTACTCTATTCCATTTTGTTTTCCCCATCACTTATCTTAGGTATTGCATTCCATGAGATGTCACCAGATGGGTATAGCTAAATTATTCGGCCCAAAACAGGGGAAAATGTACATTTCTGTCTCCGCTGTATTTGTTTTTATACTGTCAATGATTTTCTTTGTTTTTCATTTTCTTTTCTTCCACCATCTGATATTCTTTTGCATTTATGTCAGCCTTCTTCCTATTGGCAATGTGTCGCTAACAGACCATACAAAATGACTGCATTTACGTTATGATATCTGTGTACGTACAATGCTTTTCCCTTCTCTTAGTGACACTATATAAATGATGATTTGTTTTCTTTTTTCCAGGTATTTCGACACCTTGGGAAGTTGTTTGTCTCGTGAAATCTAGCATTTTTAGCCCTGTTTCACACGAAGCAACCTCTCGGATATTAGAAATACCACGCAGTCAAGTATTTTTTTTATTATATGTTCAATATGGTTAATTTGTTCTAAAAGAAAATAATGTTGAAATATTTCTAAAACACTGGACAATACATAAAAATAACTTTAATGAAATATAAATTGCTATAGTATTTCTGAACGCCGCAAAACAGTTTTATAAAGGAAACTCATCAAATAGTTGAGTTAATCTAAACAGTGTGTTTTGTTTAAAAACAAAAAATAAAAATAGAATCACTTCCGCATACGCCGGAAGATAAATATACATTCTATGAAGCTTGTAACTTTAGTTGAACATTTTGCACTTCTAAGGGCGATAGGGCGTCGTGAATAAAACTTGCTAAAAATTAACTGATCAGTGGAGGCGAGTGCGCGGACCGTTCAGGTTGAGAGCTCGTACTTTATTAATAACCCCGGTGAGAGCAATGTCTCCGAACATTTTATTGTTGTTCCATACAGCCGCCTTATAAATCAATTTCCCGAGAATCCGAACGTGGGTAGCTCTTGCTCGATCTACCTTTCCACCTTAACAAAGAGCTATTTTCCGTTTTTCCTCGTACGCCTAATTACGTCACACACGTCAACCCTCGCAGTTTCGAAAGCTGGCGCTTATAATCCGCCTCGCGAAAATACGCCCCCAAAACAGTTGCAATATTTATCGCGGAGGGATATTTCTGGCACTGGCAGGTACAACATTGGAAATAATAACGCTCTGTTTACACGAACCGACTTAAGTTCAAGAAAAAGCGGTTAACGCTAGAATACGACGTATTAAAATTTCAAAAACGAATGACGTTGTAAGGATGAAAGGGTCGGCCTTACCTGGTGGCGAAAGTTATGCTTGGTATTTTTCCGGCTGGTAAATATCGGCCAAATTTGACTAACTAGTCGGGAAGGGTCGGGGTTCCAGCTAAGCTGAAAAAACTAGGGGAGAGGGCGCCAGGTCCTCGACGTCGATAAATACTTGAGTCGGACCTCCCCAAGGTATGACATAAGTCCAGCAAACCAAATAACAAAACCAATAACTCCTAACAATATTTATTTAATTAACAATTGGTTCTCTAGTGCAAACATTAGGGTATAAATAGACAGGCAAATCGACATATAGAAGCAATAATAAATAGATATAGACAAACAAATCAATATCTAACCTAACCTAAACATATTAAAAAGCCATGGGCACTGCGTACACAAATGTAATCACGTTGCGCTAAAATAGGCACGGAAAGCTTAATAGAAATAGGTGAAGTTGGTTTTAAACATCAGCAAGTTAAGCTAAACCCCAAATTTTAAAATTGCCCACTAAGGGATAATTAACTAACGGGAAGCCCAGTGAAGGGGGGGTTCACACAAGGCCGACAGGGTCGGAACAATTCCGGCGAGCGTATAACTATGAAAACGCATGTATAAAATAGATACAAAAATTAGCACGGACCCTATTAAGCACGATACTGCAAAATGGGACAATGCAAGCGTTCAGCTAACCTCAACCCCGATCGTTAGCTCGAACTGGTATTATGACAATTTTCAAAATTTTGAGGAGGCGAAAAGCCTTACGATTGTATGATCATACAGGGTCAAAGAGATTTCTATGTTAAACTAATCATGCTTATTATGATTGTTTCAACAACGGCTTGAATATGCTCCTAACAGTATTAACTGACAATAGCAAAATTTCTTTACGAAAGCTTAAATTTTGACCGTTACGAGCCCGCGGGCGGTTCAAGAGCCACAACCTAACGTGATAATTTCGCTTTTAACCTATAAATAATGAAGGCTGGACTCGTGCAAAAAGGAGGCCCAAAATACAGCGGTTTGGCCGTGACCTAAGTACGATCGTCCTACAATAATTTTATGGTCGATCGAAGACCCCAAAATGCTATATTACTATTTCTTTGTAGGAATCTAGCTATGGCTGTCATGCAACGGTGGGCAAATTTAAACAAAGCATGCAGCACCACAGAAGGGCTTCCAAACTATCCTGCCAATTAAATAGCTAGCACGAATAATGCAGCTACCCCGAAAGCTAAACTAAAATACAAAAGGCGAGACGATTTAAGTTTAAACGCAGCTTACAATACCACGCAAGAGCCTCTAAACGAGCAAGCTAATGAATCTAAACTAAAAACACGTAAGGTGAGACGAATTGCATAAAATGCCTTATTGCTAGTACATGTACACACCCTAAATTAAGCATTTCGTGCGATTCACACAGATTAGGATGGCCAGAGCCGAACTAGAGCCACCAGCTCTTCCGGGACACACCTGGAGCGTCAAGGGCACGGGGAGCAGAGGCCGCCAGCTTACTGCGGCGGATCGAGTAACGCAGGGGGCCTTGCCTTGAAACCAAGGGGCGAAGAGACTGCAAGTAGGCGATGCTTCTAGCGCTTTCAAGAAGTGCAACGCAGAGCGATTTCCCATTAAGATTGCGAAATCCAGGTGGATATTGTGAAATCCAGTTGCAAATTTGCTAAAAAGCGTAAAAATTCTAGGTGAGCCCCTCGATAAGGACCCAGGAGCTATCGTAAGCTAACCTGATGTTGAAGGGTAGCCAGATGTGAACGTGCATGCGGTAAAGCTGGCCCAGATAAATCCGCCGAGGCGATGGACGTAAGAATATTAACATTAATCAATAATTCAGACGTCAAAATGCATTCGTACTTCCAGATCCTCCATATAACCAAAGGAGATTAGCCAAACCAATTGGCCCTTAATTGAAGCACTACGCCGAGGGGGCATACAACTTGCCTGCACGAATTTTCAAATGGAAAAGAACATGAGAAACCAACCACATGTTCAACAATCCAGGTTATCAAAATTCCCCAACATTTTTGGCAAAAAGAACCACAAAAAACACTGAAAAACTGGAGTGTTCCCATAAGATAACAACACTGCAATTGTAATACATCAAGCCAGAAATTTGTTAATAACAAAAGCACATAAAGTTGCCTACCTAGTCAGACAAAATTTATTGAGGATTTGGGAACAATAAATGCGAATAGCAGAATTTGGTTAATTATTCGAAATGTTGCCTGCGAGACCACCTATTAATTGTAACGAAATGATTAAAAATAAAATACAACTGGTTAATGTTCACTAAAGTATGCGAAACTACAAATTATCCGTAACAAAGTGTAGAACATCATCGGGAAAAAAAATGCCAGAATTTCTTGAGAATTTGTTTGTGCAATCACAATGTATATTATAATCAAAAATACATAAATTTTTTGTACAACCGTGCCGATAAGTTTGCGGCCGCGAAATAGTAACGGCCGCGAAAACGAATTTTGCAGCCGTAATTACGTCCGCAAAAATCAACTATACAGCACGGTTGCGCAAGAAACTGTTACGTGTCAAAAGCATTTGATATTAATACTAGTGTTGAATGAGGAATCTAGTGAGAGTGACGCGATAAAATTAATATCAGATTGGCTTTGTTCGTTGCTAGAGAAGATATAAAAACAACGTTTGTTTGTTTGAGAGAAAAATTGGTATATCAGCTTTTAAAAAAGGCAAGAGTTTTCGTGGGGTGTAAATGACAATCTCGCCATTTAATATGGTTTGGTGATAGTAAAGAATTGGGTTACTGGCCAACCGTTCCTGTAAGGGAGATCATTAAGCGGATGTCATTTTTCCAATGAATATTATATTCAAGCTGTGAAGCGATTTGGGAAACACGAATTCAACGATTGCGAAGTTTATTGCCTGTGAACAGGGTATGTAGTTTAATGTGGCATTTGCCTTTTGTTACCTGGAAATTCGATTTATAGCAACAACTCTTAGGCAGAAAATCTTGGAAAGATAATCTACGGAGAATCAACCGCAGTCTTGGGGGTCGATGTGTAGCGAATGACAGCCGAGGTTGGGGCCTGTCAAGCTGACATGTGATAGGAGTAACGGGTCGTATTAAATGTCTGCGAGTATATCGGCACAAAGATAAGTGTTTTAGCTAGAATCTGATGATATTTTTGCATATAAAAACTGTGTAACCATTAAACTTACGAGCGGTTTAAGTTAAGCTATGTGGGGTACCCTGCGTTAGGTTGTAATATTAAAGATGCTAATTGTCTGATCGATGGTAATAATGTTCTAGTAGTAATAAAACTAGCTACAAGTATTGCTTTCTTTCATTATGATAGGGAGTTCAATAATCGTATTGTTATTAGTTGATAGAAAGTGAAGTTACAAGTTTCTTGGCTTATATCAGTATATTTGAGTTTAACTTGTTGGCGCCAATTATCAACATCATAAACTAGAATCCGCGACGTCTTCACTGATGCTAGAGACGGGCCTCAAATATACTCTTATAGTGATCGATTGTTAACTAAGAGATATAGCGATGACCTAAAGGTAGGTAAAGGAAAATATAGATAAATATAGCTAACAAAACATTTAAATTATGACGACAAACTCCGTTTACAACTCTTGTTTTAACATTATTTAAAAATCAACTTTGTCAACCTATTCATAAATCAGTCTCCACTGACTGCCAGTTTAAAAAAGGCAACCATTTCTAACCAACCACGGTTGTCGAGCTCGTCATGATATGCAATTTGTCTATAGTTATTTCTACATCATGCGGAAACATAAGACATAGAAAATTATTGATACGCCCTGCGCTGTATGCGTCAAAACTGCTGCGATCGTACACTGTAAGTCAAATTTGAGAGCTTGGTAGGCAGAGCACTATCGTCAGAAGTCCAAAATATGTTCTAAAAAACAACAAATCAACTAAGAAATGTCACGGAAACAGAGAAAGGTCACCAGAAGTATGTGATTTGTTAAGACATTCTTCTTTAAATTAGCATTATAAGAAAAGGTTAGGTACGGGCCTGGCGACAGCGTAATATTACAAACAAATGCCATTCGCACGACGGCTGCTTGAAATACTGGCGATATAAAGAGAATGCGAAAGCAAAGCCAATTGCTCAAACGATAATCTTTTGAAATTGTTTGTTTATTTTGCAGTAAACAAGCTTTTATTGCGTTATAACAGGTGTAAAAAGATTGCGACGAGTCTTGACAGACGTTAATGGAATTTGATAGAGCAATTATACAGAGTGCTTAAACGGTGTCGCCTAATCATTGTCAGTTTATAGTTAGTTATTCTTGGGATTAAACGAATTTAAACTGTCACTGTCATTGCTTAGTTGCTATAACAACACAGCTGCTTTTCAAATGATAACTCAAGTTTTTCATTTTTAGAACATTACGAATTAAAAAAAAGTTTTCCGACCGTCCGAAAAACAACTGGACAGAGTAGTAAGAACAGTAACCAGATAGTAAGAGTTTGAAAAAAACGCACAATTTAACCTACTAAAGAAGAAGTAGCGTTTGCTATTAAACCAAAAAAAAAAAAACTCAACAATTTTATGGTCATTCTAAACGAGTGAACAACTTCTATGAGGCACCCTGTATTGTGTAGAATAAAACTGGTACGTTATTGAACACGCAATTTCCGCTTCAACAGGAAATACCATACACTTCGTGATCTCAATTTCTCTATCTGAATTTTATATATAACCATTCTTCCACGCACACAAGGGCCGATTTTCCATAGCGAGAACAAAAGTCCATGGTGCCGTAAGTTTCTTTTCCTTGTTGGTTTTCAATTAGTAAACCGCTTCCATAACGCTCCGAATCTGTGAGCTATTCTGTTTATTTCAGTTAACTAGATTTGAAGAACAATAGTCGACGATGTTTTCAAAATTTGCGTCACTTTCAGTTATATCGGAAGCACTATGTACAAGTTAGCTATCAGTAACTATTACGTCACAATGCGACTGTGTCGAATAGAAAGAAATTGGATAAATTTGCGTCGCGGTTGGATCCGTTTTCATAAATAAAAATCCCTAATACGGTTCTGAACGTACATTAATAATATTAAACACTTGCTAAATTCAATCCATAAATTAAGCATCAAAATTAGAGGCGTCTGCTAATGAGTTTAAATATTTATTGCCGAAAGAGATGGAAGCCGAACTCTTATCTCTAGTAAGACCCTGTTTACACAGACGAGACATTTGAAAATTAATGCAAACCCTCGGGATCTCCTTTGACAAATGTTTACCTGAAGGAATGAGAAAAGATAAAGCTATCGTTTATATAGTTTCAAAGCGAAGAGACACTCAATGACCAATTCTTTCAGCGTGGGAAAAGGTTTTTTTTTTTTTCTTCTGAAAATGTAGACAATTGCTTGACGTCTTTGTTTAAAACTAGGTGGCAGAGTTTTTAGTTTAAGGGATTAGTTTGAGGCACTATAAAAAATCAGGTTAAGGCATCGGAATCCAAACTTAACGATGTTTATAACGATTTAGTGTAAAAATTCTCAGTAAGTTGCATTTTGGTAGAGATTTATAGCATACCAATGGTAGCCATTCTTTCAAAACATAGAAACTGAGCTTTAACCGTCATCTTAAAAAATGGCGACGATTAGTGGTCGATTTTCTTTAATTATGTTGTAAATCGTGCATCCTCTGATATAAATGTATAGGAATTAATTTGATTTCGGAGGCTTTCACGGTCATTGCCATTATGTAACGAAAGACTTCCGGGATTGGACCGTGTCATTGTTGAAAAAGAAGCTTTGATGCCACTTCCCTCCATACTAAGGTTCCTATTCCCGATTCTAGTCAATACTCCAACATGTCTTCAAGGTCTACCTGCCCTTGTAGAGAAATTCATCTATTCCATAAATATCCAATTTCAAGAAGGGTTCTATGATCAAATCTCTGATGCTGCCATGGATTCGTTTCTTTCACCTGTCGTCGGCAGTATTTTAATGGAAGCCTTCAGAAAATTAAAACCCAACGTCTCTTTACCTGTATCATTTAGTCACGTCTTCTTAAGCCATATCACTAGTCAATATCCAGACCAACTTTACTATGACGATAGAAAGAAAAGGTTTCTCGCCAACCCAACGGCAAATGTCGACGTTCTGAATATCGCAAACCCGTCCACGCTGACTGTTATCTACATGGCGATTCCCACTATCATCCAAACTCGGAAACTATCCGTTGTTAATTAACTTGTAAGCTACATCGTGCCGGTTTGAAATCTCAACCTGCTAACATCCATTATGAATTAAATCATTTTCGGAAAGCCCAATCGAAATAACGATTCTTGCTTCACTCATTGATAAACTGGACATTATGTCATCAAAAGATATTTTTGAATCCCTTGCTCTTGTAATGTTGTATACATAGGTGAAACAGGACGTTCAATAAAAAACCCTACTTCTGAACACCAAAATTATTTCAGGTTAGGTCTTGTATCGTTATCAGCCATCGCTGAACACCAACGTGGTACTCACCACAAGCAAGAAGATTCACACCATTAAGATTTACAAATACCCCAACAACCTCAAGCGAGACGAAGGTTACCCCCAGTCGTGACGACTTTAGACTATAAATTTTGGCTTCTTCTTCCTGATCAGTAGAAGAGTTTCGCCTCTGGCTTGGTTAACACGTTGAGTTACTGTGCTCTTTGGCTTCTTCTCCTGATGGCACCACAATTACACCACAACGACACCGTCCAATCCCAGAAGTCTTGTTTACATAATGACAATGGCCGTGGAAGACTCCGAAATCATCTAAAGTTACAGAGAAAATTTAAAGTGGCAAGCCCCAAGCGAAATCCTGTACGATTTTAGATCCCGCTACCTCAAAAAATACCGACCGGCATTTGCATTAGTCAAAGCGACACATCATTGCACACCCAGTCTTCGACAAGCGTCCACGGGGTGGCTGTTTCTTGGAACTTGGGGTTGCAGGGCCGCTACACTAAATTATCTCCGACTCTATTAATCGCACTTACTTAAGTTTTAATTATTTTATTTTACAACACATTATAAAAATAAGAGTAGTAAATGATGTTGCATACAAGACAGAAAAATGTCCCAAACAATATTTTTGGTAAATGCGTTTGTGTATTGCTGTACTGATAATACACACGTTGTCCTCAAAGACTTTACAGTACTTTATAATAATTTCACACAGATACGCGTTCTTGGGGGAGCGGTTCAAGCGTCTGACTAGCAATCGAATTCCGCCTGGGAGCGCGGGTTCGAATCCCAACGGCTGCATTGTTTCTTTTTCTTTACAAATTGATGTAATTCGCATTACTTAGTGTTTCCTCTTACTGTTTCAATATTATTAGCATCGTTAAAATATTTTGACCTATTTTGAAGTACATTATTTTGCACACTCTCACTTTTCTTATCAAAGACGTTAAAAAATTTTCTTTTGCAACTTTTTTATTTACAATTTAAAGCATAACCTAAATGTGCGTTAAATGCATACATTAATCGTTACTCCTTTGTTTCTTATGTCTTAATTACACACTAATACTGAGTAAGGTAAAATTCTACTACATACTCCTATACAATTTACTGGCCTAGAACTACGTTGTTGAAATATAGCATTGATTCAAAAACATTTTAATTTATCAACATAATTTACGTAAAAATATGGGATAAATGGAGTTTATTTAAAAACGAATAGAAAACTGAATCATTTTACAAATTGTAAATATTAAAATTATCCATTGTTTTACGACTTTTTGAAGGTGGCGAAGCGACAGATAAATGTCAACCGACGTTAACATAACCTACAAAAGTTGGTTACAATGTTGTAATTTCACGATTTCAAATAAAACAAAATGTACTCCTCGGCACTGAAGTTCCTTTTTATCCCTCATGTGGTGTATTTGCCTTGGCCCTACGAGCCGCGGCAACTAAATCCACATTCGTGATAAAAAGTTAAACTTCAGTGCCTTGGTATACAAACCACTATTAATTCACTAGTGAATTAAAAAAGTTTCAATAAAGAACATATTTTTATTATTTCTACAAATATTTACATTCAATTTCTCATAGTAGTGTGTAATATATAATTATTAATTATTAAAATTTAGATAAAATGAATGATGAATGGGCAAATTTATATCTTGATTTGAATATTTATTATTCAAAATTTCGTCAAAATTGAATAAAAACATATATACGCCACGTGAATTAAACATTTATGCACTCAGATATGATCTCACTCGCACTACGTGCTCGTGAGCTCAACATCTTTTCGTGAATAAACATGCTTAATTCACTTGGTGTATAGTATTTATTAAAACAAATCTGAATTCTTTTGCTTAAATTTGAAAATTAGAACTTACGCACATAAAGAACCATTTCAGCGGATTTAAATGAAAAGTGGTTTTATCGTTGCAAATAGAAACAAAACTGGATAGTAGATTTAAATTCTAACGCTCCCTTAAAGCTGATATGTTTATATTCGACACCCTCAAAATATCTTTCAGAGTTCTCGAGTTATAGGGCAAGATTGAAAATTAGGTCAATTGAAAATCGTTACGCACGAGAGGCAATTTTTGAGAAGAATTCATTCTTTACGTTAGATTTACCCTTGTATGCAAGCACATTTTAAAAATAACATGCAATTTTTTAAATACAAATCATAGTAGGCAATGGTTGCCAAATTGATACTTTTGTGCTATATAAAAATACCAGTTTAAACCGCCCGTCATATTTAGCCCTTCTTTTCTTCTAGACTGGTAGTGCGCCTACTTTTCGCCCCTATCTAGTCTCCCCTTTGCAAGTAGATATAAACATCTTAATGTTGCTAATAAGACTGAAATAGTGAAACGAAACGCTTAGTAATGTGAATTACATTGATTCGCAAAAATAGTGCCTTAGCCACTGGGCTAGTAACGTTACTAACACACAGGCTCATTGTATTATGAAGTGGAGGGGACTATCGCGACCGAAATAAATCCGATTGGCGACGATTGAGCGTGACGCACGCACGCAGCTTCACTGGCCTTTTTATATGTGGGAATATACAATCAATCGATGAGAACTTCAGAATCGATTCCTTGGCCAACTAAATCACTTCACGCCCTTAGCTCTTTCGACGCAAATTTTTCTTTACTACGCTAATCTATCTAATGATTTTTTAAATTACACAATTAAGTAGTTTACAGCACTTTTAAACAACTTAAATTTGCTTTTAGCTATCCCATTATTGAATTTAATCTTAACCTTTCGCGACTAACATGCTGTCTAGAAGATCGATTACTACGAATGTTCCCGATTCGGCCATAATCGTTTCCTTCCTCTCCCACGAGCCTCCATGCTGGAAGATATAAACAAATCGGTTATCACTTATCAGGGATCATTGCTGGATGTAAGGTAACTGATCATTCCAATATTAAAAAGTTCCAAATTTATTCTTTAGCATAATGAATGTACTTTTCAATACATCTTCAAAGGATTTATTAGAAAATGGCTGTGTGAAGTTATGAAGAAGAAGACCTAAGACGTCTTTTCGACGAAGTTGAACCTGATCCACAGCTGAGGATAGTGATACTGATGCAGCAGAAGATCAAGATCAATTAGAAATTAAATGTGGGGGTTCAAAATCAGAACAAGATGTCTGATCAAAAGCTATAACAAGTTATAGAATTTGAACAGAATTGGAGATTTCGTGAGCCTTGCTTCGTTGGAAGCGATGGCATTAGGTGGAGAAAACATTTGGGAACAGGTCGAAAATATATAAATAACCCAATTGTCAAGAGCTGAAGCTAAGAAAAAACGCCAATTGAGATATGGAGTTTTTTATTGCGAATAATAATGCTGGAGAGAATTGTTATATACATCCACACTAACATACGGATTGAATTAAAATAATATTCTGAACGGTATAGAACAGCAAGACCAACCGATATTGATGAACTCAGACTCAACTCCGACTCACGAGTGATCAACACATCTTGCAGGATTCTGACGTCGAAAACGGGTTGCAGGAAATTCCATCTCGCCAAAGGGGCGATTACTTGGAAAGGGCCAAGACCATAAAACCCTCGAAAACACAATGACTCCGTTGGCGCAATCAGAAGAATGAATCAATGCCTGAACGCCCGGGTAGACGAGTCGGGGGGCTATAAATCCCTTCGTTGGCGCAAAACCATGCGAATGCGAGACGCAATGACAGTTGGCACATTCGATGACAGGGGATTCCAACCCAGCCGAATAGACGAGTCAGAGCAAAGCCAATAAATCCTCCATTGACGTAACAGAGTAGAAGTAAATATAAACACAATTGGGGGCAAGAAATGAGGCATTCTTTACATGGATGTCTATTGAGCTCTGCCTTGACACTTGAGATTTCACTGTTAGCAAGCTAGTTATTAATAGCGCATTGTTCATTGATTTGTACAGGTGGAAATTAAATAAAATGTTATTAAACGTATTTATTATTTCTATTTATGTAAGAAAAAATAAAAAATGTGTTTGTTCTCTTGGCCATGTACCGATCGACTATAACCTATAACAAAACAAAAGCTGGCGTGGACACGGTGGATAAATTGTGTACCTGTATATAAAACACATAACGTTGGTCAATAGTCACCTTTTTATAGTATATTGAATGTGGCTGGTATTAAATTAACTTTTATGACATATTCAAAAATGACAACATACAACATACAAGAAAAATTTCCAAGAAGATTATTCTTAGAAAATCTTAGACACCAATTAGTTGGGGGTCGCACCAGAAAATACCTGAACTACACCGGTCTTCTTAGAAAACAATCAGACTGGGAATTCAGAACATTTATAATATTTCTGACATTGAAGTTGAACCTCCAGGGAATCTTACATATGGCCGATGTTCTTATTGTTCAAGCAATGAAAACAAGAAGACTAAATATAGATGCCATACGTAAAAAAAGGTCATATGCTTGGAGCATTTGACCCTTTTTTTAAGGAATGCGTCTAAACCGTGGATCAACTTTTGCAATAAAATTTCAGTTACATAGAAGCATGTAAGTATGCGTTTTGGTTGTGATTTTATAATTTACTGATATTTCAAGAATGTTCTGCTGGTTTTGCGTACCAAAAAGAGATGCATTTTAATTTATTGTCTTTTTTCCAAATTAATTTTTTTACAATTTTTTCCTTTAACCGGCATACAATTTTAACACATGGAATACGTTTTTATTGCCATTTATCAATGTTGTATTCCTGATAAAAATCAAACTCAAAATACACTCGTTAAAATTTAATTATTTTCTTCTTTCTACGGGGGAGGTTCGAGAATGACCTCCGTTTCTATCGCGGAAAATGAGATACCTCAAAGTTAACTTCTTATCGGGTATGATAAGGACCGTCTGTCGAACTCGAGTTTCGCTCACCTAGCAACCAGAAAATTACGTTAAACGGAATTGGTGATAAAAAACCATTTGTATGTCCAACGTTAAGTATCTTCAAAAAATTAATAACAAACGATTAGCCAGTCGACAACAATGTTAAACTGAGGGGTATAGCATAACATTTTTGATATTTCCTTCTTTGTTATTTTATGTTTCAATTAAAAATTGTAATTGTTTTTTACTTTGGACACAAAAAATTAGGACTTTTTCCACTGTCAGATAAAGCATATCATAATAGACCACTGTCAAAAAATTACATTCAGAGAACAACAAAAAATTAGGTTTTTTAGCACTAATGGGGTTCTTACAGGAATCATACCAATTTTACGTGACAAATTCTGAATACTGGCTGATTTATTTATATCGTTCTTTTGTTTTTTAAGGTGGAATGTATCCAATTTGGCTTTGATTAAACATGTTTTCCTTTAAAACTGTTAACCATTGCAAGTTATACATATACTGTCAGGCTTTCGCGGTTACTCGAATTATTCTTGTTAACATAGAAGTTTGTCTTAGACCACGTTGTATTTGTGGATAACCACCCAGCATTCTCTGGCTTAATGTGCGTTGCACCTTTTCAGCTCATGCAAGAATCGTCATGCTCTTTGGTGGCTCGTGTTGTTTGACAACCTTGAGAACGAAGATAATTCGGCAGTAAGGTATTATGGCAAGCACTTCCCGCGAGTGATTCGTGAAGCCATAGAAATAGAAAAACCGACAAATAATATAAACAGGGAAGGTGGTTTTAAGCTTAGTAAAACGTCGACCCCTGTGGTACACGATCTAAAGCATTACAACCACTGTGCGTTATGTATACGGCCACGCATCACGGAGTACGCTGCACTTGAACGACCAATCAGCGTTACGTCACTCCGCGCGCCTGACACAGACGGCTAAAAATAGCCCCACACCGACCTTCAGTTCTTAGTGCGACTTTCACTCTGATGATGCAAGCTGCACGGTTTTGCCAAACGTTAGTGAGTATGGGTGCACAAACAGCAACAAGGCTAAATCTGCATAAGTATCCTCGTTCTCAAAGTGCAAAGCACATTAAGCCAGCGAATGCTCGGTGTTTATCCACAAATACTACTCGGTCTATGGCAAAATTGTATGTTAACAAGAATAACCATTGCGAATACCCTATTTCAATTAACGTAATTTTCTAGGTTGGCGAAACTGAAGTTTGACATCGTATCCGATAATAAGTTGATTTTGAGGAGTAAGTGGCTGTTACTTCGGATTTGACACCTTCTTTCAATTCTACACAACTTTTCCAAATACGATTTTGGCGCGGATTTTGGTGTATTTTGAAAAATAAAGGTACCCTCTTTTGTAGCCATTTTCACATTTTCGAACCTCCCCCGTATACGAAAGAATATATTTAAAATTTTGGCAAGTCCATTTTGAGGTCACTGTACAAATAAGGCAATTATTGCAAGTTTTCAAAATGACAAAATTTAAAATTTTTTCCTATAACTCGCAAACAATAAAATATATAAAAGTTCTATTTTCAGATATATAAAATCACCTTTACTTCTATTTGAAGTACTAACGGTACTTCCAGTTTAAAACCATCGAAAATTGTCCACCATGCGCATTAGAAAAAACAGCGATACGGCCCTGTCCACCTAATAATACCGGACACAGACCGAAGGTAATCGTAAAACAGTCAAAGATAGAAACTATTCGTAGAAGAGCCACAGGCACCGCTCAAACGGGTCTGTGAAACATAAAACACGTATTAATAAAGTAACGGTATCAAAACTTCTCTCCGCGCATCCGGGATGCGTGAATAGATTTAGAGGTGATCGAAAGGTTTTACAGAATGGAGTACGTGTTTAGAAATTCACGGGGGGTTTTAGGACGTGGGTGACGGCATGTAGTAGCTGTCAACGCGACCCTGCTGTTTAAAGCGGCAATTTTAAATATACCGCGGGAAGAGAGGGGCGGGGGGCAGGGCCGCACTCGGGATCTTTAAAACTGGGGCGGAGTCGCCCCCTGCAATTACGATTAATTTTCTTCGGCAGCTGGTTGCACTTGCAGATTAATTTCCGCCTTAGAAGGGTGGGTGGAATGTAGCCGGAAGTAATCGCGGCGGAGCGGATGCAGCAGCGTTTTCTAGCAATTTTAATCGCAGTTGGCCGTGATTGCGCGGCATCGCAGTATATAAACGGGCGAAAACCTGCTCCTTTGCTTGTTATAGAATACAGGTCATGGAAATTACGAGAGATAAGATAACTTCAAACCGCGGAAGTAAACATGGCAATTGTGGAGAAAAACGTGGAAAAATTCCCACTTCGATTGTTTACGCTTGAAGGGAGCATGTTTGCCCATGTCGATATAGACCCAGGATGGAAGTCCAGACTATTTTATCTAAAAATATCGTTGCGTCAATATTTTGATAAGTAAAACTAAGGAAAACACTTATGCCTTTATACAGAAAAACATACCGAACTTCACATTATGATTTTATTAAATAGCGTAAGAATTTCAGTCGTCCGAAATCAACGTTAATTGTTTAAAAAAACAAACAAATATACAATGAAATCATATTAATAGTTATTTATGTACCAAAGTCAATATGAAGATGTTTACGCCCGTCTGAGGGGGAGAAACTTACAAGCCCGAGGGTTCGACCCGAGCGTTTGTAAGCCACCCGAGGCCATAAATAGAGCATAAATATTAAGTAATGGCCGTGATGCATAGATAATCAGAAAATGGATGATCAACCATTGCTGTGTACGCGTCCACGCATCGAGGTATGTGAGTGGTCGCTAAAGACGAGCGAGCGTTATGAATTATAATGCCCGCTGATAATGCCCCGCTTGTTATGGACTTGTTTATATATTGCGTATCACAGGTACCTACATATAAACAACAAATAATGTATTAGTACGACATAAAAATTATTTTCCATCAATTGTTACATATACAAATCATACAGGGCGAAGGCTTGCATTCATTATGTGTATTCTAAAAAGTGCTATACTTTTTTTCATATAGCTCACACTGCTGCAAATCAGCAAGTCTAACTTCCTTCATTTCCTGTAACTTGCTTTAATTCCCTTACTATACAACTTACTCGTAAAAATCAAGTGACTACGGGACGAGTGCGGCATCGAAGCGGGGGTGGAAAATATTTGTAAACCTATTGAGTTAAATAAAAACCGCCTATTTAAAAATGTTGGGCACGACGGCGGCGCACACTATTAAAATATTTTTGATTATACAGGGTGACAAATGGAATGTCCTATATTTAGGCAGCTTAAAGGTTTTGTATGGGTCTAACCTCAACTGTTTTGGAGATATTAACGATTTTATGCAAAAAAAAAATCAGAATTTTAGGAGGCCGCTGTAAAAGTAGTAAATAATGGGAGAACACATTTTAAAAAATGCTTTTCGTGAATTACCTTTCGAGTGTAAAATCATGATTGTGGGTATTAATGTTATACAGGGTGTTCAATATTCGCAAATTTATTAATTTCGGATTCTCTAATGGAACGCCCTGTATACTTTTGTATTTTTGAAAAACCCTTTTAATGAGATTTCTTTTGATCTTACTCCATACTCCTACATTCAACTGTTGCTTAAATATGCGAGTTTAAACATGAAAAAAACAATTTAAACCCTGGATTATTTGTTTTAACCGACGACAAACAAAAGCCTCTAAAATGCGAATTTAAATATTTGGAACTATTCAAACACAACAACAAACCAGGGTTGGAAAATAACAATCCAGCAGCTGCTAAAACAAGAAATAACACGAAAAATCGAGAAAAATAGGTAAAAATCTGAAAAACAATTGAATTTAAAGGTAGAAAATGAAATATTAGAAGAAAGCTATATAATTAAAAGTACTTAAAAACACAACAGATCTACTCAATAAAAAATCGAGATAGTTAAATTTGAAAATTTTTAGTTCTCTGGATAACTCATAAGTTCATAAGCTCATAACTAATGGCCAGAGAACAGAAGGAGATATATTTAAACATTTAACGTAATTACGTACGCGATTTTGCTGTATTCGCTTTTGGTTTTTTTTTACTTGATTTAATTTGTTACTGGAATTTATCAATTTACTTCCGCATTTCTCGTTTTTTCGTGTTTATTACTTCTTATATCAAAAAGGACTGGATTTTTATTTTCTAAACCTGGTTTTGTTTTGTTTGGAGAGCTGAAGTGTTTAAATTATATTAACAGCGTTTGTTTGCTATCCTTGGAAATAAAGCATCTTAAGGGGCTTAAATTGTCTTTTATGTTCAAACTCGCATATCTGAAAAACAGTTGAATTTGGGGAGATAAATAGATATAAAAAAGCTCATCATAAGGGCTTTTCAAAAATTCAAAACATAATAGTGCGTTCCATTAAAAAAAAATGAAATGATTGCGAATGTTGAGCACCCCTGTATAGCATCAATACCCAGAGCCACCAATTTACACTCAAAAGGTAATTCACGAAAAACATAATTTTTTGGTAACGTTTTCTGTCCTACAATTGTTTTAAGTTACTTACACGCCGCCTGCAATTTGGCATTTTGTTTAATACAATCTTGATATCTCTGAAACAGTTGAGGTTAGACCCATATAACTTTATATTAAAATGATTAGTATTGAAACACAAAACAATTGGCCAAAAATTTGATTTTGAATTTGTAAGCATTTGTGAAAAATTTTCAAAAAATTACAAATTCTACAGAAACCGTACAAAATAGAGCGTTAGTTCAACAGACAAATTTTCTCTAAACGTTTAAGCTGAATTCAAAAATTTAATAATAAACCGGGTGTTCTATTTCAAATACAAGTTAATAAAAAATAGGAAAAAAAACAAAAGAAACCCATTTTAGAGATAGTCAACTGGAAAATCACCTATATCACATCAATACACATTAAAAATGTAATAAAAATGTAAAGTTTGAAAAAAAATCGTTAGAGCCAATTTTGAAAAAATCGAAAAAACTGAATAATCACAAGAGTAAACACTATACTTCCGGTTAAGCGATTTTCTTCAAAAGCTTGCTATCGCATCTAGCTAGTGCACAACACTTAACTATATGAAGTTTCAACGTCATACCTCTTTTCGTTTTTGAGTTATTCTATTCACAGATACACAGACAGACAGACACATCGTAAAAGGAAGTAAAAAGTAAATTTGATTCACGCCACTTTCAAAAATATTTTAGTAATGCGCACCCACCTTTGTACTTACAACTTTTATCTACGTGCTTTTTACATAACTCTCAAAGTTTTAGAAATATCTTCCACCCCACCTCATTGCAGGACCCTGTATTGTTCTTACCGAAACTCACTGAATTTTCTATTTTGCTTGCCAATTCCGACTTATGGCGATTTTTTTAAATATACAACTGTAAGCCGTTCACGACCTGTTTGGGACAGAGTTGGCTATGATTTTTTCTTTTCATGTTGGACTAACTGATTCGGTGATGTAGCGGATGCAACTTTTTTTCTGTCAGTGTCAGTTCGACATTTTCTTGCCACCACATTGCCAGATTGATTATTTTAATATTCGTAAGAAAATAAATGATTTATCAAATGTGAAAAAATCATTTTAATTTCCGTCAAAGGAAAAGTCAAAATGCCTAAAATCATTTTGTACAACTAAAAATTTCCATTAAACGATCCTACTTCCAATTTAAAAAGAACAGACTAAATTTAAAAGAACGCGAGTGGATGTGGAGACTAGAGAATATCCGGCAACAATGTACCTATTCAGAAAATATAACCTTAAACTGAAAACAACATAACCTAATATAAAAAGTGTCAATTTCCATGAGGGAGTTTAGTTGCAACAGAGGTGCTGCCAACAAAATTACTAGATGGTCATAGCCTCACCTGACCCAAAAAGATCGTGAACGGCTTATATGGTTAGCCATGATGCTACTTTTGAGTTTCTAAGACTGCCGTTGCTTCCTATTCATTGTTTCTTTCATTCTTCTTTGTCATTACACAACTCTTCATGCAAGTCTTTTCCTTGCGTTACTTCTTGCCTTTCTTTGAGGTTTTCCCCTTATTTCTTTAGACTGCTACCAATTAGAGCAATTTGTTTTTGCCATCTTTCTTCCAGCATTCTATTTAGGTATCCATACCGTAGTAATCTTTCTAATGTATTCTATACACTACAGTTTGAAGAGAATTCATTTCGGGTCATACGTAGCCATTTTTGAGCCTCATACTTCTCTGAAGTATGTCCACCATCCATATTTCTTGATTTTATTGCTTTGTTCATTATTCACACTTCGGCTCCATACATTAAATATATATATTAATCTCTTGGTATTAATATAAAATTGATACTGGAAAAATTCATAACACCATGGAAGAAATACAAAGAAGAAAAATAGCTGTAATGAACATCAGCAAAATGAGAAGACCAGTGTGAAATACACTGTATAACTCTCAGTAAATGATATACAAAATCAGTATGAAGTACAGAAGGCGAATACATGGGCAAATACCACTTAGGAAAAAGTAATCCCAAGACGAAATGCCCGGTTCAGTTTTGTATAGAAGAAAAAATGAGCTTCCTTCTCTTAATGTAGGCTGAGAGCCCGTTAATAACCACACCACAAGTGTGGTTTTTATAAGCCATCTTCGGCAGGGGCAGGTGGCTAGCCTAACCCCTTGAATTAAGGAAGAATGCCCTTCTACAGGGGTGACGACCACCAAATATATAAATTCAAAACAATGAAAAATATACATCATGAGACTGGAGAAAAAATATTAAAAAATTATTATAAAGGTAAACATATCCATGAATTCGAACCGAATTCCAATTGCAAGCCTGGCACTCTACTCACTGTGTCACCGAGATGGTGTTCTAGAAAAAGGGAGCTGATGACGCATATCTTCCAGCTTATGGATCAAAGAAGACAGTTCAAAAGTAGAGATGCATTAAACTATAAAGGAATTGACGGATATAGCAGAAGAAAAATAGGTAAAGACAAAAACGAATTGTTAAAATGAGTAAAGAAATACAAACATATTAAAGCTGAACACAACTTGTTTAACATGCATAGAAAGCTAAAGGATGCTGTAGACGTGTAGACACTAAACGAGAAAAGCCACGTTACTACAATGTCTTTGATAAACGTGAAATAGACTTGAAATAATAATAAACCCATGCTCTATTTCCAAGCGTTATCTAGTTACAGAGAATTTCTTTGTTTTTATCATTGTTCTGTTAAATCAAGGCATCTATGAAATAAGCCAAACAAATGCAAATTTGTTACGACAGAAAGCGTTTCAAGCTTGAATTATTGTTGTTTTCTAAGTGTGGTAATGATGAAGCCTCTTTCTATACGTGAATATGCATTTCTGAATTTCCGCATATTCACGTACATCATTATCATACTTACAAAACAACAATAATTCAATCTTGAAACATCTTCTGTTGTAATACATTAGCATTTGTTTGACTTATTTCCTATAAGATTTGATTTAATAGAACAATGATAGAGGCAAAGAAATTGTCTGTGACTATGTAGATAACGACTGGAAATAAGGCATGGGTTTATTAACATTTTTTGCTCCTTGTAGCATCCCCCATCACATCATTAAGTTTGAACCATACCCTTTGAATCACCTTGTCTATGACAATGTGAAAAGAGAGAAAGTGTAGGGAGGCGATGGGAGATTTTAAATTTTCTACGGAATTAATAGATATGGAGCAGATGATACCGAAGGAAACATATAATCAAGTACGAATTCGGAAAAGCATATTAAAGAAAGTTTGTATTAATGGAGGGCTAAAACAAGGAGACCCAATGTCAACAGTACTCTTTAGTATTGTTTTAGAAATAATAAAAAGGATGAGGAACAGTAAGATCAAGAGGAGTGGAAACATCTTTCACAATTCATACCAATGCTTGGCTTATGCGAATTACTTGACAAGACTAGCCAAAAGAACAGTGAAGAGTTAAAGATCTAACAAGAAGACTGGAAGTGGAAGTAGTAAAGCTTGGATTAATAATAAACGAAGAGAAGATATATATCGAGACGTAAGAAAATATCGGGAAAATAAAAACGTAACAAGTAACAAGCCAGTAACAAACATATAAATACAAGCTAGTTGAAAGTGCAGTGTATTTATGGGCACAATTTACTAGTGTCAGAGGATGTGCTAAAGAAACTGAAAGAAGGCCAAAAAAATTAATGCAGGCGACGAAAATGCGAATGTATAAAACAATCAAACCAGTGAAACATGGGCTCTTAGAGAATAAGAGTGTAACAGAATATCAATCTGGGAGAACAAAATATGGACGAGTAAAGAAAGAGGAAATGTGGAGACAAAGGACAAATATAGAAATGACGGACCTGTTTAAAGAATTAGAAATTAGTAATATAGTGCACTGGCTAGCCTTTAAATTGTGCCTTTTAACATGCAAACTTTCAAAGATTGATATGATAGCGCCTGAAACTCTTACAGGGTTGGGTTGGGTTATCTAGTTACTTTGTTCTGAAAAAGTGATTTTCAAATATTTTAAAGTTTAAACTATTCATTAAAATCGAAAGTCACTTCTAATGTCAACCAAATGTCAACAACAATTTTCAAAGCTCAATGACAAATGCTCAATCCTTAGAACGGTACATTATAACATTAAATAACACAGTAAGTTATTGCTTCTTAATTAATTTCACCATTTAAAATGTCTTTATTTGCTTTCTGGTTGGTATACTCTAAGAAATCACCCACCTTGTATATTTTACTTCAACAATGTTCAAGACTGCAACCTATTCTTTAGCCACAATCGACCCCTCTAAGCAGCTCTCACGAACAGACCACCAGTCCCAAGCTTCGTCCAACACTACGAAACCCAAAATCCTTGACAGCAACCAGCCAACAGAACAATCCCAGATATCCTCCTGTATCTGCCACTACCTTCCGGAATGTACCCTCTCGCTTCACCGACGCCTTTCTGGACTCTTCACTCAACAACAAATAGATTGATGTAACCCATTTCTATTTACGTATTCTTCTCAATCAAGCTGTTCCAATATAACTCTTCAATTATTCACTTGTAAATAATAATTCTTGTATTCATTCAGTTTTACCACATGTCAATTATCTTCTGTAGTTAATTCTTTACTTCTCTTACTTCCTACTTCTTAACATTTCACTTTTTCATATACCATGTAGATTTAGATATTACCCTTTTTAAATAAGCCAAGACATTTTATTAGTAAAAGAAGGTTAAATTCAATATTTTTAATTAGACCAAAACGATTTTCTTACATATTTTTCAAGTTGTTATTTCTAATAATCGGAAACAAACTTCCTAACTACTACATTTTCATTCTTTATGCCTTCTAGTCGATAATCTTATTTGATATCCACCCACTTTAATTCTACCCTTATTAGAATTTTGCATTTGTCATTGCTTCTTCGAACGTATTTTAAATATTCTCTTTATTTTCAAACCACCTGTAACCTTTCAATAGCTATCATTCAATTACTAATTTGCTTTAACTCGGATTTATTCAGGAAACCTATTAAACATCATCTACTATTATAATGGGTTGATATGGATTGTAATAACATCCCATTTTCTTTTACAAATTTTAATTTTATCTACAAACATAGCATAGTCGTATCATGACAATAGTTAGACAAAACCGACTGAGATTCCTTAGACATGTAACTATGTACAGTGGAAGAGTTACCAGAAAAATGCCGGAGAAGAAGCTGGAGGGGAAGAACCGAAGAGCAAGACCTAAGAAGGAACAAATGAAGAGTGTTCAAGAAGACATGCAAGAGTTCAAAGTTAAGGATTGGAAAATTGTAGCATGAAAATAGAATTAAATAGTTCAGAAAGCTGTGGGCCTTAAAGGTCTCTAGTGCTGTTTATTATTATAAATAAGGATTGGTTAAATTCCACCTTCATAACTATTTAAAAAAATCCAATTCAAAATTTAGCCATGTATTGAAGCTCTTTGTGACACCTTTGTTTGCTTTATCGACTTTATCGACATGAGAAATGATTGCATTCCTGGGTAAAATAGGTTTACATGATAAACATATTAGAACAATAACAACCTGTACTGGAATCAGATAGCAGAGATAGGAGTAGAAGCAACAGATAAAATACAAATGCGGTGGTGCCGAACAACTCAGAATAGACAAGGTTGCAGTTATTCAGTCTTTAATCTAAAAATATTGGTAGTTCAGGTGATGGCATAAACAGGTACAATATATGGTATGCAACTAATACTGCGATTCGCTTATCTACAAATCATAATGAACAACATCAGCGAAAGTAGGTAGTTGATGATATGGTTATCATGAAATTGCAACATTTTTACATCTTGGGCAGCTTTGCACTGAAAGAATAAAATAATATGCTTATCTGAAGCATCAAGCAATGAACAAACGATAATAACTGTGGGAATTGAAGAGCCTAATAGCCACAGCCAGAACATCCTTACCAAGAAGTTTTAGAAAAAATTAAAAACCACAGATATACTGAGTACTAGAATACCTAGGATACACAATAGAGAGCCTAACGATATGGTACTGTTGGAAACTATAGCAAACAAAAAAAAAGCCCACGAAGACGGAAAGATTCGTGGTTGAAGAATAGTACAATGGTTCAATTCCCGACGATTCTAGAAGGAATTAAAAATCATACACTCTCCGGATACCACTCTAACACCTGTGGTAGTCATTAAACCTTAACCTTCCATTTCGACAGGTAAGGCGAACCACCTACCCGAATTACGAGTAAAGGAGACCCAAGAACCAATCTACGGTTTGAAACACACCATTGGCAGAATAACAATGAAGCTACACATGGTCAATTGTTGCATTCAATCTAATACACCGTTTGCATTTCTAAATACACTATAATCGTCCAAATCCTTCTTCTTCCTCTTATTATTGGCCGAAAGCCTGTTATCCTACTACTATACAATATGTAGTTCTGCGAGCCCGCTTCGGCGACAGCCAGGCTAGATGGTTATACCCGATGATATTACGACAAAAATACCCTTTATAGAGGTCACGACCACCAAAGGTATTTGCAGCGGCCAAATCCTCTTTGCTTTTTGTATTTGTAGAAATTAGTTCGTGATTGTTGTACAGTGTGGAAATAAAGTAACGGATAAATTAATTCACTTTGTTGATATTAATTTTCATGAAGGAGTATAGCGATTTTAATTATAGGACATACATACAACCACATTTGTTTTAAAAGTTATGACGTCATCGACTTTTTTTTTAAATGACAACCTGTATCTTTTATTATTGATTTTGGTAGTACTTTTTCTGTTGTTTTCAATGATATAACATTTTCAATATATTACATCTGAAAAAATCGAGAAAAATGGTCTTAAAGTTTAAATATTACAAACCAATGAAATGAGCAAAATAAATCTAGTTACCTATGTTTGACGGAAAGTCATTGACGTGCCATTCGTTTTTATTGAAATTTAAAAAAACAATTGAAAAATACAATAATAATAAAAAATTCAATTCTCTGTGTCTCCTTTAATTGCACCATTTTTATTAATAAAATAGTTTGCTAAAGGTAAATTCTAATTTAGAAAAAGCAAAGAACGCTTATCTTGTTATGACATTTACAAATTGTTTAATTCTGACATGTAACTAATCTTTTTTTGTTTCATCCACTAGTACCTAGATTTATTTTGCTCATTTCATTGGATTTTAATATTTAAACTTTAGGATCATTTTTCTTAATTTTTTTCAGATGTAACGTATCGAAAATTTTATACCGTTCGAAACGGGATAAAAAAAATCAATAAAAAATATACGTTATTTAAAAAAAAGTCAATGACATCATATCATGAAAAACAACACACATACGAAACTCAAAACCAGCTGAAAATATTCCCTATGGTCAAAATCGCTACACCCCTTCGAGACTTTCATAAAAATTTATATCAATGAAGTTAATGAATTCATCGGTTATTTTATTTCAACACTGTATGTTTCTCAAGCTTCAATTATTATCCCCGAGTTATTCCTGTATTACCTAGATCATTTCAGTTCTCACGTTAAAATTTCGTATTACACTATAAAGCTGTATTAAATAAGGCCAATTTATATTAACAGTTTCTCTATTTGCTACAGCGCCTGAGACATCAATCAACACAATGAAAGAAGCTCACCTTGTATAGTTAAGTTCCGGCTAATTGCGAAATACCCAATAAATAGCGTTATACAACGCCACAAAAAGGTTTCATTACCTTAATTTTTAATTGATTTATTTTATAAAAAGGGCTCCCAGCGCTGCTATAATCAACAGTAAACAAAAAGAGCCCTTATAATTTCTGCACAATAAGATCTCTAAAAAAAATTGCTCGACAACAGTAACATACTAAGAAATATATCAAGTGAAAATAACTCGCCTTTTGTAAAACACGCCCTTTTACGAAGTAAATCAAATCTTACAAGCTAGCCACCCCGGCTGGTCCACAACACATTTTTTTCCGACAAAAAGATGTGGAAGTGCTACGTGGGTGGATACCTTCAATCCATACTTCCAGTTTTGAATAACTTTGTTGTCAATAAATTTAATAACTTACAAAGTTTGTTCATGCATATCAATAATAAAACTTTCAGCAGTCATTTAAAAGCAGCTTGAAAAGTACTTATTGTACGTTGGGCCCAAAAATTCTTGCGATAAAATGGTGAGCTACACGCTAGATATTAAAAAAGTTATTTGACATCTTTAAGAGTGAACGAGTCTAAAATATTTTAAACTTTACGAATACCAATCAACACAGTTTACGATAAGCAAAATAAAGCAAACCCAGTATCTCTAACTTTCATTTCCTGTTACGGGGTATGCATTATTGCAGTTTTCCACGAGATAACAGTTACTGCACTATCTGCTTTATTCACATACAAGATTGATATACATTTTAAAACATCAAAACGAATATCTTTGTTTACGTGTTGCACTACTATAAGTGCATTATTGTAATTGCTCTTTCCATTGTTTTCTTGGCCTGCTTATGGATTTTCCCTCACCCTTTTGCTCGCTATATTCACGATATTCCTTTTTCTATCAAGGTGGTTACATCCTGTTGTATTACATAGAAATCTCATTGTTAGTGGTGTTAGTCCACGATTTTCTACTATATGCTATGAATAAAATCGAAGACATGAAGGAAGAATCAAAAGAAAACACCACACACAAGGTGACACCTTCAGCACCATTTAGGGCTTAGACTAACATACAACAGACCGTGAGTAAATACGCTTAGAACTAGAACCTAGATGACAGAAATGAAACGTCTACGGCAAACAGAGTCTTTAAGAAATAAACGTGATTAAGGAGTGTGGAAATCAGAATAATACTTGGGTAATCGGCGTACAGGAAAGACTTCAATAATATATATAGATCCACTCTTTTACTGGACGTCTCCTATTTTTGCCAGGCATATCTTCTCGGAACACCCGTTTTGGTATTCTTTCCTTTGGCATTCGTTGCAGGTGCCCCTGCCAACTCAGTCTTCCTTTTTTTATTACATAACTATCGGAGTATCATTATACATCGCATACACTTTCTCGTTGGTCCATCTTCTCTATTCTCCTTCCTCCTTTATACCTCCAAAAATTCTTCTCAGCATTTTTCTCTCCCATGTCATTAACTTGTTAGTATACAGCTTATTCAAGTTCCCTGTCCAGTGATGCTGCCGCTCTTAGACCAAGTGATATGCATCTCGCAATTTCACTGTAATGTTCACTAGAAAATTCTACTCCCAGGTATATAACACTTTCTGCTTACCGGATAATGTATTGCGAGTCTTTGTGGTCACTTTTGACTTTTTAAAGGTGAGAAAATATTTGGTTTTTTCTGCATTTATTTGGAGTCCAAACTTGCCTGCTTCCATTTCTACTTTCTTAAACAAAGTTTTCAATCCTTCCTGGGTTTTGTTTAGAACTGTAAGGTTGTCTGCATAAGCCATTATTTGCTGAGGCCCTCTGGGTAATTCTCTTTATTCGATATTCTGCAGTTTCTCATAATTCCCTCTAATGCGATGTTGAATAACGTGAGCGACAGGGGTCTCCTTGACGGACTCCCTTCTTGTTTTGAAAGTATCCGATATATCCCCTTCTATTTTTACTTGCCACCAGGATTCCTTCATTGCCATTATTACTAATTCTACTAAATGATTTGGTAGCACTAGTTCTCGCAATGTTTGTATTAGTTTAGTTCTGTCTGGGCTATCGTATGCCTGCTTGAAATCGACAAATAGGGCGTGTATTGCCACCCCTTTCTTCATCATTTTCTCGATGGCTTATTTTAGAGTGAAGATTTGGTCATTCCTTCTGCTGCTTCCTTTAGTTTGTTGCTAAAATTTTATATGTTAACACTTAGGAGGGAGAAATGTCGGTAATTATTACAGATTAACGAGTCACCTTTCTTATAGATTGGTAAGATTAAGGCTAGTCTCCATTCCTTGGCATTCCCTGGCATCTCTCTTTCCTCCCAGATTATTCTAATTAAGATGTAAATGCTTTCAATTAACTGTTTACCTCCATACTTTATGAGCTCATTTTGTATGCCATCTGATCCTGGGCTCTTATTTTGTAGATTCTGCACCACTTTAGTAAAATCACTCCATGTTGGTACTTCTGTAGTTTTTTGTTTTTGTTTTGAAGCTGTCGGAAAGTTGCTGTGACTTTCTTCTTCTCCTTCTCCTAAAGTTTCTTCATAGTACGCTTTCCACTTTGTTAGTAGGTTTTCCTTTCCGCCTAGGAGATTGCCTTCCTTGTCCTTCAATAAGGACGAGCGATATGTTGAGCATTTCAAGAGAATGGGGAAAGGGGTAGAAAGAAAGCTAAGGCAGTGAACAAAATGCAAAACAGGGACAACCATATCCTGGCACGTAACTTAGCAACCGTTCTGTAAGAGAGAAGAAAACAATGACAACAGGTATAGAAAAACAAAGTAGAATAAAGTACCTCTGAACGTGCTATGGGCACAATAGGAATGAAGTATAAGAGTATGTATACATTAATAAACAACAAAGTATAGAAAAACGTCACAGTTGTGTATAAGCATAACCAAAGCAAATTTCAAGAAAGTTAAGCAACAATATGTTGGTGCTCAAGAACAATCATAAAGGATTTATTTAGCACAATCATCAATTTCTTCATTTTGGCACTCCACTAATTTGAATTGGATGATTTTCATATAGATAGAAATTCTCACTTTAGTAGTGTGTTAAACCACTGATATTTCAAACAAGTTTCCGTTCATAAAGTCCCTTCCAAGTTTTTATGCGACATTTTGCACGATATATGTATATTATTGAAATAACTGACTTCTATGTTAACTTAACAGACACCCTAAGCAAGATTCCAAACCAGGAAATTGTTATCATATTGGGGGATTTTAATGCAAAAGTTGCTAACACGCAGAATGACGATCATATTAGAAATGTAGGGAAGTACGATATAGGAACTAGAAAAGAAAGAGGTGAACGACTTGTGGACTTCCGTATGGAGAACAATTTCGCCATATCTAATGCGACATACCAACAACATATTCGTCTTCTCTACACTTGGGAATCCGCTGGCGGGAAATATGAATCAGATAGATTACATCCTCATCCGAACACGCTGGAGATGTTCTCTTAGAATAACGAAAAACCTTCCCGGGAGCAGAATGTGGTTTCGACCTGAAACTACTAAAAACAAGACTCCATTTGAAACCAAAACAAGTTTAGAAAAGAAAGACTTCAACAATATCAGTTGCAGGTCAACACCAATCAGGTTTGAACGGAACATCAACAACAATGATATGTTTTATCGGACTTTTTCCACTGTCTAGGCTGTAGGGTGTATATCACACGACGATTTGGGAGTTTTTGATCTACTCCCGTCTTCAGGTGTTCCTAGTTAGTCCTAAGAAGGACTCCCGTCTTCAGGTGTTCCTAGTTAGTCCTGAGAAGGACTAACTAAGAAACACCTGAAGACGGGAGTAGATCAAAAACTCCCGAAACGTCGTGTGATATACACCCTAGACAGTGGAAAAAGTCCGATAAAACATATCATAACAGACCACTGCAGTCGATGTCTAAGGTACCTGGTACTCCGCATGCCTAGACCTTGTCCATTAACAAACAAACAAACAACAAACAGACCACTGCCAAAAAATGACATTCAGAGAACATTAACAACAATCTCATCTCACTGATAAGTAATAATCAATCCCCTCGGACCATATTGAAATCAATAAAACACCTCTTAATAACAACAGCAAATGAACTACGTAAGTGTCAAAAACCAGCAAAACGACAATATTGGATGACAACAAAAACCCTCCAGATTGTAGAAGAAAGACACTTGCCCAAGCTGCACGGGAATAAACACCGTATACAAAAAAACAACTTTGTGAAAGAAATATATAATAAAGCGCAAAAACATGCTTACAATAATAACACTAAGGACCTTTTCAAACTAGTGAAAAAGATAAACCGACAGTTCATTCCACGAACTCGGATAATTCAGAACGAGAATGGTACAGAAGTTTGCGATATCAAAGGAATCTTAGACACCTGCAGAACGTATTGCATAAACTTATTTAAAGATGGCAGTTTGATACAGGGTATCATAGTGTACCTGTATAATACTTTAGTAAGAGTAGAGCAAACAGCGAAAAATTTTGGATCATTTTTTCATGGCTACCAAGATTTAATGATATATTGAAAAACAAGGTTGGTAAAACTGACACACGAGTTGTCAGTTTCATCAAATTCAAGGTTAGCAGGTTAAGTTTTGTGTCAGTCTATATCAAAACTGACGCAAAACCTAACCTGCTAACCTCGAATTTGATGAAACTGACAACTCGTGTGTCAGTTTTACCAACCTTGTTTTTCAATATATCATTAAATCTTGGTAGTCATGAAAAAATGATCCAAAATTTTTCGCTGTTTGCTCTACTCTTACTAAAGTATTATACAGGTACACTAGGGTATCACAGAGCCAGTAGATATAGGAGAGTACCGCCACGTCCGCCATGTTTGTTCCTTTGTCATATGTGTCACTTTGAGGTTTGTAGCACAATTCCGTCAACGTGACATTTATTGGCAATCCGAAATTTTACTTAAAATTGACTGTAAGTCTCTGTCAAATTCGAGGATAGTAGGTTAGATTTTGTTTGTTACTTGACACAAACTGACCGAAAACATAACCTGATAACCTCGAATTTGACATAAACTTACAGTCTTGCCAATTTCAAGTAAAATTTTAGACAACTCAATCAGTCATTGCTGATGGGAACAAAAATGGCGGCGATGGCGGCATTTTTACGGATCAAAGGATGGCGGTACTCTCCTATATCTACTGGCTCTGGGGTATCATACATATAGAAACAAAAGAATAGCCACAAATCATGAAGAAGGAAGTGGAAAGAGCTATTGAGAGACTAAAATCAAGCAAAGCGCCTGATGGAGAGGCTATTCCTGGGGAAATAATCAAGACAATGGAGGAGAATGGAGCAAAACTACTGCATAAGTTGTGTCAAAAAGTATGGACTACTAAAATAAGGCCTGAAGATTGACTCAAGTCTATATTCTAATTCACAAAAAAGGTACAAAAACACAATGTGAAAACTATCGTCTCATAGCGTTGATATCTCATACTAGTCAAGTCTTCCTCGACATAATTAATGAAAGACTAAAAAACTACTTAAATTGGCAAATACCTTCAGAGCAAGCCGACTTTGTTAAGGGTCGAGGTACTCGAAAAAAAAATTCAAAACTTGTTCCAAATCATCTAAAAATCATGAGAAATATGTAAACCGTTGTACCTATATGTCTTGTCGACTACTTCTAAGCCTCCGACAGCATAAAGTGAAATCAAATTTGGAAAATTCTTTCTGAGATGGTGGTACGAAAACACCTGATCGTCTTAATTCACAACCTTTATACTTAGAGCAAAGTGCAAATACAGATAGAGCACCAAACATCAGATCCTTGCCATGTTAAGAAAGAAGCTAGACAGGGTTGCATACTCTCTCCACTGCTTTTTAACACATATGGGGAATACATTGTCAGGCGAATACTTGACGTTTGGAATGGAGGAGTTGGTGGCGGCGTAAGAATCAGTAATTTGAGGTATGCTGACGACACCGTCCTTGTGGTTAATAAGATGGAATGTGAAAGCAAGAAGAGATTAACTATGAAAAAACAAAAATAATGATAGTGGATGGAGCATAAAATAACCAACCAAACGTAGGGCAGATAGGACGGTGTCGAACGAAGAAGGCAGTTCCCACAAGATAAGACGAAGATGCGAAATATCCAAAATAGCGAAAAGTTTACAGAAAACATGGATGGATAGCGATATTACACTGGAGACAAAGAAACTCTTATATTTCCTGTGGTCTTTATGGCGCAGAAACATGCGACATTGAAAGCTCAAAACAAAAGGAGGCTGGATTCGTTCGAACATTGGTGCTGGAGACGGATTCTTCGCATTCCGTGGACAGCTAAAAGAACGAATATATCGGTCCTGAAAACAAACAACAAACCACTACGATTATCCCATATTGCACAATCTCGTATTTTACAATTTTTCGGCCATGTAGTTAGAAGAGAGGGAAAGAACTTGGAGAGAATAATCATGCAAGGACAAATGGAAGGGACCCGACCACGTGGAAAATCGTCAAGACGATGGGCTGATCAAATTAAAGAGGCAACCAACGACTCAGTTTACTTAGCAACGTTAAGTTACCAAAATGAAAGTGGAACATGATCACGACTCCTCTGTTAAGAAGAAAACGAAGAAGAAGAAGAAGCATGTATATTAAACATGCAGAAACAAATGCCTTTTTAGATATTTCTAAGCATAGGTGCACATCAACCATTTGTTTACCAAATGTGCTCCCTACCCATTGGTAACGTGTGAGGTATAGTGTGTTACAAATTGGATTTGGAACTACATATTTAAATGTTGGAAATTTAAGTTAAGAGTGTACGTTAAATGCGACCAAAGTTGCCTAAATAAGAAAGTAATTTAATGATGCCTATGGTTTAAACCAATAAAAAAATTTCTGATAACTATATAAAATTATACTTAATAGAAAAAATGTGTAGTAATTTATAAATACAACAGAAACATTTTGATTTTATGTTTTGCTTCCAAAACTTACAACAACTTACATAGTAGGCTTTGCAACCATTGGAAAGGTTTTTTTGTTCACTTTATAGTGATTAAGGATTGATAGACCTACACTATGACACAATGCACTAATGGATTTTTTTTTATTGAATATTAAAGACCATTAGCGCCTGCCTATCGGTTATTTGTACAAAATGTTTTCTTTTTTAACCCTAATGAAAGAAGTATGGGACAAAGTTCTCAAAATCAAATGCACAAATGTGCAAAACGAATTCTCTATGCTAATAGAAAGCAACATTCAGACATACCACAACTGAGGATATTGCTAACACTCATGCCCATATATTATATGCTCATGCCAAACATTTTCAACACCGCTTTATAAGAACACTGACACCATAAACAACCAAAACCGATTTGACAAAGTGGAACCCAAACCAAATGTAGATCAAACCACATCAAAAGCTATCAACCTCCCGTTTACCAAATGGGAATTAAAACTGTCACTAAAAAAATGCAAAATGACAAGTACAGGTAATGACGACATCCCATACGAAATGCTACAGAATCCAACTGAAAATAGCAAAGAACATTTGCTTGAAATCTTACAAAACAACACCAATTCTTAACCTCACAAAACAAAAACTTACCTAGGAAATTACCGACGATTTTCCCTCACATCATGTGTATTCAACACATTGGAAAGAATGGTAAATCAGAAAACAGTAACTAGAATAACTTTATAACCTCACTTTCACTTTAAAATAATAAATTCAAAGCCAGCTGTTAACTTTTAGCACATGTGCTAACAGTAAACAGCTGATATCTCATTTCACTTTCAGCACGCTGATTTTTAAAACGCCATTTTTAGTTCAACAAGCTAGTGCTTTATTCATTACATAATGCTTTAATTTTTAAAAAGCAATTTACCTCTGAATAACTTTCTAACCTCACTTCCAGTTTAAAATACTAAATTCAAAACCAGCTGTTTACTTTTAGCACATGTGCTAACAGTAAACAGCTGATAGCTGATTTCACTTTTAGAACGCTGATTTATAAAACGTCATTTTTAGTTCAACAAGCTAGTGCTTTATTCATTACATAACGCTTTAATTATTTAAAAATCAATTTACCTCTAATGAAAGAAAGTAACTAGAATAACTTTATAACCTCCCTTCCAGTTTAAAATAATAAATTCAAAACCAGCTGTTTACTTTTAGCACATGTGCTAACAGTAAACAGCTGATAGCTGATGTCACTTTTAGCACGCCGATTTATAAAACGACATTTTTAGTTCAGCAAGCTAGTGCTAAAAGGTTTACTTTTAGTAGTGGTCGTAGAAATTTTTTTGTATTATACACAACGATAAAGTTATCATCATTCACTCGTGAATCATTAACGTCTCAACGTTAAACAATTCACTCGTGGATAAAATTTAACTTTATTATCTTGTATAATAAATAATTATTTTACACTTACATCCATCTGAATGAATCAATTCTAATGATAATGAATATACGCAAGGAAAGATTGTCATTGGAGAATTAAAAATAGTAAATGATTCAGCCAGGAGAGGATTAAAACTAATTCAAGATTTTAACAAAAATCATGAGGAACAGACTTCATTATTGCCAGTTGATGATAGCTTTCTATTTTTACATTTTTAAACTCTAAAATATTTTTGATCAATAATTAAATCTTTGTTTTTTCTCAAATGTTTTTTCGAAGTCAAGTAGGTACCTTTTTTGTTAAGTAAAAACGACTTCCGGGATTGAACCGTGTCATTATTGAGATCGAAGAACTCAACGTTTCGCCCACTTTCGTAAGGGGCTTCATCAGTAGGAAAAAAGCAAAAGAGCACGGTAACTCAACGTGTTAACCACACCAGAGGCGAAACTCTTCTGAAGAACCTCTAGCGTGGTTTACACGTTGAGTTACCGTGCTCATTTGCTTTTCCTCCTGACAAAGCCCCTTACGAAATTGGGCGGAACGTTGAGCTCTTCGACCTCAATAATGACACGGTCCAATCCCGGAAGTCGTTTGTTACTAAATGACAATGGCCGTGAAAGTCTCCGAAATGACATTTTCTGTTTTAAATCCGTCAAAGTACCATACCGTCAAGGAAAGTTGTCAGAATGTAAAATTTTGGCGCCATGCAAACTTTAACAAATGTTGGCTTACCTTTATGAAACTGTGTACGTAACGGGTACATACTTTATCTAATAAGTACTCAGGGTTTCATAAAAGTAAGCCGATATTTCTTAAATTTTGCATGGCGCCATAATTTTACATTCTGAACAACTATTTTTAACGATGTTTTGCCGTATTTAGAATAGAAAAAGTACTTTACCCGAATAAGAAATGTTTTTAACCATCGCTCGTGTGGACTCATGAAGCTCAATATCGCCATGTTAGCTTTGTCGACAACTCATTTACACCCTGTATACAGTGTGTCCCAGGATTGATGTTACAAGAGGTGAGATGGAGTAAAAATTTTTGAATTTTATTTTAAGATTGTGAGATTAGGTCCTGCTTGGTCTAAAGAGAATTTTAAGAATATTTTCAGTTTTTGAAAAAACAAGTCGGTCTTGACAGTGAAGCGAAAACTATTTCCTTTTCAGGTAAACTACCCTTTCTGTTCATGATACGGCAAAATTTTACCAAGAAAAGTTATTCAGAATGATAAATTATGAGATTGTGACCCTATACAAAATTTCAAGATTTGCTAAAAATACCGAAACACTTACACCCGTATTCATAGTCGTTCGCCAGCGACTCGCCGGAGTTTCGTTATGAATAGTATGTTGGCGGCACTGTACGTCTATGTCAAATTCGAGGTTAGCAGGTTAGGTTTTCCGTCAGTTTTGACAGAAACTGACACAAAATCTAACCTGCTAACCTCGAATTGACATAGACTTACAGTGCCGCCAACATACTATTCATAACGAAACTCCGGCGAGTCGCCGGCGGACCGCTGGCGAACGACTATGAATACGGGTGTTAGTAATGCGAATTACATGATCTAAAAATTAAAAAATATTGCAGCCAATAGGATTCGAACTCACGTTCACTCATAATTACATATGCTTATCGTTGCGTTATAAATAACGCAGTGGTAGTGATGTAAATTACCCGGGTATTTATTTTTAGGGAGAAATACCCGGGGTATTTACTCGGGTAAATACCCAAAATGTGTATTTAAGCGGGTATTTATAGACTTATTTACAAATATTATAAAGTTAATCTAATCAGTATAATTGATTGGTAAGTGAAGGTGCTCTATTCGAATTTTATAAAAATGTTTAAAAAATAGCTAAACTGAGAACATGAGAAAATGGAATAAATACTTTGGTAGCTAGGCAACAAGTAGGTATTGTACCTACTTGTTGCCCAGCTACCAAAGTAATTATTGCATTTGTTATTTTGGTTACTCTTTTTGCCTTATGAACCTTTTCCAACTCATAGAATTGCCATGTTCTGTACAATTTTTGGCAACCTGTATATGACAGCAATGAGATAAAATGAATACAAAACAGAATTCATATGAATAAGAAAGAGATGAACACAGAAACAAATATTTGAGTAGACTTGACGCTCAGTTTAATTATGTCATATGCCAAATAAATATGCATACTAAAATAACTTTTTTGTACGGTTATCTCTTTCTTACTCAAGTATTATGTGCTTTTGTTCATGCTATCTCATTGCTGTTGCATAATTATGATCCAATCGGTATACAGCGTTGTTTATATTATTTTGTGATATTGTTTGCCTTATTTAAGATTGTTTAATAATGTGTCTATAAGTATATATTAATATTAATGTTAAAAATATAAGGATTATTTTTCAAGTTGTTATGTTTATTTTTCAAAAATGGAAACAAGTCAGAAAATAATGTACAAACAATTTAAATTATCCCAATCTTCGGAGTCAGCCATCACAATGTTTTTTGTGAACTCTAACAGGCGCAATTTATTGCATCTAACTGTTTATTTCCATAAATTTCGGCAGCCAATGTTTTTTCCCGATAAACGATTAATTTACCTGGATGGATGCTTTACATAAAATATTCCAGTTCCTTTATATGTAGTTTATTTATTAAGATAAGATTATGTGAGTAAAAGTTAGTTTAGCTTTCTATGGGCCGGTTGCAGAAAGCAATGTTAAGTCTGGTGTTAGCTAACGTCGCGTCAAAGTGAACAAAATCGCATCAAATTTTGTTTACTAATGTATTAGTTACCATAAACATTTGAGATTTGATTCGTTTTTGTTCACTTTGACGTCGCGTTAGCTAACACCAGACTTAACATTGCTTTCTGCAACCGGCCCTATATATTATAAATTTGATAAATACCCAGTTTTTAGGTATTTACCCGAGGCAGGGGTGAATACCCAGGTAAATACCCATTTATAAATACCCTACCCACTGGGTATTTACCCGACCCACATCACTACGCAGTGGCGTTCCGATTATGGGCGAAATCCCCCCGATTGGTGCAGATGAAAAGGTGAAACAGAGACGCAGGTACAGTCGTGTTCAAATAAATCTGAATGTTTTTTTCATATGTAGGTTCAGTTAGGAATTGAAGAATATCCCCATGCATTTCCTGTTATCAGAAAGAGTTACATTAAACTTTAACAGATAATGAAATCGATAACTCTTTCTGATAAGAGGAAATCCATGAAGATATTCTTCAATCCTTTATTCAACCTGCATGTGGAAAAAACACTGTCCCAGATTTATTTGCACACGACTGTATACCACATGGTTATATGAGGATTTAGAAAATGTTCTACTTACTACATAATATCGACATAATAATATGTACATTTTTATTAGAATTGTGATTTATAATCTTGTTTTCTCTTCTTATTTTATTTGTGTTGCATTTAGTTATTTTAAGATTTAGTTTTTTAAAACTTTTGATTAAAAATTTTTGATTTATTTTTGAATATCTACCTGTTCGTTTTGAATACGTTACATCATATATCCGGAGATAACTGTAGAAGTCACACAGTAACATTAGTATTTTTGCCACATACATCGTTAGTGTAGTAGTTGCCCTCGTAGTTGCCTAGTTACGGCCCTGTATAGTACAGTGTGTCCCCGGATTGAGTTCACTATAGGTATAATCGACAAAATTTTTTACAATTTTTTTTTAATGTTTTGGGATCCCGCCCTGCTTTGTCTGAAAAAAATTTTAAGCAGAGTTTAAATTTTTAGAAATTAAGTCGGCCATGAAAAATGTGAAAAAACTATTTTCTATTTAGATAAACTACCGTTTTTGTTCATGATACGGCAAAATTTTGTTAAGAAAAGTTGTTTAGAATGATAGTTTATGGCCTTATACAAAATTTCAGAAAGATCTGTCGACTTAGAAAAAACCGTTATATTTTAGACAATTGTATTTAATTTTCAGGTAAACTATCCTTTTTGTTCATGATACGGCAAAATGTTGTTAAGAAAAGTTGTTCAGAATGAAAAATTATGGCCCTGTACCAAATTTCAAAAAGATCTGTCGACTTAAATTAAACTGTTATTTTTTAGATTTAAACAAATTGCATTTATTAAAAATTACGGTTTCATCGTCGATCTTTTTGAAATTTTGTATAGGACCACAACTTCTCATTCTGAACAACTTTTTCCGTATCATGACAAAAAAAGTAGTTTACCTGAAAATAAAATACAATTATCTAAAAAATAACGTTTTAATCTAAGTCAACAGATCTTTCTGAAATTTTGCATAGGGCCGTAATTTATCATTCTAAACAACTTTTCTTAATAAAATTTTGCCGTATCATGAACAAAAAGGGTAGTTTACCTGAAAATAAAATAGTTTTCGCTTCCCTGCCAAGGCCTACTTGTTTTTCAAAAACTGAAAATATTCTTAAAATTCTTTTCAAACCAAGCAGGACCAAATCCCAGAACCTTAAAATAAAATTCAAAAATTTTTAGTCCATCTCACCTCATGTAACATCAATCCTGGAACACACTATTGTATTTTCTTTTCTGGTAAACTACCCTTTTTGTTTATAATACGGCAAAATTTTACAAAGAAGAGTTGTTCAGAATGGGAAATTATGGCCCCATACAAAATTTCAGGAAGTTCTACCTACTTAAATCAAACCGCAATTTTTAATAAATAGGTACAATTTTAACGGTTTAATTTAAGTACGTAGATCTTCATGAAATTTTGTATAGGGTCATAATTTGTCATTCTGAACAACTTTTCTTGGTAAAATTTTGCCGTATCATGAACAGAAAGGGTAGTTTACCTGAAAAGAAAATAGTTTTTGCTTCACTGTCAAGGCCAACTTGTGTTTTAAAAACTGTAAATATTCTTAAAATTCTCTTCAGACCAAGCAGGGCGGAATCCCAAAACATTAAAATAAAATTGTAACATTTTTTGTCAATTATACCTATAGTGAACTCAATCCGGGGACACACTGTATATGAACAAATTTTGAGACAATATCGAAGAAATATTAGTTATTTGGGTATATACACAAAACATAATACGAGGTTGGAGGAGCAATGTTGGGGAATTTAGAGGTAATTGGACACATTTCAGCCATTTTTGAAAAAGAAATTTTTTGTACAGCAAAATAATAGTGATCAACCTCTTGATATACACTAATTCGCTCTAGAGTAAATAATTCACATCATCAAATGGAAATCGCAAAGTTGTATAAACAAACTTTTAGCCTGTGTAAAAGAACGAGAAACAGGCGACTTGATGGATATAATAAAACTTGATTGTGCGTAATATCGATGTAAATTTCGTCCGAATTTTACACGAAGCGGAACAATTTTACTGCTCCTTAACGGCCGACGCCAAAATCTCCCAATTTCCCTGGCAAATCTAAATTCCAACAAAGAAATTTCCAATATGGTTTGGAGCCCAAAACGGATGACATTGACTAACCCTGTTGTTAAAATGCTAAAAAAGCGCTTTGAATTTCAAATGTCCTCGCAATGCCCGCGCGAAGATCCGCCAACCCACGCAGCTGATTAAGCTCGTCTAGCTGTTATCAGCGAGATAAACCCAAACAGATGAATCACGTTTCCCTGCAGGACCGCGGGCCCGTAATTGCCTCAAAACCAAATGTGAATGGGCAAGTAACAGCGGCCTTCTACTACGACGAATTCAAGAGCGGAGTATTTCGGGATTCGCGTAGTACAAAAGTCCGAATCAATATTCCATTCATAACCGCCCACGCAGCCCCGTTCACACAGCCGGATTTCGGCAATGGAAATCGCAATTAGCATTGGAGCTGTCTCGATATGGCCCTGGCTGCTAACTGTTTTAATGCACGCCAACGTGCTGGAAATGCAAATGGCATTGGAAACCCATTTTCCTCGTCTGGGACGGCGAATTAAAATAGCGGAGGAAGTAACCCACTTTCCTGCTTTCCACTCCAGATTCATACATTTTTATTCGGCCTTTTCCATGCAAATTCGCCCCTGCGCCTGGGAAATGAAAATCGACACGAATTACTGTTTCTTAAGCCGGGCGGCCTAACTCGATTACCCCTGGGACGATGTGATCGCTGCGTAGGCATGGAAGGGGCGCAGATTTTTTTTTGGGATTAAATCCGTGATTGCTACTTCTTAATCACGAGATACCAACTCGTAATTACAAGAAAATAAGTCGTAAGGACGAAATAGCTTTCGCGACCTAGGCTAAAAAAAGGGTTTCTGTCTCCTTGATGCTTTCATAAATAGAGGCGTTACCCATTATTTAAATATTCTTATCTATCCCATAGTAATACACTTAACTATTTGGGGGAAACATATAGAACAGCCACAATATAAACATACCACCTGAAATCGTTTAGTCTAGTCTCTAGTGTCTAGAGTCTAGACTACCTAAGTGGCACTTATAAACGGCCCTTTCAAGAACGTCTGGAAGATGCAATCCTCCACATTTCTGGGAAGGAGCTTAATGAAATTAATTCCTGCCGGCCCCGCGCACGGGGGCGATTGAACAGTGCTGAATCACCAATTAGGAAATTAATTGCGTTTTTAAAAAATGAAAACGACCTTAATTCAGCCGCCCACGCGCCGGCAAAAATTGGATTAAGTATGGAAATTCGTGCAAGAGCGGCAAGTTAAGGGGAGTAATTGAGCACGATTTGGTTATTAATAAGAAAACTTGGAAACTCCATTTCCCTTTTGCGGGACGCTTAAAAGAGCTTGTAAATTACATCAGCTTGAACGGCTATGCTAATTTACTCGTATTCCACATTCGAACATTACTACGAATTTGATCAAAAATATCCTTGTGCCTACGGCCAAGCTTCTACATTCGATTACTAAAACAAATAAAACTCAGTTCATTAACAGGTTCTTATGCAAGGCTACAGTAAAAATCCATTACATGCAACCGCAGTGCTTATTATCAATTAGAACGATTACATAACGAGCAGTAGCCGATTGGATAACTCTATCAGCTGTTTGCGAAACCGTCCTTATCAAAGTGAGTCACCGTGTCTCTACTTCCACCTGTCATAGGAATTTAATGAAAGCGGAGCAGCTTTGTTAAAAATGCAAGAATGGAAAAGCATCGTATGACCTACACAGGTGGGAGCACCTGCTTATCGTAGTTATGTGCCCACGAGGACTAATTTATTTGCTCTTTAATTACCTGTCATTCCTGCTCAAGTCATTAAATAGAAAGCTCGCCTTTATTTATTTTTATTATTAAGCGTGGGTGTCACTATTATTCTTAAAATAGCTTCTATATGAAAAATTGTAGACTTTATTGTAACGCCTACAATGTAGGTTAGGTTGCGCAACCTTTACATCAATAAATGTTGGAAGTAATCAACTCTGCGATTTTTTGACTAAGATTACAACTATATGGTATAGGTATAAAACAATTCATAACTCAAACCACATAATTACCTGAACTGGGAATTTCCACTCCTCGATGTTATTGTTTACATACCATAATTTCTGATAACCAGCAATTACCCAAGGTCTTGTTAATAAAAAAAATTGAAATATTTTGTACCGAACCTATCAAACAGGTTTTGTTCGCTCATTTTCTAAAATATAGGTAACAATAATTCTGAGCATTGTGATTCTGATAAATGCCTTTCGATGTAATACTTTATACTAAACACTTTACCAACACAATATTATAAACTAGAAACACAGTAAAGACTTTTATACCTGTTCCCGAAGTTGGATTTCCAGAATTCAGCCGCATCCGACTTGGTGATGCGAAATTGGTCCCCAGCAAACACTCCGTTAGGAAACAGCGCTTTAAGTTCACTCAACATATGACTAAACACTAAACTAAGCTTGGTTAAGTTCCGTCTGTAATGAGAGTTCTCGTCGAACATCTTCTCCTTGCCCTCCTTGAAGAGCTTGATGGCTTGCTTGCACTTCCGCATTAAGTTAATAATAAATATGTTAAAGAACTCGTTCGTGTGGAGCACGTACATTTTGTCCTCGTATTTAGAATATATGAGCCGCAGCCGCTGGTAGGTGTCCGGGAGGATGTCCAGAATGAAAGGGGGCGAGTTTTTGAGGTTCATTTTCTGGTGTTGGCACAGTTTCACCACCTTGTCCATCAGCTTCCAGGTTTTGTCGAGTGTCCGTTTGTCCGTAGCGTATTTTGGCTGCGTCATTGCTTCGGAGAAAGCGCCCTGTAATTTTGAAAATATTGTTGAGAAGTTCTTGTGTTGAACTGGTCGATTCCGGTTTGCCATTATTGCACTCCAAGATTTCACACGCTACGCGTTAACTAACACCCTCGCACACAGAATTTCGTATCCGCGCCGTGTTTTCACATCGTTGCATTTTGCGATCGCGGGTTTACCCAAATTTAGGCAATTTATTGAAGACTAACAGCTTTGTGACATACACAGTTGACATTTTCTTTCATTGACGTGAAGTTGTCGGTCGGTTATAAATGATGACGCAGGCGCTGAACACCCTGAATTTAGCTACGTTCGAGGTGAAACTTTTGAACGGTGCCAGTGGCGTAGTTCTCGTCGGTTAAATTCGACGGTTGAAATCAGGCAAAATAACGATTTATCTCTAATTTTTGCTCACGGAATTTAGACCAATGGCTGTTTAGTATCTCAGTTTTTGCTTTAACTTTTTACTTCCTTTTATGATAAAGGAAGTATTGGATTCACCCCAACATTTCGAAATTGAGTTTTCAACAGATCTTCACGTTTTATTAGAGTCTCCTGAACCCAAAAAACATATTTTTGTTCATTGGTCTGTCTGTGTGTCTGCTGAGCTGAGCAAAATACTTCTAAAAAGTATTTAACTACTAAATACTAAATATATTATGAAAAACGAATATATTTAAATACTAAAAACTTTTTAAGACCAAAAAGTAGTTAAATAATAAATACCTATAATATTGAATAGTTAAATACTTTTATAAAAGTAATTAAATACTTTGAAAGTATTTAAATATTTTAAAATTATTTAAATACTTTTAGTTTTTAGATATCACTAAAATGTAAAAAGGCTTGTAAGTATTTAAATAGCAATGCAGCATTTATAATCTTTTTAGCATCACAAATTCGTTAAACCCCTCACCACACTTCCATTTGTGATTTGGTCACGAGTAAATCGTTGCCTTTTTGCTGTGTAAGTTTTTCGTAGCTACCGACGATGACAGCGTGGCTGTCGAAATACGTATTTAGCCGTTGTTAAATATTTGTATGGTGAGGGGTTTAACGAATTTGTTATATTTTCAAACCACAGGCCCCAGCAGTGTTTTAATCTTTTTAGCAGTTTAAATATTTTTCAAAACTAAATTGAAAGTTCATAATTTCCTTTCATTCTAATACTCCTAATAATTGTAGTAAACGAAGTATAGTACGTTTTTTCCTATAAAAATTTTCAAGTCAAGATAAAATTGGCAAAACTGCTTTTTTTAAATTATTAGAAAATTTGTTTTCGTCAGGTTTTTCTGTAAACTACTTTTGTCACTTTGACATTTAAAATTAAATTGTCAGTTTTTCTTTTTTGAAACTGAATACGCGTAAAAACGGAATCTTTTAAAATTAAATACAGTGAAGTGTGCAGAGGAACTGTTGGATCTGCATCTTAACACACCAGAAGAAGACGTTTACGAAAGATTAGCAAGAGCTTTTGATGTACATAGAACTTTAATGCCAGATTTTAAATTTCCCACCAATTTTTAGTTCTATGAAGTTACTAAAACAAATGTTGCCAACATATATTTTTTAAAGGAATCCAACGTTATGCCAACATTAACCCTAAATTCTTGGACCTTGAAAATTTTTATAAGAAAAAAACGTACTTTAGTACAGATGGCATAACGTAAGCTATTTTACATGCATTATTAAAAACCCAAAAAATAGATATGCTCGTATATTGATTTGTGGTGAATGCATAGTTCAGATGTTATTTTATTAATATTTCGGTAAAAAAATCTTAAAATCCAGAAAAAAACTTTTTTGATAAAATTACTTATATTGAATAGCAACAAAAAAGTAAAATAAAGTTAGTTAAACAAATATAAATTTAAAACAATATAAAAGCTTTTTTTAATTTTTCGTTTTCATATACATCACAGTTTCTTTACACCTTTGCCATAAGTTGTAGGCCTTCAGCTAATAACAAATTTGAAGATTAATTAAAATTTTTCAGTTCAAATACAAAGTTGTCCTTCAAATTCAGCAGCTGAGATTACATTTTTTATATTTGAGGAAGACAAATACTTGAGATTTTCTGTTTTTAGTTTTTCCAAATTAATTTTCATACTGGCGATTGTTGGTAGAAATAGTAGTTAGAAATACATTTTTTAAAGAAATAAAAGTAGTTAAATACTCTCAAAGGTATTTAATTACCTGTATTTTCTCAAGAAATATATTTTCATCTAGTAAATACTTTATGCGTCATTTTAAATGTCCAATACGCCATCATTTGAGATAGTGCCCTTTATAATACAAGCAGACCATGGCCATGATGCAACGAAAACATAACCCTACAACGTCAAACATTTCACTCGTTGTGGGTTATATTCATTTTTGAACGAACTATTTACGGTCTTTTCTGTTTTTCAGATTTCAAAATCTTCGAGCATGACCGGTTGTTCAGCCTCGAATTAGTACTATTAAACGTATAGACATTAACGTATCTTCATTTTCTGAAAAGTAACTAATTTTTTGAATTTGCCGCTTTTGTAATGTGATTCAATATGGCTGACAAGCATGCTCGTATTATAGAGGTGCTTTAATTTGAAAATATCTAATACTTTGAGAATATTTGAATACTCTCAAAGTATTTAAATACTCTAAAAATATTTAAACTGCCTAAAAGTATTTAGATACTTCCAAAATTTTATTTAAATACTAAATACTTTGCAAAGTATTTGCACCTATAAATATAAATACAGCCCATTAAAAAGTATTTAAATACCTAGTAATTAAATACTACAAAGTAATTAAATTTAAAAAAAAATTACAAATACAAATACTGTCCAGCTCTGTGTGTCTGTGAACAGAATATCTCAAAAACGAAAAGAGGTATGGCGTTGAAACTTTATATATAAATTTTGTGTACTATCTAGATGCCACAGAAAGCTTTTGGAGAAAATCGCATAACCGAAGTATGGTGTTTACTGTGGTGATTCTTCAGTTTTTTCTATTTTTTCAAAAACGGCTCTAACGATTTTTTTAAACTTCACATTTTTATTACCTTTTTAATGTGTATTGATGTGAGATAGGTGATTTTCGACTTGAATACCTCTAAATTAGTATCATTACATTTTTGAATTCATCTTAAAATTTTAGAGAAAAATTGTTTCTTCATCTAACGCTCTATTTTGTTCGGTTTCGGTAGAATTTGTAATTTTAGAAAAAAAATGACAAATGCTTAAAAATTAAATTTTTGGCTAATTATAAGATCGCCGTAAAAGGAAGTTGTGCGCGTGTATCATACCAGATGTTTATTGTAAAATTCAACTGACAGAAAATATGCAAGTGTGCCTAAATATAACTTTTATTGATTTAAAACATCTTACAATTTTTATCAAACCTGTATGAATTTTTTTCACCAAGTATCACTGTTACAGGTAAAAATAAAAGTTGCAGTCAAAGTAGCCTCTAAATGGCGCTTTTGTTGTATTTATTTTTAAGCTATTGGCAGACAGTATACTAAATTTCAAATAAAGCTGGTATGACACGATACTAAATTTATGTGAAAATTTACGACTACATTTTTTCATAAATTATTTTAAAAATGTTTGCAAGTTGCAAATAGAAAATTGAATAAGAAATTTACTAGTAAATTTATGCTTACATTATTTAGAAACACTAAATAATCTAGCCGTAAAAATAAATGTGCGCGTAAATCTGCGCAGAGGGTAAATTCACACTAGTTACAAATGTAGGTACCCAAGTTTTAAGCGAATGTAATGCTACTTCTGTCACATATAACTATCCACTGTCGCTACTATCGCTCATGATAACTAAAAGGGGATTTAATAAACACAAATCACTATTTAATTAACGCCACTGGTACAACGTTTTAGGTTATGTAAAGTACATTTTTAAATTTCAAACATTTCAGTGCTACCAAAATCAGCAAGCAGAAGCTAAAAAACAGAATTTAAACAAGGTACCAACTTGACAGCGTTTTGACAGTTCACGAGTTTTGTGAATGGATAGTACCTTTTTTGCGAAGGCATCTTTTCAAATTTTGTGCATTAATTTTTCGACGCAAACGCAATGACAGTGATGCGCAATGACAGTGCCGATGACCTTGAACGGCTCGACGCTGTCAACCTACATTGTCAAATGCACTATTTGCTAGTTTCAATTCCTCATACCAACTTGACAACACTTTGACAGCTGATTTTTAAAAAATTGACTTTATGTGTTTATCTGTTCCAAATGCAAATTCTGCCAACTTTACTGCACATAAATTATAAATATTCCTAAAATATTTTATTACTGCGCAGGTTTACAAGAAGAATTACGAGAAACTATTGAATACGTTACAGACGTACCATTTTCGGGTTAAGAAAAATTTCAGGAAAAATTTACTAGTACCTACATACATTTTCTCAAAAATTTATTTGTAAATTTTCGCAAAAAATTAGTATGGTGTCATACCAGCTTAAGAATTCAGTAGGTGGCGCTCTAACTCAAACTAAGGTACAGTGATTATATACAAGACAGTGTGGCCATACGATTGTTGGCCGCCATTAACAGGCAAATTTGAGCGTAGAGATATATAGTGCCTTTCGAAATAATCGAACGTTTTTGAGTGGTCATTATTTTGGCGCTAGTTATTTTAACTAGTTGATGTTAGCTACATGTGCAGTGTTATTTTTGGACATTGACATTTCTCATTGGCGTTCGTTCGTAGTGTTACATGAAGTTTACAACCGGTTTCAGTTATGGTAGTTTACAATACAGCAAAATGCCGTCTTCCTGTTTCCTGTCTCCAAACCTCCCTGTTTTGTGCTTGGTCTTCTTCCAGGTTCCTCCATGGCTCTCCGAATACGCTCATTGAACGGTTTGCGTGGTCTACCTCTTTTTTTCTTAACCGGCGGCGACCATTTAAAGATCTTCATAAGCCACGTCGTCTCCTCCATTCTCCAATTCTGTCCACAACTGATTCTGGTGCCCCCATTCTGCGTCTTATTTCCTCGTTCGTCACTCTATCTCATCTCGATACCTTTGCGCTTTTTCGTCCATTTGAACTGTGTTTAGTCCTCGTTTCATTTCCGCTGTTACAGTCCATACCTCACTGCCATAATATAGCACCGACTCTACCATTACTTTACCTATTCTTTTTTTGCTTTTGTTAGAGATAGTATTGTCCCATCAAATTGATTTTAAGTACTTTGTACTATTCGAGTTCTGCTCTCTTCTGTTCCCAAACCTTTTTCATCGATTGTATTGTAGCACCGAGGCATTTAAACCTTTCTACTTGTCTTACTGCGACATCTTCATTTATTAAGACTTCATATTGAGCTTTCGAGTTGACTACTAAATACTCCGTTTCCTCTAAACTTATGCTAAGGCCCCATTTATCGTAGCACCGATGTAATCTCTTTATCATATATTCCAAGTCGAACGCATCTTGTGCTATTACAACAATAGCATAATTATAAATTGTCACATTTAAATACTGTGCAGAATATTAGTTTTTCAGGGCAATAGATGATAAAATTTGACCCGCTTGCGACGCTAATGAATTATTTGACACTGACAATTTACAATTGTCAGATTTGAAAGGTTTTATTTTCTTCCATAACCAAATGAACAGCTTCTACCAACCTCTTTGAGAACAACTTAAAAGTAACTAAATATTTTGCCTGTTAATGGCGGATATTCGCGTTGACCAATAGCGGCGAAGACATCTCTATGGCCACACTGTCTTGTATATAGCCACTGTAAACTAAGGTAGAGTCCCTGTATATAGTTATCATATAAATAAAGGAGAACGATCCAAACGTGTGTGTCACGACAATTGCAGACGCGATGTCCCCCATTTGCGTTTACATGCATTTCACCGTCGCCTCGATTTCTCGACCGGGGCGGAGCCCCCAGGGCCCCTTGGAGAGGAACGGAGCCCCGATGGCTCCCTTGGAAAAGGGCGAAGTCCCGGGGGCCCCCTTGGAGAGGTGCCGAGCGCCAAGGACCCCCTTGGAGAGGGGCGGAGTCCCAAGGGCCCCCTTGGAGAGGGGCGAAGTCCCGAGGGCCCCCTTGGAGAGGGGCGAAGTCCCGAAGGCCCCCTTGAAGAGAAGCGGAGTCCCAAAGGCCCCTTGGAGAGGAACGGAGCCCCGATGGCTCCCTTGGAAAAGGGCGAAGTCCCGGGGGCCCCCTTGGAGAGGTGCCGAGCGCCAAGGGCCCCCTTGGAGAGGGGCGGAGTCCCAAGGGCCCCCTTGGAGAGGGGCGAAGTCCCGAGGGCCCCCTTGGAGAGGGACGAAGTCCCGAAGGCCCCCTTGAAGAGAAGCGGAGTCCCAAAGGCCCCTTGGAGAGGGGCGGAGCCCCGATGGCTCCCTTGGAGAAGGGCGATGTCCCGGGGCCCCCTTGGAGAGGTGCCGAGCGCCAAGGGCCCCCTTGGAGAAGGGCGAAGCCCCGAGCGCCCTCTTGGAGAGGGGCCGAGTCCCGAGGGCCCCCTTGCAGAGGGGCGGAGTCCCAAGGGCCCCCTTGGAGAGGGGCGAAGTCCCGAGGGCCCCCTTGAAGAGAAGCGGAGTCCCAAGGGCCCCTTGGAGAGGGGCGGAGCCCCGATGGCTCCCTTGGAGAAGGGCGAAGTCCCGGGGCCCCCTTGGAGAGGTGCCGAGCGCCAAGAGCCCCCTTGGAGAGGGGCGAAGCCCCGAGCGCCCCCTTGGAGAGGGGCCGAGCGCCAAGGGCCCCCTTGGAGAGGGGCGGAGTCCCAAGGGCCCCCTTGGAGAGGGGCGAAGTCCCGAGGGCCCCCTTGGAGAGGGACGAAGTCCCGAAGGCCCCCTTGAAGAGAAGCGGAGTCCCAAAGGCCCCTTGGAGAGGGGCGGAGCCCCGATGGCTCCCTTGGAGAAGGGCGATGTCCCGGGGCCCCCTTGGAGAGGTGCCGAGCGCCAAGGGCCCCCTTGGAGAAGGGCGAAGCCCCGAGCGCCCTCTTGGAGAGGGGCCGAGTCCCGAGGGCCCCCTTGCAGAGGGGCGGAGTCCCAAGGGCCCCCTTGGAGAGGGGCGGAGTCCCAAGGGCCCCCTTGGAGAGGGGCGAAGTCCCGAGGGCCCCCTTGAAGAGAAGCGGAGTCCCAAGGGCCCCTTGGAGAGGGGCGGAGCCCCGATGGCTCCCTTGGAGAAGGGCGAAGTCCCGGGGCCCCCTTGGAGAGGTGCCGAGCGCCAAGAGCCCCCTTGGAGAGGGGCGAAGCCCCGAGCGCCCCCTTGGAGAGGGGCCGAGTCCCGAATGCCCCCTTTTAGAGGGGCGGAGTCCCAAGGGCCTCCATGGAGAGGGGCGAAGTTCCGAGGGCCCCCTTGAAGAGAAGCGGAGTCCCAAGGGCCCCTTTGGAGAGGGGCGGAGTCCTCGAAACCCCGAAAGCCCCCTTAGATAGGGGCGAAACCCCTGGAGCCCCGAGGGCCCCTTTAGAGAAGGGCGAAACCCCTGGAGCCGCAAAGGCCCCCTTGGAGAGGGACGGACCACCTAGGGCCCCTTGGAGAGGGGCGGAGCCCAGTGAACCCCCTTGGAATGGCCCAACGTAATAAGCCTAAAAATGGTGGTAAATTGAATAGAATAGACCGCGCAATAGCGCGCGCAGCACCGTTTATATACTTATACAGGGTGTTTCATTAATAATTGGAAATATTTTAACTGTAGAATCCTGGGCTCAAAATATTAATATTTAACCCAAATCACTTAGATAAAATGTGGCTCGTTACTGAGATATAGGGTGTTCCATTTAAAAATTTAAAAATGATTTTTCCCCATTACTTTAAAACTATTTGACGCATCCGTATCATATTTGGCAGGAAGTTTAGACACTGTAAACCATGCTAAATTGTGTTAAATAAACGTTTGTGACTACTACCAGAGGCGTACCACAGGGGCAAGTGAGTGGTTGACCCTTCCCAAATTCTACGCCACTGGCGGAATTGCCATTTTGGCACAATTTTTCGACTCTCCAATACTTTCTATGTAAATAACATACTCTTTCTTCGTCACGATAACGTCATTATTTTTCGAGATATTTAAATTTAAACAAAGCGGAACAGTTATTTTGATTTTAATGTGTATTAATTATGTTGGTGTTTTATGTCATAAGATTGCATTTATTACGCAAATGAAACTTTAATCCGTATTAACAAAAAAATATAATGTTATTTATTGAAATTTATTGAAACGAATACATGGATACATTTTTTTTATGTTGAATGCATCTATGTATTAGTTTCAAGAAATTTCAATAAATAACATTATGTTTTTTTGTTAATACGGATTAAAGTTTCATTTGCGTAATAAATGCAATCTTATGACAAAAAACACCGACATAATTAATACACATTAAAATCAAAATAACTGTTCAGCTTTATGTTTAACTTTAAATATCTAGAAAAATAATGACGTTATCGTGACGAAGGAAGAGTATGTTATTTACATAGAAAGTATTGGAGAATCGAAAAATTGTGTTAAAATGGCAATTCCGCCAGTGGCGTAGAATTTGGGGGGGGGTCAACCACCCACTTGCCCCTGTGGTACGCCTCTGGTAGTAGCCAGAAACGTTTATTTAACATAATTTAGCATGGTTTACAGTGTCTAAACTTCCTGCCAAATATGATACGGATACGTCAAATAGTTTTAAAGTAATGGGGAAAAATCATTTTTAAATTTTTAAATAAAACGCCCTATATCTCAGTAACAAGCCACATTTTATCTAAGTGATTTGAGTTAAATATTAATATTTTAAGCCCAGAATTCTACAGTTAAAATATTTCCAATTATTAATGAAACACCCTGTATAAGAGTAGGGCAAACACAAATGTCAGCCGCCATTAGTGTTCCAAAAATAAATGATGCGTTCAAGGCCGGAGTTGTTTTCCTTAGTATGTGTCACTTTGATGAATTTAATACTTGTCAGTTTGACATTGTCAATAAATGGTAAACTTAATGCATTTACGAAAACTACACTGGTAAGTATCTACCGTTTACCGATTGGTGGTCAGCTGATTTTGCAGTAGATAGATCGGATTGAGTAATTTACGAGCGGTTTTTTGGTGGTGTAGTAAACATATAACCTCTAAAAACTAGTCTTGTCGTCGAATCGAACAATATTACGTACTTGATTTAATTGTCATTGCCATAGCCACCCTTCAAATTTCCATTTTAGATTACTGCGCATGCGCAGTGGATCGTAGCCAATCAAAAATTGAACCGCGTTTGCCCGACTCTTATCTTACTATATACAGGGACTCTAAACTAAGGTAAGGTCACTAAATACATAAAGGTACCGCCATTCCATTACAAGATTTTGTTCCCCCAAATTAAAAAGGACAGAACATTGTAAGACAGTGAGAGTGAGAGTAAAACACTAATAACAGAAACCCCAAATTAAAAGTTGGCGGTACCTTTATGATTTAGTAACCTTAAACTAAGGTTTACACTACGAAAATACGAGTTTGTTTGGCTGCTCGTGTTTTACAATAATTTTGTCCTATATAATTCAAATAAACCTTGTTAGCCAGCATTTTGTCCACTATTTATCGGTTATCCTTTTTTATTTTTAGAATCCATACCGAATGTCAAACTGACAATTTTGAAAAAAATATTTGATTATCAGATGGTTGTAATGATGACTTTGTTTCGACCAATCACAGTCATAGGTATGATTTCTACTTAGTTCCAAGTACTGTATACTTATTTGAAATTTAGTATAATGTTTTTTATTGTAATTATAGGTTATGTGTCATTGTCGAAAACTTGGTGCTTAATAGTTTTAATTAAATCGTGTAACCAACGTTTTTTTTTTTATAAAAATGGCATAGTATTTAAGTATTTAAGTATTGGTTACTTTGCGTTGAATTTTACTTTAAAAATTTGAAGAATATTCCCCTCTTCCACTCATAATGTAGACGTAATTCTGCAGTTCCCAAGAATTTTTAAGCATGTTTTTCTTTAAATATCACATATTTGAATACAGTTACTACCAATGTTTAAAAAATAATGTAAATGCAATATCAATGTCCGTAAATATAACAAGCTTGAAAATAAAAGCCATCTTAGTAACCGTAATTTTCGTGCTCACTGACACTGAATTTGTGGCAAAGCCGTCGCGATTCTTCTGAAAAGCATTACAGTGTATCTTTGAACTTCACTAACCATACAAGACGTGGTTTTCGTTTATTTTAGAGTGCTGTATAGTTTATTTGGTTATTTGGTGAGAAATTTGGGTTCAACATTGGGGTTATTTATTAGTACAGTGCAAGGTTTAAATTTCCCGCCATTTGTGTGCCCACTGCATAGTGGAAATACATGGCATGACCTGTATTTCTAAGCTTGCTATACCTATTTACGAACCATGAAACAATATAAACCATTAAAAAATTTAAAAACCACCACCTATTGAATTAGGTTCCTAAAATTACCCTAAATAGTTATTTTTTAATGCTATATTGGTGATAGTGCAAATTATGACATATCTCTGGTTATGAAATTTATTTGATTCAAAATAAAATTCGAATTGTTTTATTTGACTTCTTCTTTTTATTATTTGCGCTTAAACATACCCAGAAGAGTTAAAAATTAGGCATATAGTCCCACAGCTCTGCAGGTGGATGAAGGCTTCAATATGTCCAATAACACCTCCTCCAGGTATGTGACTACTTTATAGGTTGTATGAACATATTTTGGAGCATACTTTGTGCAATAAATTTGATTGTAACAGCTCTAATTTCACTGGTACGTAAGTTCGTAGCTCTAATGTGTACAATGTTCAATTTTTTCTGCTTGCAAGTCTTCAATTTTAAACACACACATGCTCCTCAGCTACGGCTCTTGAATTCTGCAGCAGCAACGGCTCCAATTTTGTGTTGCCGGCGACTGACTTCCAATGGACCTCTGGCCAGTTCCGATAGCAGTTTCAGCGTACAGCAACGGCCTCATCTGCCTCGGTAGTGCATGATTTATGGTGTTCAGAGCCGGTTTTATACTAACTTCAACCGTATTCACTGCATGTTTAGTTTTTTATAAGCGTAGAAGCGAGAGCTGTATCGCACAAACACTTGTCCAAAATGTTTTATTCTGTGCCAACTTATGCTAACATGTGGCCCTATACGCTTGCAGGTGTATTTTAGCTTGGTTTTTCAAAAACATAATTCCACATTTTCCCGGCAGATCATGAAAGAAACCCTAATCGTACTTGGTGCTGTGTGAAATGCACTTTATTCGTGGGCTCAACTTAAATTATGTATGAGCTATGTGGCTACTATTTACAAGAATTTTACTTTTGAAAGAAGCTTATGCGTTAAATGTATTTATTTACAAGCGGTCAAATACAGTCTACGGCAAGGAAATCTATTTGTGTATTCATGATTTATAACTGGTCCCTATTTTTCTTAACAGTTTATCTATTTAAAAAAAAGAAAAACATGCACAACCAGTGCATCAACTATTTGTTTTCAATATAGATAAAACGAAACATAGGCCAAAAGTTTTAGGGGAGTGGAGAGCTTTAAATTGACACTTCATTTGGCCTATATCCAACATTTGACATTAGTTGATTTCTTTAAATTTTTGTTTTTAATACTAATTAAACATTATTAACATGAAAACCACCTCATTCTCTACCTATAGCTCGAATTACACACGAATCTAAGCTAAATTAGTTTGATATGTCATTCCGATCGATTTGTCACAATGTGCAGTGTTAAAACACATTTCCAAGCATGTTTTTCCTGGTCGAATACATTATTTTGATAAAATTGTGATTTCCAGGTGCTCGGCGAACATCAAAGAATGCAACCCAACTAAAATCGCATCAAAACTCAGATCTACTACACGGATTATCCTTTCTGGACGACCAGCTACAACTGTGTGCAGTTTAAGCCTCATCGGCGTTATAACAGTGGTGCGGTGAATGAATATGGTGAAAATTATAAGATCGGAAACACATACAATAATTAAGTTTAGCATATAGACAGGTATTTGTAGTGTATATCCAATAACAGTTGGTGTAATTCAACCACATTAAACTTAATTATGTGTTATTGCATCCGCTTTCACTTCACATAGTGTGTGTCGTACATTTTTGTGTCGCATCATAACCTCACTTGTTCATTAACGTTAGTTCAAGTGAAATGTCTTTTGATCCTCAATAAATCTTAAGAGTTCCTACGATGCACCAAATCCACCATATTCAGGTTCCTTTAAATGTAAAATTTTATGAACAAATCCACTCAAATTGATTTGCAAACAGTGCGGGAGCGTTCTGTACCTAGAATTCGAGCTCGGAAAACACCAAAGACCTAACGTTTGCCTTATTATTATAGCCATAAGGCTTTTCTTGTTTGACCCATATGTGTTATATAATTATTATTAATTAATAAGAGTAATTTTAAGTCATAACTTGTGCAAATTTAAGCGTTACCTTGTAGTAATTCTTTTTAATTTTATAAAGTCATTTTATTTACATTTATTAAGCTAGCTATCAGTGGTATTTGCCGGCTTTTGTTGTATTTTTTGATAATGTACTGCTAAGGCTAATTGCTTTTCTTCCATGACTAGTTTTATTTTATTTATTGTTTCCGATCTCGGTAATTTTTTAAATATGCAATTTTTCCCGTAACCTACCATAAAAGCGCGAAGAACTCTAAGCTATATCACAGGTCTCTTAAAACTACATAAATTTTGCAATGACACTAACTGCTTTGATCTTAAAAAAGTCGGAAAATTAAAAAAGTTGAATATGCCAGAATGGATGTAAACATGATATCTCGAGAATGGCATAACTTATTAAGATGATGTTTTTGCCAGTTTGTATGGAATATTAATGCAAAAACTGTGCAGCTTTTGAGCTAGATCAGGTTCTTTTCTTTGTAATTGTTTGTCGATCTGTATTCGAGCTACCTGTAATAAACGTTAAGCGATCGCATAACTACCCCGACAGTATCTCAAAGCTAAGGTTCTGGTAGGATTTTTAAAGGTTTTGAAAGATGGGGATGCAAATCGTTCTCTCCGCCTACGCTTGATAGATCTCTGACTCGTTTTTAAACCGATTTCCTCCCTATGGAGGAACTTAGCGTTTCTACAAATCTTTTCCATCTGTTTCTGTTGCTGGCTAAAGCTTTTCTTGTGCCCCAAGCTCCCCAGCGTTCTCAGCCTCCTTCAGGATTGATCTCTTTCAGGTCACTTATTGCTGATTGCATTGGGCCAGTAGATGTGCAATAGTTTCGTAGACATTTGTTAACAAAGCCTTATATACAGTCCGTTAAATCGTTTGTTACTTTTCAAGTTTCGCAGCCCTAGAGCAACACGGATTTGACGTGTGTTGAATATATGCAGTTTTGTGTTAATTGAGTATTGTGGTGAATTCGTTCAAAATGGGTGAATCCATTCTGAGGGCTACGTTGCAGTTCCCAGATCTCGAGCATAAGGTAACCAGATACAGAGCATGTTTGCAGTTTGAGCAATATAAGTTTGCTTCATGTTGTGTAGTACAGATTTTGCTATCGTAATGGAATGCGCTTCATAGACAAATATATACATACCTAAATCGCAAAGCCAGGTTTTTACGCATTAAATCCAAATGATGGATTTCGAGACAGTTTAACGTTCGCGTATTGAAGGCGCTTAATTTGGCATATTTTAAAATATTATTTAAATGTAAATGTATTGCAGATACAGTTATGCTGCTATAGTTTGCTTGTAAATGCGTGTAACCACGAGCTATTGCGTCTTAACGACTTATTTGTATCCTAAACTAATATGTTTAATATGTGTATTTTAAAGTTCAATACAATTTGTTTATTTGTGTAAGCAAATTGACTTTTCTTATGAATGTTGCTTGAAGTTACAAGCCAGGTTCTTGTTTTGGTAGATATAGAGTTTTCCTATCCAAGAGTTGAGAGAGCGGCATGTAGTGGGTTCGAGCCCCACACCCAGACGTTGGTAACATCGAACGCTCTCTGGCCCTCATACTAACTCCTTTGGTGGCCGTGACCCTTGTAACCCCTGTGCCGGCATTATTCGGTAATTCAAGGGGTTAGGCTAGCCACCTACCTCGGCTGCGGCTTAATATGGCTTATACAACCGCATTCAGTGTGTGAAAGTAACAGGTTCTCTGCCTATATTAAGAGAAAAAAGAGTTGAGACAAAGTAAGAGTTTTATGTGTTCTGAGCTATCTGGGTGAACAGCACGGCAATTAATCTATAAAATTACTCGTTGTACAAGGCATTTCATCATAATTTAACTTTCCAACAGATTTGTTTCAAACTATACGTTTTACCTATTTTTGTAGAGTAGTTATTACATCCTTGTTAAAATATTCTAGCAAGCAATCTACGTATTGCTTCCCTGTCGTTCCAGATAACTTCTATGTCAGTCAGTAACACGGAATAATGTTGGTTTCAACCAAGTATTTTCGTCCCACAGATTAACACTGTTTTCGTAATAATTTTCAGTTACAAGTTGCACTGTCCCTTTGTTTTCTCTTTTCAATATTCTGATACCCTCAAAAGGAT